>JACCHZ010000181.1:3972500-4527500 GCA_018907045.1 Wiebesia pumilae | reverse complement strand
TGACGAGCGGCGTATCTCCGTAAATATAATGAAGTTGCGCGCTCATTTTTACAGTGCGCGCGTATCTCGTGAGGCGTAACTTCGTTTTGTAAATAGGCCTACTGTGTTTATCGAGCGGAGAATAAAAGAGGAACGCGATCAATCTCGACGCTCTTTCGCAAACTTGAAGCTGATTCACGGATGCGCTGAGCGCAGCATGACATCGCATCTTCCGATGAAATCGATGTTTCCCTTTACGTTTCCTCGGCGCGAGCAAAAAGTCTTAATAGAAAATCAACTCCAAGAGTCTTCCGAGCTTATCCAGCTCCTTTGCCTAGGAGCTGCGTACGGCTGAGCAGAATTTATGACGTTGCCATTTTTAGACGGCACTCACCGAGCCAATAACGTTTCGAGTTTCGTGCGCGCGACGTGGGCAACTTAATTCATGCGCGTTCCCGCGTTACTCCTTCCCCAATTCTACCCACATGTTGGAGCAGCAACAGCGACGCCGGTACCAAGGTAAATGTCGAGATATCGAACGAACGAAACGCCAATATCGCGTGCAGAGCGAACGAAAGTACGGGAGGAGAAGAGAGTAAGAGAGGAGGAGAAAGCACGCGTTGCTCTTTCCCGGACGCAGAAATTATCGCGAGCCTTTGGGACTTGCGCTTTCATCGAGTCTCGTCCCTCGAGAAATCACTCGACTGGAATCCCGAGTAGACACGTTAAGTAAACACGAATATTTTACGACTCGGTGCATAATAATAGTCAAAGAAGACGAAATTACTTTTACTCGATCGTGTGCTATCGTCGATTCGCTTTAAATGCCCTTACCACGCAGAGGAAATTACGTGGAAACAATTGGTCGTCCATTGGCGAAGCTCTTGATTATCACCCAATCATTAACCGACCTTTCGCTAGAACGAGCTTCTTCGTATTCTTATCTCAATAACAAAATATGGAAAAACTTAAAATATACAGTTGGCGCGAAAGCGTAACGACGAGCGTTAAACTACTCGGCCTATTGACATCGCCATTGTATCTTCTCCGTCAAAGGAGAATATTTAACGTATTAATCGTATTAATCGTGCCGAAGATTATGTCTACTTTAAGTATTTGTTCGATAGACAAACCGATATATAAAATGTAAAAACGGCAGACACTCATCTGCTGACACTTTTTGCAAAAAATTATTAAAACTTTCAGCCACCTACTAACTTGCATTGTTGTAAAATTAATCAACATATCGGACTTACGGATAAACATTATTGCGTTTGCTCAATTATCTCGAATATAAATTAATAACTTGAGAGAGTCGATAAAAATGTTGACGATCGATTTAAATAGATATTAAATCGATGGAAAATTAATACAAAATAGATGGTTTCGAAAACATCTTTTTCCTATGACTCACAGGAAGTAAAAGACATTTTCCGTTCTAGCGTTCCCATATATGCTAATCTGTTAAATTAACATTTCCATATAAGTTTAGCCCATATTTTCAAAGAAATTATGACAGTAATGCGGACACAAATGATATCGAAAGAATAAACATCGTCGATAATAATTATTATTTAAATAAATTTTTTGAAAACTTCAGAGACAAGTTGCCAAAGTAATTGTTGAAACTTTTTGCTCGATACCAACTGTAATTTCTCTAATTTATTCCTTTGTTTTAGCCTAAGAATCAATTTCAATAAGTTAATCGTGCGTTCTTTGAATGGATAAGTTTTTTCAACGAGTCTTAAACTATTTGAAGTTTGGCGATATATTTTATTCCTTGGTACGAGTTGGAAATATAATACATCAAGTTAAACATAAATTTTATTTGCGGCAGCTTGATGATAAGAGGGAAAAAAAAAAAAAAAAAAAAAAAAAAAAAAAAAAAAATACTTTCTACCGAATAAATTTAGAAATTACTCCCATCAACGTGAAAAATTAATACTCGCCATAATAATGACTATTATTTTTTATTTTTTATTTTTAATTTTTGATTTACACCTACAGTTGGCAAACGATTGTCTACAAAAAGTTTCAAGCAAATATTTCACGAACTCTATCCAAGCTTACGCAACGCGCATCTTGTAACTGACAGTGTGTCATGATAAAATATGTAAAAAAAATGACGTTTAATCGATCGCTTCAAATTTTATCGTCTTCGAATACTTTTATAAGTGGCTTCTTTTAATTTTCGTAACGCATTTGCGCGTAACGCATTTGAAAAGAATACAAAGACGTTTAAACGCGCTCAATTTGCAGATAAAGCCGTCAGTAATCTCAAATAACTCTATTTCAACGTAAGTAATCATCGTTAAAACAAAAAAGTTAATCGTTGCCTGAATTTTGGAAATTCGGATAAATATTTTGGTAAATTTCTCTCGCGTACGATAAGTCGCAATTTTTCCGTCGATTCTCAGTTAAGTTTTCGTACAATCAGAAATACTTAAAGCTAAAAAGAGATAAACTTATTTATTCAAACGATCAAAGCTCAATATACGAACTGATTTACGAAATTATTCCCCCCGACACCATTGATGCACCAACAATAAATTGAAATTAATCATCACTCGCGCGTATTCGATATTTCTTAAGAAAATTGAGCTTTTCGCGTGAAAAATACCGACTATCGCGATATACTTGAAATGTGAAAAAATTAGCATTTTACTATATTGATCGATAGGCGCGAATGAAAAATAACTAGACACATGAAATGCAGCCACGGCTCAGGACAACATCAACGCCGCCAACGTCCCACGATCAGGTGCGTGTGTCTGAACGATCTCACCTGAAAAGCAATATAAAACAATCGGACATTGCGCAAACGTCTTGTAACGAGCGCGAGCACATCTAAATCACCCACGCACTCGATCATTGCGTAGAGAATAAACATGAGAGATGTTTTTGCAAGTTACCACTTGCAAAATGCGCCTGAATCCGCAGGGATAATTCGAAGAGGAATATTTTGTATTGTTAAGGAGGCACGGGCTAGTGAAAGAATGAAAGAGTACGGAATTGAATTTAGGCCACGTAAAAAACTTAAAGTTTCAAAAGGACACCTCAGGAAGTCTTACTGGAAGTCTTCGAGTTTTATTGTTCGTGGGATTTATAAATAATGACACGCAACGATACAAGAATTAAAAATCAACGATGTGAATATTGGAATTTGGCATCGACCCTGAGCAGTCATTGTCGCTTTTTCTTTTTCATCGATATTTTTTTAGCACTTGATAGTTACTTTTAAATTTACGTAATTTAACGACATCGCAATCCGAGCACGCGATAAATATGCCTGTGAAAATGTGAAAATGTGAAAGTGTGAAAGTGTGAAAGTGTGAAAGTGTGAAAGTGTACCTATGTTGAAAAACTATTTGCCTGAATATTAAACGGACGAGTATAAGGGTCAACTTTATTTAGCGCATCGCAGAGGTGATGCTTGTGGTGCACTCGCAGCTTAATCTGATGCAGGAGTCTGCTCTACTAATCCCCTCTCTCGCTCTCTCGATGACTCCATCGGCACATCTGCATTAATGTAAACGTCGAGCCAAACATCGAGATGGGAAAGAGATCTTATCGAAGTAAACTGCCGGCTAATATTAAGTATTTCAAGTTTGCTCGCTTATGCGAAATTCGCTGACCTCGATCTCGCGCGATGATCGCATCGTATTTCCGGACGAATCGATCCGCGGTCACTCGCGGACGTTAAAGTGCGATTGACGACCCTCTGCCCCTCTACTTTAGCCGTAGACATCTCACCTTGGCGAGATGTCCCCCTCGAGGATGTGTACCTCTCGCGCGGTGTACTCCAGGCCCAGATGACCTTGTCGTTACCACGACGAGACTGATCTTTTAATCGCCGAATGCAGTTACACTTTGGCACTTTGATTTACAGGGCAGACTAGACGATTTCAATACGTTATTTATTCAGTAGTTACTTGTATTCGACTTTTCGTCCGCAAAGAAGAATTCGCTTTTAGCTGATCTAAATCTTGATCTAAATCTTGATCTAAATCTTGATGTAAATCTTGGTTCGTTTCGTTAGACCGTATTCTTTTTTAAGTCTTTAAACGAGTAGTCGTGCCACTCGATGACGTACAAGTGCTTATTTGCAGATGAAATATTAAATTGTAGAAATTTAAATCTGTTTCTCTCTCGTTTGAAACATCGAAATAACACATCGACAGGCATAACTTCAGGTATTACTTCGTTTTAAAAATTAACGTTACTTAGCGTTACTCATCCATATTTATATAAATAAATGAATTGTCAATTCACAGTTGTGGTAATCTTTTCCTTTTTTTTTAGCTAATAACGACAATTCTTTCTTTCAAAAGTGGATTTTTCTATATGTGGATATCATCTTTAAATTCTTCTATGCTCTGGTACTCGTGAACATTTGGCATTTCTTAAAAAACAGTTTTACCCGTAAGTAAATACACGATTAAAATCAGCTAATGAATTATTTATTTGTCCTTCAGCAAATCAGGACCACTTTGTATATATTCTTCGATCAACTATTCGATCATTCATTTTCGCCGTTAAAATGTTCTTATTGTCGTTTTGAATATCTATGCTTTTTGTTCTATTTTTATTTCTCAACTTTGCATGCTCGACCCATATATTTCTTATTTAGACCGTTCTTTGCTCTATTGTCAACATTCCACGTGAAAACGAGGTATTTCGCCTCTTTCTAATTTTTTGAAAGACCTATTATCATATTTAGATCGCTCTTTTAACGATGGTTTAAATTATCTTTCTTTCACCGTTACTTACACGATTCTCAAATTGATCGAATGTCCAAACCGGTTTCAAAGCTCCATTCAATACTTAATTCTATCTCTTCTTTTCTCTTTTCTTAAGTTTGTTGACCTTGAATTCATAGAACCTATCAATCTTTCTTATGGTTTTATTTATTCAAAGTCGAGTTTCAATTGGAGATATTGCCGTGAAATTTGTTATTCTTGGCACATTTTTTCCTACTACACGAAGTTTTATAAATACAATTTTTATATTCGTCAACTTCAATTACTTTCATACGGTATTCGTTCATGATGTTGCAAGTACCTTCTTTACATATCTTTATATCTGAAAAAATGAAAATATCGCCGATAATTATATTCGCAACGAATGACTATAAATTATCGAATAGTCGTTCCAAATAAAAATCATATTTTATGCCCTCCATTTTGTCTTCTGAATAATAATGAACATTAATAAATACAAATGTACATAATTAACTTTAAAACACGCGCGCGCGCTATTGGAAAGATAAAATTCTTCTGCGTTACAAGAAAAATGGTTAAACGATTTAATAAATATTTCTATTTGACTTGAAATAGTTATGAAGTTCGTTGCAATTATAAGAATAAGACAAAAAAGATTATTTAATGCCTAGTAATGTCTACATTTCTATTTAAATAAATGCTTTAATCTTTAATTTATTAATACTAATTGCATGTAGTAAAGATAACGTTATTTATAAATGACCTCATCCGGAGTGTTTCGAATTTGAAGTAAAACATTAAAATTTAATATTAAAGATGTGTAATTCCCTACGTGTAATTCCCTACACTTTAAGGTAAAAAGAAAGCTTATCCTCTTTTATATTATAAATCTATAATTACCGTCTATTCTATGATTATTATTATTATTATTATTATTATTATTATTATTATTATTATTATTATTATTAATGTGGTAAATTTTTCCTACGTATATATTGTATCAAATGAGAAATTAAGTTGAAAAATTAAACATTATTTTTTATTGCAGACGGCATTGATTATGAATATAGAAAAGCGTTGAAAATGGCATAAAATATTTAGAGTTCATTATTAAGAAAGAAAAAAAGTTATTATTTTTTTTTTATTTTTCTTTTTCAAGTAACATTAAAAAATATATATATTTTTTTTTTTTACAAAAACCTAATAAGAATCTAACAGTTTCAGTTTTACTTAAACAAAAGCTTGAATGTAACCTTTACCGATGTTATAAATGTAAGTTATAGCTTACGATTAGAAATACTTGAATCTATTTCGGTAACACAGTCAAAGGGTTATATAAAAAACTGGTATCTTACAACTAATGATACGAGAGCTTTAACAATTTATTTTGTTTAGGCCTATTTATTAATGGCATTATAATTTTAAATTCAATGACTGTATTCTACTTTTATTTTAAAATATATAACATTACGATCTATATCATATTTATCTGCACAATCAAGAATACACAACAAAGACGTTATGATTTTATTAGAGGTCAATCGTTAACGATTGATTTTATATGGATCTATAAAACGTTTTTAATAAGAAAAACTACGTTTATTGTAATACAAATAAAAGTTGAAGGCATTCGGTAAACTATGTTGCGTATGAAGAAAATATATTAAAATATATTTGATAAGCCGAGCAGTTTTTAAAAATTAATTTACTAAGTAATGTTGCTTTGAAACAACATTAATTTTCGAAACGATAGTTTATATAAAATGTAATAAATTTTCATACAAAAAATGTCGATGAATATAATCTCGAATATTTATATTATATTCATATTCAACCAAATGAAATGATTTCTTTATTCGGAATGTACTCGAAATATGACAAATAAAAATGCTATTATATAATACAAATCTAAACTTATAACAATACGTTTATATCAAGGAAATTTGAGATAAATTTGAGATAAAGCAATTAAAATGAACCCTCTTATAATAATACAATGACATTTGGTAATCCTTCTTCATTTGGAAGTGCAGAATGGCAGATAAACGGTTTAACGGCCAATCAACATTCGCAATAGAATATATTTTTAAATAGGAATATAGACCGACGTAATCCTAATTAGTTATATATTTTGAATCGCCGATGAACAATGACGAAATTAACGTAATGTACAATCCTCGCTATTGCTTTTACTATTACTTTTATTAATACTTTATTATTACAAATTTAGGTCGCGCAGTAAAGTAAACTCTAGCTTTTTCTTTTATTCCGAAGATTTCGGAATAAAAGAATTCCAAATCCAAGTCGCAGAAAATTAAATATCAAGACAATTGGCTGAGCCAGAATTCCCGCGATTTTGAGATAAAAACGACTAAAAGAGATTTTACATACCAAAGCACTTCATTATACTGGTCAAAACATCTGTATCGCGTGCGTATATTTCCGTCGATGTCCCGTCAAAATAAATCGCGCACGAATTGTGCTCAGCAAAGTGGCGTGTATATTTAAAATAAGTGCAGCATTTCGCGCGACGCGCAATTCCGCCTGCATACAAGAGGGCAGAACCATTTGCTTGCCCTCTCTCACTCGCTCTCTCTCTCTCTCTCTCTCTCACTCACTCTCTCTCTCTCTCTCTCTCTCTCTCTCGCTGACCCTAATAACCTCGTTGTTAGTCGTCTGGACGATCAATTAATTATCGCCTAATTGGCGTTAAAACCGGCGCGCGCGCTATCGTTGCACGGATAGCAAAGGAACGTCACTCCCTTTGGAATTCGATCGACTGTCCCTGCGGCCAACAAAACCATCGACGTATTCCACGAGTATTACCTACATTTACCGGCTGCGGGTGAAGATTAACTATGCTTTCATTTAACACGAGTTCGCCCACGCCTGCCTAGAGCTTAATGCGCTTATTCCCGAGTCAAAGATAATGTTCTGGTACGCTTGCAATTGACGTTCGTTAGATGTCATTGCATTTATTACGATCGACATTTCTCGGCGTTAGCACTTTTGCATAACATTTCTTTCACGTAGCCCTGATTACATTTTCATTTGAAGCGCGTACCCTGAATATGAACTTTTGCTTTTGTACCAAGTCTTGTCACTCCTTTGCTATGATAATGCAAGCAATTAAGTCGAACGTCAAGGAAATTAGTACACATGGAATTTACGTCTGCGGAAACATTTTAAAATTGCAGTGAAATAATTTACTGAAATAAATGCTGCTCCTATTCATCAACAGAAGCAGATTTAAAAATTTTCCAAAAAATATCACACGTAATTAGCTCTTCTCTCTCTCCGAAAACTATCGAACAGTATTGTCATAATAACATCAAGGATAAACATGATAAACTCGATGACATCGAGAGATTATAAAACGGTCGGTAGTGTACTACTACACTGTATCGTACAAACCGTAGAAAATTCGTAATAAATTAAAAATACAAGTGTGTTCTTACATTGTATTAGCCAAATGAACTTAATTGAGCTAATGCAAGGGCAACTGAGCTCGGTATCGACACTACTAATCTTCAATCTGATTAAGTATTTCGCAATAGTGACACGAATAAATAATTCCGAAATTTGCAATTTGCGATTGTGAAACAATGTCACTGATTACGCGCTAAAGTCCAGAAATATCGAATAATTCCTTTGTGACGCTTTAATTACACATTACAGTAGGCGTCTGTTAACGGCATTTTTCAAATTCCACAGATCTTAAAAGAAACAAAGTGACAGTGAGTTTGATTTGAAAGATTAGCAACGGTGGTACAGGAGCCATTTTCAACGAATTTGGAAGTACCCCCTGACTTTCACGCACGTACTCCGAAGCGAATCACCTAATTCGAAAGCCTTAGTCGATTTGGAAACACCTCCACGTTTGGTACTTCGGGCGATCATCGGGTTTGAATCGGATGTTCCATCGAACATCCCCGGCTCATCGGGCGAACGACTGCTACGAGCCCAAACTCATAAAGCAGCGTCGACGCCATTCGCACGGGTTACTCTCTGGTCTCGGACGGTTCCGTCGCTCGTCGCTAGCACTCGGTCGGATCTAATAATACCTCCGGCAGCCATATTTGGCAATGGGGAGGCCGCGCGCGCGCACCGGAGGAACACGGCGCTCCTACGAGGAGAAGCAGCTCCGGGCTTTCTTCTCTTTCGAGAGCCCTGCCGTCGAGGAACTTCCTCTCGCTTCCGCGTTCCAGGGAGTACACCAAGGGAATTTGTTCGCCGCAGAGCTAAACACTCTCGAGACTGCGAGCCGTGGATAGAGATCGATACCCCTCGGGACGGACCGACTCCTCGGAAATGGAATTCTTCTTGAATAGCAAGAGCCCGCTGGACATCGAGCGAATTCTCACGTTGAAATAGAGTGAGTCGATCTAGCGGTGGATGCTTCGCTGTTTTTTAACGCACGAATCCAACTGCATCGAGTGTGCGAACGAAGTCGCTTGAACGCAATGTAAATAACAATGTGGATGTAAATACCATCGAGGCAACACATAGATTCATACGCGATTGCTATCACCTTGAATCGGCAAATTCTCGGGGGATGCAGATGCGGTCTGCCCGCATCTGCATCCCCCACGAAGAAACCGACCAAAAAATCATTATGTACCGTATACTATATATTATATCGATCTTTCCCTAGGTAATTATTCATTCTGGATTTATGGGAAGCGAATCGTTACGAAAATGCGCAATCGGAATGAAAACTGACTGTTTTTTAGCATTTTACAGTATTTTTAATGGGAAGTTTTAGATTTGAGATTTACGCGCGCGCGTGTATATATATATATATTTCTTATGGAATTTTAAATACTTTGAATTTAAATTTACGGTAAATCAAGCGTTGATAAAAAAATTCATTGTCTTGCTTTATTCCTTGATGCTGAAAAAACAGATGTCAATGATAGTCTAAATAAGTTATAGTGTGAAAGGCGCAATGCGCTTCCAAAATAATTCACGTTCCAAATGTATTGGACGAAAAAGCATCACGGTACTTTCAATTTAATTTGAATTTTAACGGAAGAAGTTTTTCAAATATTACCACTGCATATAACTACTGTTTAACAATGTGTTTAGGCTGCAGATACTGCATGTACGTGTCATGGAAATTTCATGAATTATAGAATGCTAAATTGTCTGTATATGGACAAACTCAAGGGTCTATGCTTGATATAAAAGAACGAGGACGTTACACCAAACTAAATACCAAAAATGACATTTGAACACGTTCGCATATCCTTTGGCGAACCGGCACTTGATCCATTCGGTCGGGAACTAAAGAATTTTCGGGTTTCTCCAATTATAAATTTTTTTCACCACAGAAAATATGATAAGGATGAATTGACGAAAAAATATTAATCTTCGTAATTTTCACATTAACTGAAACAAAGAAACAGCTTTATCAAATTGGTTTTAATTTCAATTTCATTCTCATTCTTTTTCTTATACTCATCGTGAGTCGTTCATAGAAAGTGAGTGTTAATGAACATACTTTTAAAGCTATTCTAAGCTACATTCATACTCAAAAGTATGAGAATAAGATCCTGGCACGTAGACATCACATCACGACAGGCGCTATCGCATACAACTTAATCTAAGGGATACTTTTGAAAATACGTAATAGCCATTTTATTCATCTTTAATACAATCTTATGAATAGGAAAATATTAGATACATTCGAATTTGAAATGAATACTGAATAAAACTCTGTATAATTGCACATAATGTTTTCCGACATTCAATGTCAGATCTCCGAATGCGTTTGTATTTTCAAATAAGTTTGCATCACAAATGATAAGACTTGTTTCTCATGTGGCTTCTCATTTATTATTCATTAATAAATATATTTTTAATGCACTAAATGAATAATTTTGTTATTTATATTTATCGATGTAAAATTCTCTGTTTCATTTGTACCGGTTAATCGTTAGCATTAGAAAAAAGAATATGTATACTTTTAAAGATAATTTTATCAATGATTATCGAAAAATATTTTTCTTTTAATTCATAATTACTTTCATGTTTTAAAAATACAAGATTCATTCACGGATTGAAAAAGCTAAATTATTTTTTAGTATAATAAGAAAACTAATGTGCACTGATGAATGAAAATACATGCATGTCTAAATTACCATGTAAAACTTTCTATAATTAAGTCACTTCAAAAATTCAAAACAATTTCTTAATTTTAGTGTCGACGTCAATGTGAAAGGTCAACTTAGAGAATGTAGCGTCCGCTTGTTAATACCTTGTCCGTGCTAACGTATATACACGCAAATTATTAAAGTAATTTTATATTAAATACCTAATTATACTTATTTTTGACAACATCCAATCAAATGTACTTCAATGTATATTGTTCCTTGTGAAAGATTTTCAATTAACTCAGAATTATATGTAATATATACTTCGTATTATAATCTGCAAACAATATGTAATCAATATGTAATCTATGGACAATTATTTTATATCGAAAGTAACTTTTTATTCGCTAAAAATCATGTCTGTGATCGAAGTTGTATGAGGTCTTGTGTACATGTACGTTGTTAATCGAATTATAAATTAACACTGCCAACATATAGAAACGTGAGTGATTTAATAATGTTTGCTTCCATAAACTTCATCTCAAGTTTATAGAAGCAAATAATGTTATTTCATACGTAATTTAATTAAAAATCTTATTTTAATAATTATAACAACACTATCTACTTTGGATAAAATTACGAATGCTCACTTTTTATTAGTAGCATAAATTTAGTAGCTATAAATTTCAATTGAAGGTTAATTTCTTTTATTAATCACATTGATAGAATTTTTTTCAATTTTCAAGTATTAACGAAATTAAAATGCAATATCGTATTATAAAATTATTTACTTTTTTTTTTTTTTTTTTTTTTTTTTCAGAACGAATTAACATCCGTAAATATTATAAAGTAAAAATACCTTTAATGACAATAAGTATTCTGGTAAAAAATGCAGACTTTTAAACTAAATGTAATTATCTAGTATTATGTAAAATTAAAATGAGTACTTTACTTTAAATAGACGGTAAAACGGAATAAAGCGAATTTGTAATATTTGTGTAAATTATACTTTAGATTGTGAACTGAAATTTAAGTATTACTAATCGTGATTTTATGTACGAAGATGCGCTTCGGAAATTACGGATTTCTAAAAAATTGTTTTCTCAACGATGCATCATTTTTTACTAGAATTGTCGTTTTTAATATTTGACAAATTCGCTGAAATTACCTTTTTCTCGGTGAATATTCCTCAACGCCAACTTCGATCATAATCAAAAAACTTCTCAAGTGCAAACTTTTTTCTTGAAATCTAGTCTTTGTACTAGAATCAATTGTGATATTACTTCGGTTGAAAGAGCATCGTTCTTGCAAGAATCGGAGTGTAAATAAAAAAACAAGCCAGATCGTCTAGTCGAAAATATTTCTGCACTCATATTTCAGGTTATATATTTGTGGAATATAAAAATCGAACGCCCTAGAACTTGGGCGATTTCTTTTTGAACGGCTCAACGGCGGTGACACCTGTGCATGCGCGTGCACACATAGGCACTAGATGCGCGCGCATATACATTATTAACAACAACCGCGGCGGGATTCGACGGAATGACCGTTATATTTTTCGAATATCAGGGGCGAGTGCATTTTCGGTCCAACTGTACTCGATGGTCGGCGACATTTTTCGTCGTGATATTTCTCATCTTCAGTCGCGCGATGTGAAAGCGAGATTTGCAAATGATGCCCAACCTATCGTCGTACATTACAAGGTGAGACATTATTCCGAGCCTTTTCTTCGAATTTAAAGCGTGTAGACAGATTTCGGGCTCTTTTTTAATGAGTTGTTGAAGGTGAAAGCGACGACGGCAAATCTGACATGATGCAATATTTCTTTTTCTGTAGTTTTTCTTTTCGATTCGAGGGCAGACTTTTCATGTTATTTCACAAAATACATTGTCACTCGTAAATACGTTATCGCGCGGAAAATTATCCGTAAACATAGATTTCAATTACAATTGCTTCGCAATAGTTTCGCAGGTTGGAAATATTATATTACGGTAACTTAACTTTCTATTTGTTATACGACAAAACTTTTTAATATTCCTACTTTTATCACAAAAAAAGTAATAACTTTAAACATTAAATAACGGCTCCTAATGAATTTTTTGTTGATGTACAAACGCACGCACGCGCGCGCGCGCACACACACACACACACACACACACACACACACACATTATTTATGAATAGTTAACGAAATATCTGCATCTCGAATGATGGAGTTCATCATAAACAGCTCGATTATGTACATATAACTATTAAATCACGTCGCGTAAATACATCGAAACTTCATATAATTCTTAAAATAGTTTCATTTGTATAATAAATTTAAACCTAATTTTCTATTAAAAACTTTCATCATTCTCGTGTCAACGACTCTAGCGAATGTAAATGTAAATAAAAGAAATTATAATTTTTTAAATGGTAGAGTCAGTGGTTAAAAAAATCGTAACATCTTGAAGTTATAAATTCCTAATCGTATGTGATACAAATAAACATAGAGGTAATTTGGATTATAAAAGAAATCAATAGTTTTCGATGTGTTACTTTTATTATGGTAAATTATTAAATAGAAATATTTAAATAGAAATTTGTTCAGAATTACAGTATATGATACAATTAATAAAACGAAATTGTCTGCATTTAAGATCATAATAATGTTATTTATTTAAGAAATTAATTTAGCATAAATAATAGTTTTGAATGATTTAAGCATTAAATGAAGTTTCAAGATTATTTATAATCATATGTACAGAAAAACTTGTACAGAAAAACCTGTTTCTCTTATTCCAAATCAAGTTCGATAAAATAACTTAATTTGCAATTTTATTCTACAACTGAAATGTAATGTACAGCGTCCACAGGTAAGATCGATTCCTCTTGGAATAGTTTCTTATTGAAAACATTGTGTGAAACTTGTTTAAGTTAAATAAAATACTGCATAGTAAGGATGTCTTTAAGCAAATAATAAACGAAGTTGTGAATTATCCGACTATATTTATAATGTCAATTGCTACTTATTCATTTATATTTCAAGTACTCATCGTTAAAAACAAAAATTAATCGTATAACCGTTAACGTTCTATACAGTTTGAAATATTTAAATTTAAATTTATAACTAACATTAGTAAAATTTCTTTGAGCATAATAAAACTTTCTAAATCTTTACTATATTAATTAATACACACGTGCGGGGTTGTATGCACATATGCATACAACCGAAAATGCACCGAAGACGATCATTCGCTAATATTACGTTTGTGTTTATATTTGTATAGATTTTGATTAACCAATTATCATATAAAAAAACGGTGGAATAAGAATATCGATCGCGTTATAATTTTCGATATTTTGAAACTCCTGGAAGAGTGGCTTTTATAGTTTGGTTTACGCGGAAACTCGTTATTTTATAATTATTAGTTGTATTGTAACATTGCGCTTGATATTCTGGAAGAAACATCAAACGTTAAAAGGTTTGAATCTTCTTTAAGTTTCAACGTTGTGTAGAAGTCGTCAAATAAATATAGCTTTCAAAATTTTCTGTTCCAATATTGTGAATTGGAATAGAAATGATATTTTACTATTAATGAATGCTCGCATTAGTTGATAGCATTATCGTAAAGTACCGTTAAGTAGCGTTAAGTTACCGAATATTCCAAACGTGTTGTTGAAATGGAATCAACATTTATAAAATTCAATCTTTCGTCAACTTTTATTAAATCAATGTGTACAATTAACATTTTAATTATATATTATATACGCGCGCGTGTACGTTTGCACGTACATTTACATAGAGTCCTAAATTTCTTTTAGCACCAGTAAAGTTGAAATTAAAGGTATTTTTTACTCGTGTTTATTTCGTTCGGTTTTCAAAAAGCCAAGAAATAGCGTATTTGACAAAGCGTAAAATTCCGTGTAATATGAAATGAAATATGACTAGACTGCGTTCGATTTCATATAATAATACCTTCGACTAAAAGTTGTTCACATTATTATTGCATCAGAAGAGAATAATTTATGTGTGCGCTTGCGAGACTTCATTCCACTTGCTTGAAATGCTCGTTACAATAAGTTTTCGATGCCTCGCAACTCGTCTGATCTTGGTAAATCGACTAAATTCCCACTCTACCGAGGCTGCGTTTCAAAAGCTCTTTACTCCATCGGGAGAATCGCTCCACGCTTGCACATTTCCCAACGAATTTCCATTACAATAACCTTGAGAGGCTGTCCAGGAACAAGATACATCTCATCGATCCCTAGCGCGAAATCATAATCATTCGAAGAAATGAGGCGAGTCGAGCTTTAAATCGCCCTTCCCACGTTCTCTAATCGTCGTAATCCTTGACTGAGCGACCCCGCAATATCCGAGCACGATTATACGTGCCGAGAAGCAGAGATATACGTGCAAATGGAACAGAGAGTCGCTCGCTAGAGAAAAAGATCGTTACCGTAAAGCGCTCAGGGCGCACCCACATTTCGATTTCCAGGTCGCGAGGCACGTGCGCGCGCGCCTCCAAGGGTGTGGTGAAGTCGGTCTCTCGTTCCTCCGCTGACGTAAATTGGCCGGTGCAACCGGCGGAGGGTCGCGGTGCTCCGATTCCGACGCGAAATCCTCGAGAGCTCGTCACTTGTCAGGGATTCCGAATTCGCGCTCTTGGCCAACTTGCGCTTTCTAGCCGAGCGTATTCTAGAGGAAGACGTAAGCTCGAGCGCGGGCGTCATTTCATTGGACTTGCGAGTGCGAAAGCCGCTTCACTGGAGAAAGCCGGTATAAAGCGAACAGACAGCAAATGACGTAAGTTGCGCGGGTAACGGTTGCTCGGGATGAGCGTTAACGTTATTTTTATTTTTATTTATCCTCCGCTTTATTGCATTTCAGTCGGCGATCAAGGCGCCTGCCAACCTCTTCTCGATCTCGCTCACCAGAATCGTCATTTGGCAGCAAAGTGCCTACCAAGATGCATCTGAAATACGTCATTAATAATAGCAAATTCGATTTGCTATTCTATAACGCGAAATGGGCGGCTGGTCCGCCTCGGAATAGCTAAAATAAAACCAGTTTGCAACCTGTCCCGTGAATGTTTCCAAGAAGGTCGAGAGATCCGAGTTCACCGAGATTTCAAATTTCAATACAATATTCAATCTGGCTTGCGACAACTCGGTGCACGATATTATCTCTGCCTGACGGCAATATTCGATTATGTAACGTCTGAACTGCTTTACCACTGCGGATTACTTAAGTTTACAGATCGATAATCACTTTACCAGTTGTTTCCTTTTACTCGTTCTTGGCAGCGAGGAAAGTACATTAACTTCGAACGTTTCATTTTGTAGCTATTGTTCTATTATTATGGTAACACTATTATGGTATTTCGCACTTTTTGATTTACACTTTAGCGCGCTATTGTATTTCGCGTGATATCTGGTCTGTTACGTTCTAATATTTTTCACCTATATTTTACATTGCAATATGCATTGCAATATGCATATTGCAATATGCATTAGAATATACAGAGGCGACTGAAGGGATAGAGTTTTTGCAGAGTGATTAATTAGATTTCCATGAAAAGTGCCGTGGCATCCAATTATCTTACGCGAACGAATAAACGAAAAAAGTGATTTAACCTAAAATGTTATTGATGCAGTTCATCGTCCATAAATGACCAAACTCGAGGCCAGCTATGTCATCGAGAAATCAGAGCCACGTTACGGAAAATGGTTTAGGCATTTTAATCGAGCTTGCCTTTATTATAGCGATGAGGAAGAATAAAAAAAAAAAAGAAAAAGCAAAAACTGAACCCCCACGGTTCAGCTCACTTTGCACAGCGAACTTAATGATGATTTACGAGGGAGGCTTATTTTTATAATCTTCTGCTGAAGGTATAATTTGATTTTTAAATTCCAGTAAATCTCTGGGATTCGACGCGCAGTGAAAAATGGACGGCTTTTCGAATATTTTCCAAATGCAAGGCTTATCGCGAAATAAAAAGAAATCTCTTACCGCGAGTTAAAGCCAGAAAAAATCGAAGCGATTAAGAGAAGCTATCGGTATCCAATCTTGTGATCTTATTTTATAAGCAATATCTGGGCATACGCGCGCGCGCGCGCGCGCGCGCGCGATAGGATACGAGATAATTAATCCTTTGAGCTGCCGTTTATAAATAGACCACGCTGTCTTGAGACGAAAATCTACCCTGACAAAATAAGAAGAAAATTACGCTTTCTTTTACTATTTTCCATATATCGTTCGACGACGAGTCAAGAATCGATCGTTGCACTTGGATGGAATTTTATATCGCGAGACGATATAAAATGTTTTGCTCGATAGAATTAAAAACTCGATGCTATTATGGGCAATAACCCACAACTTTACAATATGCGATAACGAAGCAAAGCAATGAATAAAATTTCTAAAAGTGAAACGGTTAAGGCAAGTAAGCCAGTATTGCAAGTTGCCGACACGCATCATCTTTCGTCATAATTGCTCCCCTAGAAGAAGCGGTCCGAAAATAGTGGAAGAGACGGCAAGGAAGACGTCTTGCACGACGGAGGTGTACAAGAAAAGCTTTCGGCGAGAGCGAACCGATCGATGTTGGCGTCGCGACGACTTTAAACTCACTGCCGCAGTCGCGCGACGCGTTACACGCACTCGAAGTCTCCTTTGAAATTCACAAGTTCATAGAAGTTCACATCCAGATACAAATGCACTATTGGTTAAAAGAATTGGTTTTGAATTTGCAATCTGGAAAAACCGAGGCTCTCGATTGAAAACACGAAAATCGTATTTTCTTTTGTCCTCCTTGTCACTTTGACCAAAGCGACGCCCTTATTAGTTATATCATTCGTTTCATTCCTTTCATTACTAGCTTTTCATTTTTTTCTTATAAAATCACCGTACTCCGCGATCACGACCTTTTTAACTCGCTCGACTGTTTACGCGAATGAGCAGCCTATTTTTTCGCTTCGATTAAACGGGTCACGTCCAACTGCAATCCAATTTCACGATTTTTCAACGATTCGGTTAACAAGTCGAATGTACCGCATCTAAAATAATAGAATGGATGCAGATTTCACTTTACAGAATTAACGACTAATGTTCATTTTAATTCAAACAACGCAGGCTCGTATCAAACAGCAATTTGAATTTAAAAAAGTACAACACCTCAACAGCCTCAACGCAGGCTCATATCTAATTTGATATTCGATGAAAAATCGAGTAGTCTTCATTCGAAAGATTTTATCATCGCATCTGTTTAATCTACACGTTCATCCACACGTACATTTCAAGAATCAAATCAAACGCTTGTACATGCTATGCATCATTGTGTGCACGCCTACTAATTCTTGTCTTACAAAACGTCTTGTGTTTTCGGTATAAGATTATCAACTTTTTTGCCAATAAATTGCAACTCGAACTGCGCAACCCACGTAATTAATGTCCACTTTAATAAACAAACACTCTGTATTTCACTATTCGCGGTGACAATTATGATAATGATTATGATAATAATGCAACAGACGACTCTTTGGTACGAAATTTGTTAACAAATAAGTAAACTGCTTTCATTCATTTTCTCAAAAGATTCGTCAACCGAACGGCACTTGACTGTAAAGTAGGTGACTTGACCTAAAAATAAATCAAGACTCAGTCGGTAAGTACTGGGAAACTTCGCTTTTCTCGCGACACTCCGCTCATTCCAAAATTAGTCCTTATTCAGGAACAAGAAGAAAAGTGAAAATTACTCGTCTAGTTTCAGTACTGTTCAAAATCGTATCTAGTTCAGTAAATCACGTAGTATAGCGTACCGTGGATGTTATCTTCAAAAGTCAGAATCCACTTTCGTAATTATACGAATTCAGCCACTCTTCGTTTAATAATTTTAAGCTTACATAAGGCACGCGATTAAAGCTTTCGATACTAATTCATATTTCGCACGTGCGAAATTCATTAGTGAGTAATTCAACGCGTTGCACACGCGAGATTCGTGGAGTAATCTCGCGCGTTCGACTATTTTCTCAAAAGTCTTTTTCTGATAATTTAGATTATTAAAAATTTATCAACTTAGCTTCCGAAATAGTGTTTTTTACGCGTCTACGATCAATCAAAGACGCTTGCTCCCTTCTAATTTTTAACCGAGATACGCGAAGACTCGCAAGTTTCCCATTCTAAATTACATGCATTTAATATTCATTTACAAAGTTTAGAGATACATTTATAAAGTACTTTTTTACGGTTAATCTAATCCCTACGGTTAAACTATATCTCGTTTACGCGAAAGACGCACAATTTTATATAAAATACACCTTCGGCTAATGATTCACACAAGTGCGTAAGTTTAAGAGACATTAAAATTAGCGGTTAAGCGAGTCGTGCTTCGTTTGTTTATGCTCAATAACATTGTAATACTTGAAAATGGAAGATCAAAGGGTTTGTTCAGTATCGCGCGGGGAAAAGAAAAAAATAAAACTGAGTTTCTCTAGAGCCGTAAAAGTTCTAAAAAGAACGTTTGCTGAAACATGTGAATACAAAAACGAGCGGAATATAACCGGTACGCGTTCTTTCAAGAAGCTCGTTAATTACCAGTATAGAACTAACTTTCACGATAAGTGACGTGGTAAAATAAATCGAGACAAAATGATTGATAATCGCAAGTGCGCTATTTTTATGCAGTATAGTGTAAAAAGTACTTTTATCTAATACCGCCGACGTGGTGCTGGCTAATTTTATTTGAAAATCGTTGAAGTTAATGAAGAAATTGTATCGTACAGAAATCCTTGTGAGAATAATATAGTTGTGAAGTTGTGAGTCACTCGAGGTTATTCTAACGTAAGAACTGCTGACGAGTTTACGGTGTATTATTTCAATATCAAAAGCAAGGCTTAATCATCGTAACGAAAAACTGCTCGCTAAGCCAAGATAAAGAAGTCACATCAATTTCCATCGAGTCTTAATATTGTCACTGCTTTCTGAGATCGATACATTATTATTATACTTCCTATCCTTTTTAAATAATTTCAACTGTATTGAATATTCTCTAGTGTCTTATATAAAACTACCTGTAAGAAAAGGGTAGATTTACGTAAATGGCGCCGCAGTAATGTACCAACCACCTGAAATCGTTGAATTTCAGGCTTGATCGCTCGATTGCATTCTCTTTCAAAGGACGGATAAAACCACGAGTGAACAATAATGGTTTTTGAATGAATTAAGAAATAGCCCGATGTACACTGCAAAGGTATTTTGCAGAAAAATAAATGAATAAAATCATGCTAATTGGAATATCGTTAATCCTGCGAAAGTCACGAATTATTCAAGACTTTCAAAGGCAAAATTAGCTACTTATAGCTAAATTTTCTCCAATTTCAAAGTTTTTATGGTAATTCACATTTAATGGTAATAGTCTAATATGTCTTGCTGTGCATTACAATAATAATAATTTAAAACGAAATGAAATCGTCATATTAAAGTTGCCATCATTGAGCCTACATTTATCAAATCAGTATTAACAAGAGCTCAGAGTAAACAAATTACATAAAACAAGAGCTCGAAGGTTTTATTGGCAGAGCAACAAATTTTGAAAAACTAAAAAAAAAGCTCGAAACGTAATTTAAAAAAGAAAGTATTAAAAAGGACGAAACACAGAAAGTACATTTTGGTGAAAAAACTTGATCGAGAATAATTCTGTAAGCCTGTAATTGTGTGCGTGTAACTTTTGTACACCGTGGCTTTGTACATTTTAATCGTAGATCTTCATAAATCCTTTGAAAATTCGTAGTACGCAAGTAAGAAACAATTGCTCTTTACGTGATTGCTATATAATTGCTAAATAATTTATATTGAGTATTGCTGAAGTATATAAGGGCATCGATTCGCTTAAGATCAGCACCCATTCGTGCTCCAGTAGCTTACTTAAAAGCGAATTAGGCTTTTTACATCATTACATCGCTCGACACGTTCAGTTAATGATTTCTAAGGAGCCAGATCGAAGCAACCTTTTATCGACATAAAGTCCATAATATTTTTTGCCTGTGTTAAAAATAAGAAATACTTAGCGAGTCATGAAAATCTCGTTAATTAGGATTGTATTTCACCGCCTTTTCGCAAGCGTCCACTTCAACTTGAATACGGACTCTCGAGCTGCACGAGTAAACGAGGGTGTAAAAAGCATCGAAAGAAATGCCCAAGAAAAAGGAAACGTTGGATACTCGAGGTAAGATTCCAGCGTGTAGGTAACGCACGACAAGAAAGAAATAAAAGAGGCTCTTCCGGCATCTTGGAGCTCGTCCAACTGTCTCGTCGATAGCACGCAATGCGAGAGAGCCCCGTGTGTCTAGCTCGGCAGAAAAAGTACACGTACGTATAAAAATGGATGCCGTGCAAACTTTGTAGCCACGGGACGACAGTGGGGTGGGTGGGTGTGTGGGTGTGTGGGTGTGTGGGTGTGTGTGTGTGACGATGAAAAGCGAGAGAGAAAAGGCGAGTTTAAGCAAGGAATAAAAAAGGTCTTTATTCCCGTTTTGCACGTTTCACGTGCTCTTCCTTTCGTTCACCCACCAGCAGCGTTGACTTAAGAAAATTCTATCTCGGCAGCTGTTGCGCAACTTCATGTTGTCACCGCATACGCGAGTGGCCATAACTTTTCGCATAACTTTAGCTTTTCTCCAAATAATCACGTAAATCACGATCAAACCACGGATGTGGTTTGCTCGGGATTTTCCATTGTTTTTCAATAGAAATTTTACTAGAAATGATACTCGTACGCGTAATTGTGAATACGTGTACGAAATTTATCTCACTTTTGAGGTATAAAATGCGAACGTACTCGAACATTCAATTACTTCAGCGCGTAACATCGCGAAAGCTAAGAGTCTATCGGAAGGATTTTATTACAAGTGTGTCACGGAAACTCGCCAATTCGCTTCACGCTTATAGTTAAGGAAAAACGTACGCAATCGAAGATTTTTATTCCATTTTCTCGCGTGGCATAAAGCAAAATCAGCGGAAAAATTTACGTAATTAAACCATCGATTGCATCATATCATGGATCGACAAAAAATCTTATTTTCGTTTATTCCCTCTAGACGTAAACCGCGTGAACCACGTGAACCACGTGAACCACGTGAACCACGTGAACCACGTGAACCACGTAAACCACGTAAACTGCTTAAGATATAACAATTGTATTTCCCATGTAGCCGTTCACATCGACGACAAATTTAAGTATTAATGCGCTTTAAAGAAATAATTTTATATGAAAATTTTCCTGATAATTAGTCGTCAAGATTGAAAGTAACAATTTTCCGTTATCGTTGACTTTTGCGGCACTGACCTAGTGATTTTGAGCTGCGAGTGCGCGCGCGCACGTAAATTTCGATCAGTCGATGTCTTCTCGTCGTTTTCAGTTCAGCTTGAAATATTCGAATAGGCACAATTGCCAGCGGTGTGCAACTGTGCAATTGCGACAATTTACCTATTTGTTAGCCGTACGAATAGTTTCTTCGCGAGGATGCCCGACTGCTCGGTTAGCGGTATTGCACTGTTATCGATAAGACTGCGCTCGCGATGGATTGACTTTAAATAACGAAGCTCGATTAGTAGGCGCGAGTCAATGGTCTATTAGTAATGAAATGGAAAATAAATATAAGGATGAAAACAAACGCGCTTTCGGGTGTAAACGCAAATGTTTTACCGTACGCTAAATACCTTCTGTCCGTTTGAAAAAATGCTAAATCACGTAATGCGCTTTTTGTGCGCTACAATCGTAATGAGAATATTTGTAATTGTATTGGACGGGGAAAAACGATGACTGCGATATTTTTATTTTTTATTTTTATTTTTCGTGGTTGCCACTCGTACCGTACAAGCGATGTTTGCTTCTGTTTTCAATGCGATTCGCTATTGGGCACACGAAAGACTATTGAAAATAATATTTCACCGTTTCGCAGGACCTATCGGTATTTCATTCGAAAGGTTAAGATTACTTATGATCTTAGCGATACGTCTTTATGAGCGCGCTCTTGCGCAACTTTTGTTAAATGTTCGAAATGTTTTTGAATTTATGATTTATTCGTCGTATAATAATGTCTTAAAATTAAAATCCCATTTCAATCTGGTTACGTAACAAAATAAATCAATGTTTTTTTTTTACAAAGAAACTCGTCGTTTCGTGCAATCAATTTGTCAATAAATATTTGCAATACAAACTAGACCTTTAGTTATATTTTTACATAAAAACTACTAAGAAACTTGTAACTAATGAGTGAGATTAATTCCCAAATGGAAAATCTGAAATATCCAACAAATTGTGCAATTTCAGTTTATTTGCCATTTGTGGAGTCGCTAAATTTTTAAATTTTGGTGAAAAAAGGTTTCTCCTCCGGTGGAATTCAACTCTTTTGAAAGGCATTTGTTCGATAAAGAGGAAAGAGGATCGGGGAAAGGAGTCCTGATAAGTTTGTGCGTAGCTAATCTTTAGAATTATGCTTAATTTTTGGAAAACGTATTAGGAGGGAGCTTGCGTAATAATATATTCTGAATATTTATAATTGATTCCATGCACTTGTACGAATGTTTTGAACAGCTTGTGTTATTTTTTACATTATAAAATTTAATGCGTGTAAAGAATTTTTGTGAGAGATAGACAAGTTCAGATTTCATAGGTATACGATACTTTTGCTTTGAAATGTATACACCTTTTATAGAGACTCTAATTACTTGTGCGTGACTTCAAATAATCATGGAGTTAAATTAATATTTTCCATTCTGAAAATAATTTCACAAGAGATTTTCCTCGTCTCGGGGAGACTGCGATTGAAAACACTTCACGAGGCAACGATAGTTTTTCGAATCTCAATATAATTGAACCGCTATATTTAAGTTTCAAAGTATACTTGAAGGAAAAGCTGCAAGAATGCGCAGAGTACAAAGTAAATAGATTATCGATCGGATATGACCGTCACCTATATTTTTCAAACATTATTTTTGGAAATGGATAAATGTCATGTCTTGATTATATCTGTATTGTAGTTAGCCTAATGACCCTCGGTCATTAATTAACATTATGTAGATACACTATACAAAGAATTAAATAATTGATTTCATTATTCATTTATACACAACTTTTATACGTAATACAATTTATAATTTGAATATGTTGCACGATAAGCATTATAAATGCATATTTTTACGCGTAAGTCTACAACGCTACGAGCAATTTTATCGAGCAAGTTTATTAGCGATTTTCCGAATTTCACGAATTTCACGAATTTCACGAATTTCACGAATTTCACGAATTTCACGAATTTCACGCAAATATATAACTTTAAGAAGTATCAATTTTTATGCAAATGCGTATTACGCAAAGGATTCTGATCGATATGTTTTATATTTCTTACGTTGTTGTATAATTCTTAATCAGCATTTTATAATGCAAAGTTATTATTAATACGTCTTGGAATGAGTTAAATAGAGAAAGTGTCTCGAAGAAATAATTAGTAAGTATAGGAGTTATTTTGGATGATTATTTAAAAGGCGGTATTTTTTCCTTCGGTACTCGTTCAAGAATGATTACGAAATAAAATTCTCAAATGAAATGAAAATTAACCGCTTTAGCCGACGGAGTAAAAGCATAACTTTGTATTTTAATACTCTGATTAAAAATTCGTAAACCAAGATCTTTAGAATGCTTACATCCTCTTTCTCGCCCCCGCACTCCTCAAATTTCTGCGCACAATATGAGACCCTTATTTAAACTGCCTGTGAGACTGTATTCTCACTCCATTAACAACTCGCGCTTTAATTAGGCTCGCCTTTAATTATGTTGAAAAATTGGATTTTGAGTGTATGAAAATTACCATTATTTTTATGAACATTGCGGTACTGTGACTTTTAATTATCTCGAGGTGTAGTAAGAAGGAAAACGTTCTGACGCAGCTACCGATTTAGCGGTAAAACTATTTTAAAATTTATTTGTTGCCCGATGCTAAAAGGTTCGCGCGACTACATTTTAAAATTAAAGAAAAACAACGATAGATTTTTGTTCGGCCCATGATTGTTTTATGCGCATTATAATATGAAATCAAGCGAATTGAAATTTAGCTTTACAAAAGATCAACAGGAGAGCATTGTAGTGCGTACGTAATGCTTGCACGTACAAAAAATTACGAACTTTTTACGCGACACTTGCGCGGAACAACGAAATTCAAGCGAACAAGCGATAATACAGCAAAAAATAATACAGTTCTCTGTTCCTGTTTGAAATCGCAAAATAATATTCGGCGGATGAAAGAGTCAGTTCAAGATACAAACCTCTCTACAGCACTTGGCACTTTAAATGTCTAATTAGAAAATACGAAAATACGGCGAAAAGCAGCTGTGGATTTGGATGAACGGCGAGGAAACACGACGAATAAGAGTCGAGAACCATCAGTCAAGTCGATGTGCGCGCTTGTGCACATCCCCTTAATTTGAGAAAATGTCGTTCTCGCCCGGCATTGCTGGCGTTCCTACGTTATACAGCGTACGAGACTTGGAAGAGAGCGATGCCAACACGTACGAGAAAAAAAATGGGATAAAGTGAGCGGTTACGCTCGAGTCTTGGAGTCGTTGATAATACGTAGAGCCGGAAGTGGATGTTCCGCGTGTGGCGTTCGTTTGTCAAAGCGCGCGCGCGCGTACCTCTTCCGGATGCTTTTTGCGCGTGTACGAACAGGTAACGCACACCCGTGGTCAGTTCTTACGCAGCAGCTCCTATCGGTTTGATGTACCAATCTTGCTCTCGAGGCGACACGTGACTTTTGTTTACGTCCTCCAATCAGTCCTTTTCATACTTCATCCTTTTCGCACAACTTTCAAGCGGATACTTTAGCCGCTGTTAAGGCTTTAAAAGATGTATCGTATGTGAACGACCGTATTCTGAGACTGCGAGTGACGGAAAATGATGTATTTTCCGATATTTCTTACGAACGTTTTAGGCGTCGATTATTTGCTCTTCGGCCAAAAATTGCGGGGGTACTTTGACACCTGCATAAAGTACTACGCACAAATCTGCTATTCCGCGTTATTTATTTGGAAATCGTCGAGTTGTTTCTATTGATTTTTACGCGTAACGCGATTTCAGAGCCGAGAAAAACGAACAAAGTCTACGTAAGTGCGTGCTTAGTTACGTTAGTGTCAGCGGTTAAACGGTCTTTCATTCGACTAGCTCGAAAGAATCGATACGATATGTTTGGTACTGATTCGCCCGCGTGTATGCACGTATTGAATAAGCCCGGCATTTACCGTCGTGTGTCCTTTTTCTTAGCTAACCCATTTGTACGAGGGCTCAAATATTTTTATCCTACGGTGATATTCTTGTACGAGCCAAACAATGGTACACGTCAAAAACGACCTTCCGAGAAAAGGTGCTAAGCTTTCGTCGAAGAAAATTCTGGCACATAACTCTCTCGCGCACATAACGCGCGCATAAAATCATAAAAATGACTAACAAAACGCTGATATTTTGATCGAGCAAGCAAGCAAGCAAGCAAGCAAGCAAGCAAGCAAGCAAGCAAGTAAATAAGTAAATAAATGGGCAAGGATCGGTCGCTCGAGTTTTATCCCCCATTTGGCGTGTGCGTGTACGAGTACCCCTCGGACGACCTCGCGATCGAGAAACGCAACTTGCTCAAGGTTGATCCCATTTTTCTCTTTATTATTTCGTAAAGGAGCACCACATGTCCGCGCCCTCGCTGCAGCACACACCAACACTACACGCACACTACAGTCACGCGCTGGATTTCATCTCAAAGGACGTTTCGTCGATCGATACACGTATACAGGACGAACGGACCGAAGGGAGAGCTGTTTAATCTTTACGCGGTATTCGTTTTGCGTCTCGTAAGAACGCCCTGGTGACGTACAAGTCCGTTACGATTAGCCGGAAATATATTTTATTTTCGGTTTCAACGAACGAGGTTATTCCTGTACCAGGTTCAAGAGTTGTCTTTAAAAAACTTGTCCCAACTTATTGTTGTCGTTATTATTATTATTATTCAACGTCATTTTTAAAATTCTTTCCATTGCTTGGATTTCGCATCGATGTATCGCGCGAAGCTTCGTTAATTTCAAAAAATAAATAGATTTATCTATTTATGTACATCGTGCGAGCAATTGTCGATCGCCGTAAGAACAATTTTAACAAGATAATCGAATAAAACCCCAACACGTTTTCATTAAAAAGCGCGTCCAATAATTTTACCGAAAACATAAAAGAATGCGTCTCGAATGTTATTAGTAGGAATTTATTCCTGCTACTCGTTACTCGTTACTCGTTAAGCATCAACGGATATTTAAAAACGAACAACGAGAGTCGATCGATTATATATGAAATTTTCGACGAATCCTACTATATTTTTAAATTATCGTTACATTAGTTTCCGATTATTTAAATTGTAAATAATACAGTTGGCTTTTCATACTTTTCCAAAGAAAGCAATTAACCATTCTAAAAGCAAAAAATTACAAGTTACAAAATACAAGCGTTACAATTCCAATATTTCAAAATGTTCATCTAGTGTCATCGGACTTATAACGACTTCTCTTACCCATCGATATAATAATATCAAATTGAATAGACAAGTGAATAAAAAATTCTTATTATTTATTGGTAACAAATACTTTCCGCGCTTAAACTGATGATAAATAAAATTGAGCATAATAATTACTTTTGTTTATTCGAATAAAAATCAACGTTCTCAACTCCCGACGTCGATACAACGTATACGAGTTAATTATGCGGAGTATAGTAAAATTGATGTGGAGAACGCAAAGAAGAAATTATGCAAAACGAATACGCGAATGCTACGATGTAAACGCGTGTAGAAAATTCGAGATTAGGCGGGCAAGAGAAATAGGAAGACGAATAAAGCGGAGCGAGCGATCGACGGAAAATGGAAGAAAATACAACGATCGAGACGAAAATCCGCCGCGCGCGTGTCTAACAATATGCCTAGGTATAAACGAGAAAATCGGGTGATCGATCTCTTTTCAGAACATAAATGTTTATTTCTTTACCTCGAGCGTTCAGAGTATTAAAGAACAACTTTTTAAAGTCGTACGATCATAAATTGATTATTATCGATTAAATGCTTGAACAATATTTGTCGCGCCGAAATGGTATGACAATCGTGCACGAACAGAGCATTCGCTTACCGAATTGAGCGCAAACTCTCCTCTCTCTCTCCTCTCTCTCTCTCCTCTCTCTCTCTCCCCTCTCTCTCCTCTCTCTCTCTCTTTCTCTCGCGCGCGCGGTATTTTTAAATTAGTCGAAAAGGAGGATATTTAAAAAAGCTCGTGGGCACTTGAGCGAGCGAAGGTAAGAACCAACTAAATAACGGAAACGTGTCGTTGCACGTAAAGGAGAACGAGTTTAACGACTGGTAAAGGTCGCGTTGTAAACATGGCTCAGGTGGTTCAGCGCGTCGAGTACTTGGACAGAATTGCGCGATAAACGATGGTGCACGGATTAGCTAGCCTCTGTCGATGCCCAGAGCCGTACAAATCGATGCGACCCATTTCCTACGATGTTCTTGGAAAGAAGAGTACATCGAGTTAATCCAACTCCGGTGTATTTAGAGCCGCTCCTCGGCCTCCGAAAGTCTCGACGGCCGACATAATAGGCATCGCAACTTAGAACAGTGCATTTTAAAGAAAAGATGACGTTATTAGGATAGCGCACGTCTTCAACGGGCACAACGGGGCCACCTTCCAAGCGGTAATACCATTTGACGAGTTATACAATAAACGTATGATCGTCATAACCTAAAATCTTGGGGTAATCGTTCGAAAGAACTCCATTCGAATATTGTCCGTTCGACTGTAATGTCCGATCGACGCAGCGCAACACGCCAGCGAGTCTAATGAAAAACATCGATTGTCTTTCTAAGAGTTTTGTTTTTGTTTGTTTGCCCAACAAAATAATAATCGGGTCACCGTGATCCAACGAAAGCAGTGAAACTACGGCTTATTTATATACGATGTGGGGAGAAGTTCGTGCCTTGCTCGTAACTTACGATTTAATGATAATTTTATGACACTTAAACCGAGTCGATGTAAATGATGGGCGCGATGAGACGAAGAGAGTGACGAAAAATGCAGGAGGAGATGGGAGAGCGAGGAGGCAAGAATATCATTCGCGCGAATGGAAGAAAGGAGCGGAGGAGACGCACACGGTGAGTGAGCGAGAGAGAGAGAGAGAGAGAGAGAGAGAGAGAGAGAGAGTTTCGTGGAACGAATGCCAAACCGAGCAAATTTAGACGATCGCGTGTTTGTCGAACTCGCGCGCGGTCGCACATCGCTCGTGAAAGCGATTGCACCCCGACAGCAACGATCACCGATGCGATCACCGATGCGATCACCGATGCGATCACCGATGCGATCACCTGTTCGCCTCGAGGAGTCGAGTGCACTACTACTCGCGGGCACCACGAGTCCGGTGCATCCGACATCCGTCGGACCGCTCGTGTCCGATTGGCCGAGGCGAAAGTGACGGGACGTTCGAGATCCAAATGCGATTACCGCTCTCTCGTTATGTTGCCCTGCTCGCCGATTTCTATACGTATACGTATTTTTTTGCTTTTGCCTTTTGTTTTTCAGTTCAGGTTGAAACTGAAAAGGACCGACCTGCGAGTGTAGCGAGCTCTGTTAATATCCTCGCTTTGGTATCTTATCCACTTACATCTGTCCTGTTTATTATCGTTTATTATCGTTTATTATCGTTCGTTACCAATCCAAGCAAATGCCTATTTTTCCTATCTGATAAATTCTAAACTGCCCTTCACAGCCCGATAATAATAACACCGACAACTTACCATAAAGTGTATACTTTATTATGCGTTTAAATAGCTCGCGGTTAGCTCTCGTAGAGCCTGACATTTCATTTCGCAATTTATCATGCGAACGTAACGATTTTCAACGGAAATCCAGTTGCGAGTGCCTGATTAGTAGCTTTTCACCGAAGGGGAAAGTTGCACCGACTTTGCACCGACTTTGCACCGACTTTGCACCGACTTTTAATGCCCGACGATTAATCTGGATAACAACGAGTTTTAATCGCAAGTTTTTCACAACTTGAATTTTAATGTAACTCTCGGAGCTTTAACCAGAGGTC
Source organism: Wiebesia pumilae (assembly GCA_018907045.1). Taxonomy (NCBI): domain Eukaryota; kingdom Metazoa; phylum Arthropoda; class Insecta; order Hymenoptera; family Agaonidae; genus Wiebesia; species Wiebesia pumilae. The sequence continues at coordinate 4,497,563 of JACCHZ010000181.1, read as the reverse complement.
CGATAAGCTACGTATTTGGGCAATAATTACTGGTTTTGTAAAATTTTTAATCGTCGTTCTCGCGTTGAGATCCTCCTGTATCGCTGTATTTTTCATTTGGAATTGACTTCTTCGTCTTGGCTGAGCGAGATAATTACGAGAAACGGCGACGTTATCGCGTACGTTCTCTGGGTTCTGTTGTTCGAAATTGAGGAGCGGTTTGATAAAACAATTTCGAGCGTCGAAGCTGAATTAGAGAGCGTAATTTACACGCGTCAATTATGACACGTCAAAGCTTATGAAATAAGTGGAGAAAAATTAGAGTAAGAGATATGTACAAGTACCTCGGATTCTGACGTGGAAAAAAATCATGTAGCCTTTTATTCGTCTTCGTTCGCCATCATTTACGTTTATTCGCGTTGAATGTTCGTATCGTTCGTTGATTTTCCGTACTTATTCTTAAATATGTTCAAAGATGTACACCGCGACATTCGTTATGAAACGTTTTGAATTATTCGCTTGTAACTCGTAGCAGAGTTACAAGACAAATGAAAGCCTATTTAAGAGTATCCGTATGACTAGAGAAATAACATCTCGATACGTGATATGTGGTACAAGCGTAAAAGAACTTGAAAAATAATTTGAAATGTTTATATGAATTCCTTTGATGTTCGTGCATATTTACGCGTTAAATCTACAAGTGCACGAAAGAGTCAAGGCTCGTAGTTAACGCCGCGCGCACCACGTAACAAAGAGTGAAGATAGGTTCACGATCATGCCTCTTGAATTTAGATTGGATCACGAGTATTTTGTTATGCCATTTGAATTATTCGATCAATTTTATCAACGTCGTTCGATTTGCTTGGAAAAAAAAAAAAAAATTTAATTTAATTTAATTTAATTTAATTTATAATTGCCAATGTTGCGCTCGAATTCTATATCCACATTACGTTAATACCGTACTGACAATAAATAATAATTTACGGACTCTTGCGTCAAGAGGAAAGTCTTTTGTCATTTTTCTTTCTTTCGTGTCTTAATAATATCTCGTAACAAGTTTTTCATAGATTGTAGAGTTTTGTATAGATTGAGATAAACGAGCACTCATTGTTATTCTACAAATCAACGAAACATCTCGTTAGCGCATTTAGGAATAATGTTTTTTAAGTTTCGTATTTCGGCGTTTAAATTGCAATGCCATGATAATATCTTAAAAAATTACATCACGAGATTTTGTTCGAATAACGTTTTACACGGCCGTAATTTACCTTATTTTAATTAATTCCCTTTTCAAGAATGCGGAGAGTAAAAATTTCAAGCGCTTGATTTAAGGGAAATTGTTTATTTGAGAAATGTATATCTGCCGTACACTTATTTCTAAGAGATAACAAATGTGCGATATTAATAGTCGTAAGGCCAAAAAGAAATTTGAATGCAAAATCTATTTTAATACGTACATTTACTTCTACGAAGTCTTCCTTTAATTCAGCAAGTACGATTAATTATAAGGAAGCGGAATATTATACGTTTAATCAACGAATTTTTCCTTTCTTCTTTCAAAACAGAAGCCGAAAGGTGGATTTTAAATTTCACCGTATTTCCTTTATTTCCAAATTTAATTGGATTACAGGCGTATCTGAAACACGATCGGGACTTTCTAAAATTGACCTCGGAACTTATTACATAAAAGGCACAAACGTACAAGGCTTTCGTACTGTTTAAAACACAATCTATTTTTCATTTAGTGCCTAATTTAAGAAGCTTCACTCCGTGATACGAATAAATAATGACAATTATAAGCAAAACTACAGGTTTAGCTACGATCGCAACAACAACAACAACAACAACAACAACAACAACAACAACAACAACAACAACAATAATAATAATAATTTTGTATCTTAGATCAATGAGATCGGTGTATTGGAAAAAGGTGTATAAGTTTTATGCCTGGAAAAAAGAAATATTATTCAGCCGATAAAAGGGAGAGTATTTTCCTTTTGCGCAACATGCGATCGTTTAAAACATAATATCAAGGTAGAGAATAACGTGCATTGAAAATAAACCTTACGAATAGCGTAACATTATGCGCCTTAAAGATTAAAAAATGCGTGCATACGTACCTTTGCAAAAACGTTCCTAATTAGATGGATAAAGCATCAATTTTATTAAAAATTCGTGTCTTTGTTGCTTTTTAACTATGAAAATTAGTCAGTAGCGTATATCGTTCGTAATTGCTTGAGAAGATGATGATGCTTTTATTTTTTCTCTTATCAAAAAACTTATTTTTCCGTTCTTTTCTGTTGAGTCAACGGTTTTACGCGTCACCCACTTAGACAATGTGGGTACTTTTTCACTACAATATTATCCTTATACTTTTTAAAAGTCATTAACTTAACATAAATACAATGAGCAACATAAATAGCTATATATTCGCATTACTCACAAGGTTCTAGGTGTTTTGTTTTAGAAGATTAATCAGACGAGTATTTAAATATTCAATCAAAGTCAGTCCTTTTAAAAGTCATCCTACATATCAAGATTCGTTATATCGTCATTTCATTATATCGTGCTCGTACATCGTACAATGAAATTCTTTATGTGAAACGGGAATATAATTAAAGAAATTTAAATAACACGTTCCGATCCATTATTATCAGAATTCAATTATGAAAATGAATTGCCGGGTATTCGTTAATTTTAAGCCATTTTTTCTCGTCTGCCTCCTCTCGTCCGCTCGTTTAAAAAAATTACTTTGATTTTAAGTTATTCGAACGCGGAAAATGTATAAAGTGCTTCAAACGAATTAGCACATGGACCTACGCGTTTATAATGGCGAAGTAAAATACGTATAACATTACGGAATTTAGAGAGGTATATATTCGTACATTATTAGCTCAAAGATCCCGTTTGCTTTTTATACAAGTATTTAGACCTGCGAGCAAAAAATGCTCACCCATTTAGAAACTTATTAGTCCAAATTCACTCGATGGCGCGCTACGGCAATCAGAAATGCATCAAGAAAGTGAAGCTAAGATAGACTGCCGCGAGAAAATCCGTGATCCCTGTGAAAGCGAGAACGCGGGGCAAAAAACCTCTCGAACCCTATAATCGTTCGACAAACCCTCGAATCCACGGAGCGAACGTAATCTCCAGCAGCGGGTCGCATGAAACGCTGCACACACGCGCGCACACACACCATCGCTAGAAAACTCGTGTTTATCCGTCGTTCAAAGACAATCTCCTTCGCTCCCTCTCAGCTCTCGTGTTGCAGCCACAACGGCGATTGCGCTTTTTACCGATTTTTCTCCAAGTCCCCGACTCGCGAGCACTGCAGCCCCATCGGCTTCGAATGTAATAATGGCCTTAGCTCTCTTCGCCTTCTACACCACGCGCGCGACGCATTTCGCAAGAGAGAGTGAGAGAGAGAGAGAGAGAGAGAGTGAGTGAAAGAGAGTGAGAGAGAGAGAGAGAGAGTGAGAGAGAGAGACTTCGACTCGGTACAAGTGTACCGGCGCTAAGGCCAGAATTAAGCGAGAGCCCGGCAAGAATCCCCCGGAGTGTCCTTCCGGGTCTTCCTCGTACGTCCGCGCTCCTCTTCCTCTTTTTCTTTTTCTCGCTGCTCGAGGGCACGTCTACGAGGTTCCGCGATCGAAATCGCGAGACGCGCCGCGCACGGCGAAGCCATAGTTGTTTTTGCCATTTCCGTGGTGCGCCATCGAGAATCATAATACGTCGTCGTCGTCGTCGTCGTCGTCGTCGTCGTCTTTAAGAGTCCCGATCGGAATTGCCGAGTCTTACGTGAGCGTTGCTTCAACGCGGTAGAAATTATAGAATTAACCCGAGGAAATTCCGTTTCGAATATTCCACGAGCCGGTGGAAGGAAAGTGGTTTTACTTTTCGTTTGTGGCTGCAAGACCTTCGATTTTTATCTCAGCCAACTAACGCTAACAGCTACCAACACAAATAAAACCCGGCTCTCGAATAATTATTGCGAGGAGAATTACTATTATACGTCATCGGCCAGAACTAAAAACGCCAAGAAAGTCAATCGCGCGATAACCAGATCAAAGTATTATTATTACAAAAAAATATTTCGAAATACCCAATATTAGAAATACGATATCCGAGACAAATTGCCTACTTATCCCTTATATTATATATTATCGCTTCCATCGATTCCTTTACCTTTAACTTGGCACTTATCGAAAGGGGTCCATGTCTTGATAAAGCAAGTCAATTGAAAAAAGGGCGATCGAAACGAATCGAGTTATTGTTCCCAAGTCGAGGGCATTATTAGAAATGCCCTCCTGGTTTCGGCCCCGCGCGAAAGATAAAAATGCATTGGTATTGCGGTTGACAGAGGAACGCTAAAGAACGTAGAGATGATTAAGCGTACTCGTGCTCGGTATCTGGAATCAACCTAAGAGCAGAATCTGCAGCAACTTGTCGAGTCGTGCGGAAACAGCCTAATTAAGATAACCCGAGTGGGACAAAGGGTTGGGTTCGAAGCTTCGGGGCATGATTTTGAGCGTGGATCCGGGACCGTAACCGGACACCGATTCCTTTAAAGCGCCGGGGTTAATCCTCGTAACCGGAGTTGATGCACGTCTCGGGACGACGGTTGGCTTCCGCAGTTCTGGGCTTGGTTTGTCGAGTCGTAGGAAAACGGGAACGCAGAGTCTCAGGCGATTCGCTCTCGACTCCTCGACCGAAGACCCGATTTTACAAATGTTACAACTGTTACAACTGTTACAAATGTTACAAATGTTACAACTGTTACAAATGTTACAACTGTTACAAATGTTACGGATGTTACAGCTGTTACGGATGTTACAACTGTTACGGATGTTACAACTGTTACAAATGTTACGAATGTTACAACTGTTACAAATGTTACAAACGAAAGAAACAAAGCGCCCGCGGAAAGTATTTTACTGGCGAGGCTTTTGACGCGGCAAACGTTTCCTCGTGCTCGCGGTGCTATAAAAGCACTTATGCGGAATTTGAATCGAGAATGTATCGCGTTCTCGATAGATTGCGCACGCGTACACGCGAGCTGTTGGTAGCTTCGTCTGTCAGAGTTTTGAGCGACCGCCTGCTCCTCTATTTTATAAAGGATCACGCGCGTAATCCCCGAGATAAAAACTTCAGTTGTTCGATTTCGACGAGCAACGCCTACAAATAAGAATTTTATCTTCGTACTAACACGCTTCGTTTCAAATTTCAGCGCCTACTCCCTTTGCGAAATTTCTGTGCGAATTCAGCATCGGCTGATTTCGAAGCTGGACGTTGCATTTTTAGCGTAACATTCGTAGCGACGCCTGCAAAATAATAATCACAACTTACGTACAAACTTACGTTACGCTTGTACGTTCATTGGTATCTTGTTCCGCGGTCACGTTCTTAAATGCTTCCGGGTTGATTAAAATGAAATTCGTTAGAAGTTGGATAAACTAAGACTCATTAGGATATTGAAAAAAGTGAAAAGAACGTTGACCGATAAAGCGGTAACGAAAATTTATTATTATCGAATACGCGCGTACAACGCGGTAAGAGGATTTCTCGTACGTTAACTTGTTTTTATCGACATCTCTTACATTAAAAAAGCGTGCGTTTTAAATAAGAGATAAATAATTGTATGGAATTACATCGGGTCCGTCGGCTAACTTAAAGAGTAGAGAAAAAATAAAGAAACGTCTACGAAAGAAATCGTAATAAAAAGTTCTCCTAAGGAGCGTTATGATATTTATTTTTATTCTTTTCGTGGACGCGTTTTTTCATGAAATTCGCGAAACTATCCTATTATATTCGTATTACAAACGAAAATAAAGTTTATATTATTTCTATGATTTATTTCATAATATATAGTAGAAATTAAGATATTTATCCGATGAAAGATAACGTTACGTAACTGCATTTCATTCGTTCGTGAATTTGAGTTGCTTTCCAAGTGTAAAATAATAAATTTAAACTTTCGTAATATATTTAACGTTACGAAAAATTTGACATATACGTTTGATCTTGTAAGATTTTTAATTCGTGAAATTCGTGAAATTCGTGAAATTCGTGAAATTCGTCAAACTTTGAACTTAAATCTAAATATCCGTAAGTACACAACTGTAAAAGAACATCTCAACTCCCGTAGGATACAAGAGTTTAAAAAATTCTACTTGTTGTTATACAATGTATCTCCCTCTCTAAAGCTTCTAGTACGGGATTTTACTGTAATAGCTCTTCATTTTACGTAGGAGTTGAATTAATGATTCTTACTGTAATGACTTGCCAGCCTGAAAAATCGATGCGTTCGAATGTAAATTAAAATATATTTATGTACGCTAATTAGAAGATATTGGGTATAAGAAATAAGCTGTAAATATAAAGCGTACATTGACAACGTTGCGTTCGTAATCAAACATACCGAGATTCACTATGGCAATTATTCACTATTACAATCGAATTTCTATCTAGTCAGTCGCGGGATAAGAATGGAATTTTAAAGAAATTTAGAACTATCGCAATAAAAATATTTTCGAATATAATATTTATTCGTGTCCTTCAAAAATTAAATTGGACACATTTTCGATAAGTATGAAGTACATAAGACTGACAAATAATTACTTGCTAATAACGCTTGAAGCTTTGATTAAATTAAATATTTTAACCGTTAATTATTTGCGATGGATTTTAATTCAAATGTTACTCCGAGTCTTTTTGGAGAGTAAATTTGAAGTTGCAAGCTTTTTATAGGTAAAAGGAGCTAACTTTAAAACTACGATACCTTTAAACTTATATTAATACAGCGTATTAAAATCAATTAAAAGCCGAGGGGTTAAAGTAATTCGCGTTTACAGCCTCTCGTCCTCGGCTGTCTTTTAGACTCGTATTGTTTATACGGCTTCCCAAGGAGATCGTTAGTTCGCTTAATATCAGAGTAGGGAATTTAATTTGAAATTTACGGATTAGCGAAAAATGTTAAATACCCGATCGACGCGTAGACGTTCGCTGCTTGAACGTTGTTATAAACGATAAATTAAATATGCGAAATTGAATGTACAATGATTGCAGAAAAAATACGAGACACCGTAACTGATAATTAGACCTGCATGAGTACTTATTGGCTGAAGTAGCCAAACGACTTTTTTTCTTGGGAAATATCTGTTAAAAGGGCATTATGCAATCGGACAATCGAATAAAACGATAAAGTCTTGGACCGGTGCAACGTAGCCTCTTTAAAGTGCGAATTTCAAAAGAATAAAGGAAAAAAACGAAGGCAAAAAAATACAGAGAATAATGAATGTTGAAATCAGAAGATTATTAAAAGCAGTTATTTGGCTCGGCAAGATTGCCGTTGTCGAGTGCGGGAAAAATTTCGGTAAGATCGTGCAAGCTATATTCAGATACATAAATATATAGCTGTTACTTAAGGCTGTCACTTTTTTTCCCTGCATGAAAATCCCACTTACAGCAACGATGCAATAGGTCAAATGGATGTCGGCTTTCACTTTTGATCACAAATTAAGCTGGATTTTGAACGCGTTTTTACTTTCTTATTTAATAACCGATTCGCAACATTTTCTTTACGCGGTGATAATAAGGATAGTAACAACAACAACAACAACAACAACAACAACAACAACATCATCATCATCATCATCATCATCAACAACAACAACAACAACAACAACAACAACAACAACAACAACAACAACAACAACAACAACAACAACGTCTTATGATAGTGATAAAATTTGGGGGAAAACATCGTTTAGAAAATAAGGTGATACAAGATAACGCAAGACTTCTTCAATATTGAAAATATTAAGCTCATCTCATTCTCAAGCGTTACGACAAACATTTATAAATTACTTTCGTATTCTGGATTTTTCAAACTTATCGATTTTTAGTTAATTATCTCACAAGTTACCGTTACTTAATAATATACACTGAAATGCCTTTAAAAGCATGCGATAATTTAACGGTATAATGTATGTTAACGAGGACAACGTATAAAAAGCAATACGACGTTATTACCGAACTAGCAGAAAATGTGTGGTTCTTAAGTTTAGCGGTATGAATATTGAATATAATTTTCAATTGCGAGTCAATGTGCAGATGGTACATAGGGGGAAAGCGAATATTTGGTCTATTAAATATTAAATCGATGGAGATAAAAATAGTTGATCGTTGTTTTCTGTATGATTTTGCCGAAACGAATTCGTTGAATTTTTCACTTGCACCTCGCTTGTCGTGCTTTAAGTGAAAGACGTGCGCCGATAAAGTAGGGATTGGCATATCGATTAAATTTCATTTGTACTTAAAGCAAAGGAAAAAAGAAGAAAAAACTCGCCGAGAGTTGTATCATTGTCTCGTTCGCTTCCCAAATTTCATACTTCAAGTGTAAGCGAGTAAAAACAAAGTACTTTTATTATCGCAAATACGGATATACTCGAAGTAGTCGTTGGAAAGGTGAGCGTGACTGGACAAAGTAAATTATTGTAAGAGCGTGTACTTTAATATTGGCAGACAACGAGGTGCTGGAGTTATTGCTTCGCTCATCTAAAATCCAAAGCATACCTAAAATTACTCGTACTCCCCCGCTACTGGCATCATCCTCTCCCTGTAATCGGCAATCGCAAAAAAGAGCATGAACAACTTACAACAGCATGAACGGATAAATTTAGAAATAGCAAGTGCTTCCATTCGTGCTTAACTGTCCACTTATAACCCACTTGAATAACACTACGAACATTGACTTCGATTACAAATAGAATATGAAATGGAAGTTAAGTAAGAGCGCCGCCTGTGCGGACTCGGAGCCACGAGTGAAATAGCAAAACAGAGGAACGCAAAACAAAGACAAAGGAAGCAGCAGGTACAGAGCGAGGCAAAAAAAACAAGGACTCACTAAAAAATTCGAGGAAGATCTCTCCACCTCTCCCTCTCCGCCGACAACGGAAATCCATCGATCTCGCGCGGGTGAAAGTTCCTCGGCTCCGCGGGGAAGCTCGGCCGCCGGGACTCTTCCGCTGGCACACAACTGGCACGTGGGGCACGCAACTCGCGACGTAGGACCTGCGGGTCGAGGATGTGCGAGGTGCCGTCGTGGACGCGACGACTGGCGCGAGCTTGCGCCTGATACTGTGGGCTGCTCACCCAATGCGGAGGATGACTTTTCCGTTGTTTTCCCAGTGGCGCGCGATGTCGGCGTCGAGGGTGGGAGAGAAGGAGCTTGCGAGCTTGAGAGCGAGGAGCGGGTCGCGATTGGCCGAGCGATCGATCGGCGCGCGCTGTCCGTTGAACCCTCTACGTGCGTACCTTTCCTCTCTCGCTCTCTCGCTCTCTCGCTCTCTCGCTCTCTCGCTCTCTCTCTCTCTCTCTCTCTCGCTCTCGCTCTCGCTCTCGCTCTCTCAGATGAGACATGTGCACGCACTGATATTTGGCATTTTACAATGCACGGCAGCAGCCGCGACTGTCTCTTTCCTGTTGCATCTCGTCCTCGACGCTAATTCAACCTGACAGAGCGCTTTCTCGCGTATGCTCCTCGTATTTTTCTTTTCGCGTAAATTCCGCCTTCACGCCGTTACTTGACGCGTACTTTTTAGGCGCTGCGATTCTTCATAAGTCAACCTTTACGAATTTCGTTTTGCATTCGAAGAAATAATTGTACAAGCAAACTTATAAAGGCCCATCTTTTAATTTAGTTCAAATAGTAGATAGAACGACAATATTCTCTAATGATGTTCGTGAATTTTTTAAACGTTGACGTTCATTTTATAAAGGGCGAGTTCTTATGGAATGCAACAATAAAATACCGAGAGCGAAACGTTTGTATCTTTAGTCTGCTTTACCCGATTCAGTAGTTACACATTTCTTTTCAAATTCTACAATACTTGTGATAAAAATACGTTTCATTGTAAGTGAGCAAATAAAAAAAGATTTAGAAATTTGTTTTAATATTTGTAAAATATAGTTTAAACACCGAGTCGCTGGCAATAAATTTTCAAATTATTTCTCACTTTTTTTTACTTTTCTCGTTTGGATTATTATTTCAGAAAATAATAATTTCGAAAGATATCGATACACTTTGCTTGTTTTGATGCGCCCTTACAACGTTTAAAGTTTCATTCGAATGCATTGACAGTTACTCGAGACATAACTGTACGTGTGTATAATTAATTATGTTAAATGACTACTTATGTATATTATAATTTAAACATTATTAAATTTTTATTTACATTTCTTGGAAATATTTTCCCTATTTCATTCGCATGTACGAATCTATAGTAGCATATTATTAATAATAAACTGCGTGAAATGAAGTTTGAATTCAAATCGATTTTTACGAAACGGAAGTAAGAAATGTCAAGGAATAAAACGAACAAGCAATAATATTTCGTGATTATTTGCATTCTTTTTAAATGTAATTGCAGATTAAGATATTTAATTAATGCAAGTGGCTTTACCGCACAATTAAATTATAATATTTTCTCTAATAAATTGAATTCTCATCGAGTAAATTTGTCTTTCTTTTTTATTTTTTGCAACAGTTCTTGTTAAATAAAAATAAGCTGTCGAAGGAATTTCTATGCGGAATACGAAGGAAGCTTTTCAAGCTTGGAATAGATATAGAAATACAAAGGAAATAATAATTTTGCGAGTTTCATCGTCGACACTATGCTTCCGCATTGAAATATACAAATTTATGCTAAAAATATTATGCAAATGTAATCATGTTTTTCTGTACCAACTAAACAATATATATGAATGAGTAATCATGTAATATTATATTTGGTAAGAATACAATACCATTTTGCTGTTAAGGTCAAAAGGATGTATAATTTTATCTAACATTAACTTAATTTTCTCTCACATTAACTTAACTGTATTACACAATTTTATACTTGACATATTGATACACAATTTTTTATGCAGATGTTAAACCTATATCTGAATATTACGAAATTTAATCATCTACTTTCTATTTTAATTATGTTAGATCCTTAGAGGTGTCTTTAATTAATTTAAAAGTTGAATTAAAAAACTTTACCAATGTACTTGTTTTCTAAAAAAAATTTTATTTTGTAAATTATAAAATCAAAAATTTTTTGGAATAATAACTTTTTCTATTTAGAAAAAATAACCGAAGATTTACTAAAACTGAATTAAGAAAAATTGATAAGAAATAAGTATACACTTATAAAAACTATGAGTTTGAAAAGTTGATTATAAATTTAAAAAATTATAAAATTCAATTAAAATAAACTATTGCGTCTAAAACATTTGTAGTAAACATAATTTTAAACAATCCTTGCTCTTCGAAGATGCTATAAAAAATCTTGTTTTATTTTTCAATATACAGAGCACAGAAAGATCTAGAATGTAAATTATACAATTTTATAACATATTTATGTCATCGAAATTTTATTATAAAAATGCGAAAATATATGCTTGAACACATAAGTTTAGTTACGTTAATAACTTCCGATGATCGATTTATGAAAATGAAATATACGAATAAAGATGATATATTACTTGAAAATGATAAAAATTTTCTATACAGATATGAGTAAATAAAATATTTATATTTCTTTTTTTCTCTTTTAATTAAGGTAATTAAATTAATATATAGTGTAAAACTTTGTTTAGTGTTAAGTAAATTTCAAAATTTGTCGATTAATTGAAGAATATGTTGTTGCTGAACTTCTTTCCACTCAACATCTCCATCATCTCCTAGATTTCCTGCGTATTCTATAATTATAAAAAATTATATAAGTTTAAATCGATTGAAATATTTAGTAATATCAGTTTGGTGCATGTATTATTTTTAAATAATTTTTTTATTCACCTCTTACTATATTTCTAATAGTTTTAAGTGAGGCTCTTCTCTGAGTTAGAATTCTTGTAACTCTTTGTTTCACTGCTTGTGGACAACCAATGCATGCCTCGAGTAATATATAGTCTACTAGTTGCAAAGTAAATAAGCCTCCATTCAGTCTTTTCATTAATGTCTCTTCTTCGTCTTCATCTTCCTATTAAAGTAAAAGTTATCGATTAAAATACACAAGATTGCAAACGATGATTATTAAACGATAACTATTTTACAAAAAAATAACCTTTGAATTTTTTTCTACTTCTTCAACTTTTTCAAGGTATTTAAAGTGAAGTTCCATTAGTCTATCAACTTTTTCATAATCATTTTCTGTAAATTTACTGAGTAGCCTTTGTCGTTGTTGACCTTTACAATTTCTTAACATACTGGCTATAATCGATACAACATGCTCTAAAATAAAGTAATATTTTAATTATGATATTGTACATTTTACTCCACTAAAAGTATTAAGGAAATTTTTTTATCCACCTTCGTGTTCTTCAGCTGTGACAATTTTTTTCCGATTTTTTATCGGTGTCTTCATAAATAAGGGAAATATAGTTCTAAGACCAAGAATATCTACAAATTTACTGCAGTTATCTTTACCATCAGGTCCATTCATTGCATAATCAAGAACCTGATGAATAATTCAATAAAATGAAAATGAATTGATATTTCAAGAAAAGTATAATTGCATTAATTTTTTGAAGATCACCTTAAGTGAACCATTCCGAGACATTTTTTTTTCACGTAACATTAGATTCATAAGCTGAAGACCTTCACCACGAAGAAATCGCTCTCGATTGACTGTTTCCATTAAACTAGAGCATAGAATATCGAACAAATTTTCCATTAGTTCTTGCTCTTCAGCTGTCTGAGGATCATGTCTTTTATAGTACTGAAATATTAAACATGATTATTAAACTTAAAAATTACAATTTATGATGTTTAAGATATATTGCAAATCCTACAGCTAATTGTTGAAGAAGAACATCAATTCCATCGAGATCTCCTAACAGAAGTCTATTTTCTTTAGTGTTTTGCAAAAGAATAGATAAAATTTCACTAGCATATAGCTTATTTGTGTCAAATGGAGTTTTTACTTTTATTCTCTTTAACAACCATGTTATTAAGCCTTGTTTACCAGCTTCCATACACAGTTCTAATCGTGTTTCTAACAAATTTTCAAAAATAGCTGAAAACAAATATACTAATAGTAAGACGTGCAAAACAACATTAAAAGAAAAAGAAATTATAATCCCAATTTAATACCTAAGGTATTAAAGACACCATCACTTTCTTCACTTACAGCCTCGTCAAGTCTTTCTAAGTTCTGTACAAGAAGAGCAAATACTTGCTGTCCTAATAGAGCATCTATTAATGAATCAGCTTCTTCTGGTGCTTCGTTATAAACATCTGATTCGGTGAGTTCTTGTAATAAATCCACTATGCCCACTGCAATATCGGTATTTTCATGAGCTAGCAACTCTAATAAAGATGGCACCACACCTAATTCAACCATTAATGGATAGAGTTCAGGGTTAGTTGCAATAGCATGTAGCTCTTGTAAAACATCGTGAAGTTCAACTTCAGATTCCATAAATCTGTCCGGTTGATCCGGGAATTTTACTCGCATTTCTTGATTTCTAAGTGCTCTTTTTTCAAATAATAAAATCATTCGTTTTAAATTGGTCTCATCCAAAGCTTCTACTTCTGCAGCTTCAGTCTCCACGTATTTTAATATATCTTCTTTTTGTTCTTTAGTCAACTGAGGCTCAACAACATCATTTTCTGGAGCTGGAAGTGCTGCACGAATAGGCGTCGGTGGTTCGCTCACTCTTATTGGAGTAGAATCAATTACTTTTGACGCAACATGCCTTTGACGAGCATGATATGGTGTTTTAATTAACTTCTTGGATCTTTTAGAATCCCAATCATCTTCGTCATCATCTTCACCCGGTGCTGATCGTTTTGGTGTATTCGGAGGCTAAAGCATTGAAATTAGACTGCTTAAAATATCAATAAAATTTCATCATTGTTAATTTTATATATATATATATATATATATATATATATTTGTTATGCCGATTATTCGCTGAACGTTAAATTGATAAAATAATAATTTTAAATAAATACGTATAACCTCACCTTATACGACAATAATTCTCCAATATCCATTTTTTATTAAAACAAGTATAATCTTAATCGTGAACTATTAAACATTCTTTTCTTAATAAAAACCTTTTTGCTTGTGCAGTATAAATCACATTAGTTTCATTATATAGTTTCTCAAATAAGAGTTTATTATATGCTTTCGTTCATGTTCATTACTAGCGTAACTGACAGCTTGAAAAAATTAATTAGAAGGGTACATTTGTTCTATTCTTCTTGTAAAATGCTGATTAACAAAAACAATAATTCATTCTAAACACTGCATGAAATCGTGATGTAATTTAAAAAATTAAAACATCCCATAATGCAAACTATTATAAAATTAGGCCATATGTTATAAACATAATTATTTATGATAATAAAGATAAAAAAGATTTTTACGGTATGAAAATTTTGCCAACGTGTATGCAGTAAATGTTTAAAAATGGTGAAACCAACGAGTGTAGTGTTAGATTCTTTTTAAGATCTGTGCAAATATACAGCTACTATGTAACTTAAAGAAAATGAAAAATAAATTTTTCTTACACATTACAAATATCTAGATAAGCATTGAAAATCAATGTTATTTCCAAAGTAATTATCAAATGAAATATCAAATAAGAAATGATTACTATTTTATCGAGTAAATGTGGATGGTTGAACATGGAACATGGAACAACCAATCAGAGATCTGCTTGATACATAATACCTATAATTTTCCGGGCCTACGGTAAAGTACAGATTCTATTAATTATTTAAAATAACTGTCAATGTCCATGGTCTTATCTGAGATTTGACACTTATAAATCAAATTCAACTAGTGCAAATAATAGAAAAAATAATAGTGAAAATAATAGAATCACATAAAAAATAAAAACTTGAAAATAGAAGTTAGTAAGAGATTGAAGAAAAACAACTGGTTTAATTTTAATCCAAATTAGTCTTTCAACAGGTGCAAAGATTATTATAATCGAGAAAAGTTTTCACACATCTCCTGTCAGTAGTACACCTTTCAAATGCCGCAAATTTTTAGTGTACTTGTAATTTATTTAATGTTATATATATACATTACATGATGATGATGATGATGATGATGATGATGATGATGATGAAATTAACATAAGATGGCTTAAAGAACTGTTGATATAATTAATTATAAGTTTTGATTTTTGAATAAAGTTTTAAAAATCTATAATTAGCTGTTGTGGCAGATGATAAAAAAAAAGAATATAAATTGAAAGAAGATACATCGTGTAAAATTCCAACAAGGTAAAATCAAGGAGAAAGAGAAATTGCGTTCAGTAAGAAAAATATAAAAATATACGATATAAGATTGACTGCAGCAAAGTGCGAATGATAAAAATTACGCGATAGAAGGTTATAAGTTAAAGATCCGGAACAGACACGCGTTCTTCAACTGGTATACGTTTCTCGACACGTCATATATTCACATTGTCGAGACTTCGATTTCAATTTGATGTCTTTGTATGGTCGAGATAAATCATCCGTTGCCTTAATTCGTTAATGAATGATGTAGCGGTTTAATCGACGAGCGTCATACTGATAACGAATTGCGTAACGCCAGACGTATAATAAAATTTTTTCGAATTTTGTTTTTGATAGAGAATTAATGACGTCAACGGTTACAGAGTAACAATTGTCTCCGGTAGCGGATATAAATACGGCTTTACTTGGTAAATACATTTCAATAATTCGTCGATAATTCGTATTTTGTACAAACGACTTTCACGACGGAGGTATTACCAAATACGCGTAATCATAGTTGAAAATGTAATAAATACTTTTCTGTTATAAAAGTAATTTTTTCATTCGTCCTCCTTCTTTTCTATCGCTTCATTTTACGTAATTTCATTGGAAGTCCAATTTATAAAAAAACTTCATCTTGATGTCCGACGCGTCTACTTTGCATATTTTGACGCTGCTCGAGTCGGTGCTTAATTCATGTACGGTAATCGCGACCTAGCGTTATCATGACGAACCTAATGACTGTTTCGAGTGTCAAAGGTCCAATGTCATCACATCGATCTTTTTATGGCGTTTGTCAACTCCTTAACGAGGCTCTAATGACTTTGATGTCCCTGCGTATTTTTATCTCACTTCTCCATTTTTTTGGCAGGGTACTTGCATATGTAAGTATTTTTTCTATGTCGCTCTTTATTTCCGTTAAAAAAAAACTTCATTTTTTCTTTGTTAATTTTCTTGAGCTCACCACATTCTGTATGTAAGTTGTCATTGATTACTAATGTTCCTCGATCTACTTGAATTAGTATATCTTTAGACTAAGCTTTGTCATTTGTATTCATTTGTCCAATCGCTTCACATTTTATATAAAATTTGTAATTTTTCAACTTTAATCGACATTTTTCACTTTGTTACAAGTCCCTCTGCGCACTTGAGCATATTAATAATTTAAAATGAATAATCAACGTAAACTTTTCACCAATTAAATAAGGTCCAAATTCAGAAATGGTAAAAGCTATTTGAAAAAATGTAATAATTTAATGCACACATCAGTCTCACCAAATGTAATTAATATGCTTATTTTTGTTTATTTTGTCTATTTATCTCTTGATAATTACTGCGTTGGATACATAATGGCAATTCTGAATTATTATGTGCCAAATTATTTGTCAAAATTAAAAGAAATAGAAATACAAGATATGAATAATTCATCGTCTAATATTTCAAAAGCTGGGTGATTTATTACATTTTAAATAAATGATTGATTATTTGGATTATTTTTTAATGAATTTGTCAAATAAAATATATTGAAAATTTTCTGTAAATAATTTGCTAATTAAAAAAAGGCCTTTGTTACGGTATTTGTTATATTTACCCCTGATAACGCATCCGAGACAATTAAATTTTTTCTTAAAAAATTGGTTTCAATGCAGGTCGACACTCGATAATTCCATTTTTAAGTACTGTAGGTATCAGTTTTTTTTTTTTTTTTTTTTTTTTTTTTTTTTTTTTTTTCCCATGAAGGTTAGAAGTTGATGAATGTTAGTGGTTCAAGCGCGTATCGGTATTTTACTCATTTAAATATATGTGCCTCAGTACCTTAGTAAAAGTTTATCTCTATTCAAGTATATTCCATTCGTTTTATGAAATTTTACGTTTGAATTTTTACGAAATCGAATTTCCTTCCATTAAAATAGTTTATTATTATATTTTATTAATCGTTGTATATTGCGTTACGTACTTCATCGCGAGGGAACATATTTAGTGAATAATAATGCTAACCATTGAACCATTTTTTTGGATCGAAATAGATCGCGGCAGATACTAAAGTTGGATTTTTCAATTAGTACGTAATATCGGATGAATACGATGCGCTATTCTTACGTTGAAGAAAATGGTAAAATGGGTTATCAATTAAAAAAATAACTCGATTTAGTTATTTATTAGTTTTAGTTTATTTATCATAACTTTTTGAAATTTAGAATAAAAAATATAATAAAGTTTTGCTTAACTTTCGTGAGTTTTGTTGTGTTGTGACATCTAAGAATTGAATTTGGATTTTAGAATTCGTATTTACCCCTAATCTATAATTACTGCAAGTATTTCTTTGAAAACATAATATTCTTATGTCAAATTAATTTTATTTTAGCAAAAATTATTGTCTTTTTTATGTTATAAGTCAATTTTAAGCGTGATTAATTGGCGAGCTTATGCCCTTTCTTGTAAAATTGATAATAATTCAATACGAATTAAAATGCGATTTTTAACTAATACTTCCCAATTTTCGGTATATTTTTAAATAGTCCTTGCAACAAGAAATTGTCAGTAAAATATATTTTATATTTATCTTATTCTCGGTTATTTCGGATACTTTTTTTCTCTTTTATATATATCCTTTGTAATTGTTGGCTTAATTATCAATTTCTTTCTTTCAATCGCATTTGTATGTTATATTTAAACAAAATCTAAAGGTCCTTGATTATATCCACAGAACTTCTAATAATCTTATTTTTAGTAGTTGATCGTCTTCCATGATACAAAGATTTGATTTTTATACATATTTAATAGTAAGAAATTATAAACAACTTGCTATTTCAAAAAATATGAAAGATAAGGTTGATTATCTGGTAATCGCTAATCTGTCTCGGATATTATCTTACAGCTAATCTACGTGTATAACGACGGACATATATAAGTATATTAAAAAAGTATTATCGCAATTTTTATAATTTCATACGAATGTAAACGGTATCAGATCAGTTATAAATAATGAGGGGAACTTATAAATAATAAGTTATAATTACTAAAGGGAAAGACGCGCTTATTGGATTGTAATACATTAATGAAGAATTGAACAGTGATTTGATTTTTTTATAACATTCTTACCATAACTAGGTAGTTCAATCCAGCTAATTCGATCTTTGTCCGAGATATCTTTGATGAGTGTCATTAGTTTCTTTGATAGTCTCTATGAGTGAAAAAATCTTGTTTCTGATTTCATATTCACGATACTTGCGGATATTTATCTGCCTATATTATAAAATACGAGGCTCAAGTAAATACAAGTTATGTTTAACTATAATGTATAACTATAAGGAATCATAATGTACATATTGTAATGGCTTATTTCTCCGATAAGCAGCGGCGTGTACAAATTTGTGTTACGCGTTTCCCCGAGATTAATAATGCGATTAGTGCGTATGTTAAAGTTCTCAGATCCTGTTACGGCGTCTAAGTAGGGTGGGAATATACAGCCGTACTGACGAGTTCATCGGGCCAAGGTTTCAAGGACGAAACCTCGAATCAAAGGGGGACTCGAATGTTGTTACTTAGTAATGCAATAATATTACGCGTGTGTTACTATATATTGATTCTTTGGCGAATAAGAGTATATACGCATGTATACATGATTGTATCTTGTACATTGGGTTTTGTTGAAAATTTGCACAGTTTCTTACAGATGGCTTGGAAAGTACAAACACTTCTACCAAATATTTCGTAAAAGTTTAATAGATTTGTCATTGTACAATTTTATCTACTGCTACCGCTTCAACACCAATGATAGATGGGCAATAGACGCATTTAACTCTTTCATCCATCTTTACTCAATATCGAAATAGTCTTTAGATTATTACTAATTAATCTTTTAATTTTCTTAATTGTACAGTAAGATTTTCCCCTTTACGAAGACAGGAATTTGAAATATTTACGTATAGTACATTGATATGCGTATCTTGAATTATTCATTTATAGGGACATCTTTTTCTTTTGGGATGTAGATTAGTAAAATTGGGATGTAGATTACTGCACCTGAAACTGAGAAACCCTTTGTATTTTCTATATCTGATTAGATTCATTATTCCTGCCTGTAACTGATGTTACCATATAATAATTGAATAACTGAATAATTATGTATAACAATATTATAGTGATATATTCAAATGCCGGGATTATAATATGGTGAAACGCTCTTCTTAAGACTATAGAAAACCCTTTACATTCCAATATATCACTGTACACTTCTGATTTTAGAGGAACCCTTTTTCATATTTTCTCAGTTTAGCTTATATTACTCTTAGAATCTTTCTTAGTTTGCTATTTCCCATTGAATTATCGAATATTGTTCACGCGTCATCCAAGAAAAATTATTTACATAGTTAGTAAAAAAAGTAATGATTAATGATATACGTTACCGACACTCACTTTTTAACTAGTTTTAACTGGATTCAAAGACTTATAATAAAAATAAAATAGGAAAAATTTTGGAAGAATAATATATGTATTCGAAAGATGTACCAGATTTACAATTTTTATGGAATAATTTACAACAGTTTTAGTATAATAAGTCGACTTAAGAGTTAAAAGTTTATTTAGGTGAAGTGCAACGATATAAATCAAAATTTAATTTATATTGATATTTCAAGCGTTTCATAGGTTTTTCTACATTTTCGTTTCTTTAGTCTTGATTTTCTCACATTTGCGATATTACCTACCAAAAGAAACACTTTATGAAAAGGTATTTTTATTTTGCATTCAGGATACACAATTATGTTTAAAGTTTGAAAGATATTTTCTAAGTCGTACCATGTATGTTATAAGAAATTAAGATAAAGTACATTAATTATGGACTGTAAGGTGCAATGATTAACTAAATAACTTTTACTTACGTTAAAAAATATATTAGTGCTCCAACACGAAAATAAGATACTATCTTTATTATTACGACAAAAACATAATTTCTTCTATTGATTTGTATCATTAATAGTTCACATCAATTAAATATTAAGTAAAGTGAAGTTGCTGATATAATTAGTTTTCATACTTTAAAAGAAAATAGTATTGACATCTTAGTACTTATTCAATGAATGTTTAATAAGTATTTTTTCAGTTAGATTTTTCACAAATATTTCAATGGTGTATAAGTTAATTAAACAAGAAAAAACTATGAAGTTTACAAGGTATGACAGTAATGCATTTGCGTTCCTTATTCTTTTTTTCTATTAGATACAGTTTTTGGTTATATATTACATAACGTTAACAAAAAGCAATATTTTGCAATTCAAAAAAATGGTAATTGTTAATAAGTACTTGAACAAATTATCCTAAGTGATTAGTCTTAACATAAACAATTTAATAAAAATATTAAGTAAAGATAAAGATAGGATAAAAATTCAAAGATAAATTATATAAATATTATTAAAATGAATACCAAGTGTCTTATCTATCTGTTGAAATATAAATCTAAAACTTATTTCAACAGTTTAATCCTTATTATTTTTTTTTTCAAGATAACCGATAAGAAAATAAATAATCCTTATGCTTATTTTTACATACTAATAATTATAAAAAATAATGATTAATTTATAAAATTAAAATAACTATTGTTATAAAAAAATATTACTTTACAATTAGGGTTCAATATTTTTAAACTGAAGATTTAATTTATGTACGCATTTAAATTTAATAAAATAAGTTTATTTATTGGAGTATATTTAAAGTCTTAATTATATAATTATATAAGGCTAAGAAAATAATTTCATATACTTTAATAGATTAATACATTTGACTTAAATATATTAAAAGATTTTTTATTTAAATATTACAAAGTAATTTTTTTCTATATTTCTGTGCTTAACGATTGTATACAATTAACTATATTTATAGAATTTATTTCCACATATATTTCATTTCTCTTCCTACAGATTAATCTTACAAATGATTCAGTCTTGTATGTGCAAGATAAAATTTAATCTAGTTTTAGTCAAGCATTAGTTATTATTTAGTGATTGTTTTGTATAAAATTAGGTATAAAATCTTTACAGCAAAATGTGGTTTTTAAGAACTAAAAGGGAATTAATTATACAAATTATGTATGGTATTATATAAATAATCAGCTACTGAAAATCACAAATAGGATATCAGCCTTGCAAAACAAAAGTAATACTAAGTAATAACTAATAAATATGCGAGCAAGTTACCTGTTTTTAGCTACAATGGTACCTGTCATCATTGCAGATTTATGGTATAATGGAGTGTAAGTTTATAGTTTAAAGTGCTTTCATGACTTTTTTATTATCACACAAAGCATCGACTTTGTTATAATCAAATTATCACTAATTGAAACTATTAATTGAATTTGATATACTTTGTGAAATTGTTTTATAATCAAAGTCGATGGCTGTTATTACTCAACTTGTCTATCGACTTGACATTTGCAACTATTTTCTATTCCTTCTCTCTGTGTCCTTACAAATTATTTTATAATTATCAGTGTTGTTTAGTATATTAAGTACTCAATAAATGTTAATATATACATTTCTTAAATATTTTAATTTTCAAAATTTGTTTAACTATTATATTCATTATTAGTTTAACATATTACTACGATGTTACATGTTTTATATATATACATTTTCCAGAAAGATTCATATAAAAGATAATCTATTTTTCACTAAAAATAACACTGTTTATACTATAACTTACTTCCTAAATTTGTACTATTATTAAGAAATTTTTAAAGTTACAATTTTTTTGTTCACCTAAAAAATGTTTCTTAGTTATATTTAGTCTAAAGTTTTGCAAAGCTATAACAGCTTACAAATAATATTTGTTTTATATAATGAATTTCATGTAATGATATTTATAGAAAAAATGAGCATTTTAGTTTTTAGAATGGTGTTTCTTATTAAATATTCATTAAAATATAAATTAAAAAAAAAATGATTATCATTGCAGTACAAGATTGTAGATTTTAACTGCCTGATGAAAGTACGAGAAAAAATATATTTCCTTTCATTATTTTATAATAAAGCATTACAAAATTTAGCTTATAAGAAAAATTGTAGAATTAATTGTAATAGTTGAATAGTTTTCAAATGGAAAAATATCAAAAACTTCAACGTAGGTTTAATATACATATAGATATAGAATAAGTATTTTATTCTCTTCTTATTAACATCACGTATAAGAAATGTCAAGATTAACTCGTTGCAACACTTTGCTTATCGAGAATTCAAAATATAAAAATCAAAGTTTTGAATTATTTAAAATTTTAATTTTCTTTATTTTAGAGAATAGTGTTTTTTGTATGAGCATGAAATACAGGATACTTTAATTTTGCGAATCAAAAAGTTTTAAATATGCGATTTATGTTATTCTTCTGTAAAATTTTGTGTTCAGTGTTGTCATGTTAATGTAGTTATACATTTTTTGACACATTCAGGAAATTGTATTTTATTACTATTAAATTACAGATTTTTGCTATGGATCATGAAAGTATCAATTTGTATCTACATTTTCTTGTTTGGATTACTTCCTCTTGTATTCCGATATTCATATCAAGTTCAAAAGAAAATACTGTTTTTAAATTTTGGTAAGTAATTTAAAAATGTTAAATCTATAAATATAATTGCATGTTAATTCTAATATTTAATTGTGTTTATTTAATCAATTTATTCAGTACACTGGCCGCTTAGCATTGATATTTCTAAACCTGAAACAGTTGGAATAAAAGGCGCAAGAAACTTTTATTTAACTACAGATGAGAATGTTAGGATTGGAGCATGGTAAGATATGTTAAAAATATTACAAAGACATTTGTTAACAATAATTTTCCAAAAATTAATCTGTATATTTTATATTATTAAAATTTAATTTTATATTTTTCAAATAAGTAACAATTGTGACAATAATTTACTATTTGCTAAATAAGTTCACGGTATTTGATATTCAATACAATCTCGTAATAATATGGTAGATGTTGAAATTGCAGGCAGATATTGCCACAATCTTTACTAAATGAAAGCATTCCTGAAAGTGAAGATTATTATGAAGGGGTGTTAAGAAATGCTACAAAACCAGTTTTTTTATATATGCATGGAAACAGTGGTAACAGAGCAAGCAGTCATAGAGTTCAACTTTATAAATTGTTACAAAGACTTAATTTTCATGTGATATGTTTCGATTATAGAAGTAAAGCTCTAACATATATTAATACTTATGTATTACATTATTTTTTCTATTTTAAATAAAATATACTAATTTCTCATTTATAGGCTATGGTGATAGTGATAATGTTGACCTCTCTGAAGCAGGAGTCGTTAATGACAGTAAATTTGTACTTGAATGGCTGACAAAAATTGTGAATAATTCAGCTCCAATTTTTGTTTGGGGTCATTCACTTGGGACAGGGTAAGTAAACTATAATAAGTTTATAAAATTGACGATTTTATCAATTTTATTGGTAAATAAAATTCTGGTTTTATCTGTTCTAAGATAATAAAAAAAATTTGACAACAGTTAAATTTAAGTAATGCTGTAAGTTAATATATTTACACAGTGAACATGGTTTTCGTGTCATTGGCATGTATAGCAAGAAACTTTGTTTTGTATTTTTTAATATTTGCATACAAATGTCACGTTAGATAAACATTTTCTTTAATTGAATATAAATGTTATCGAAGTGTATATAAAAACATAAGTTATTATAAAATTAAAATTATGGAAAATTAACCAAAACTAGTAATATAAGTATTGATACCATTATATTTAAACTTTTATTACATAAAGTTTGTGTTGTGTGTAGACAATATAAAAAATAATGTAGTTATTATTTTTCTGTATTGTTAAACTTAATTTTAATTCCAGAGTATCAACTCATGTACTTGCAATACTTGCAAGTAATGGCCTAAATCCAGCAGGATTGTTTTTGGAATCTCCATTTAATAATCTTGCTGATGAAATAACAGAACATCCTTTAGCTCAAGTATATGAAATAACTTTATACGTTATTAATATTAACATTTTAGCAACAAAAAAGTAAACACCATTGTACAATTTTAGATATTTAGGCATTTACCTTGGTTTCATTGGGTTATTGTACAGCCTCTGTATGATAACGGACTCAGATTTGAATCTGACAAACATATTGGTAAAATTCAATGTCCAGTCATGATTTTACATGCTGAAGATGATCATATTATTCCATTTTCATTAGGAGAAAAAGTATTATACTGTTTATTTTAGTTTTTAAAAGTGAAAATATGATTTAGAAATTTATTCTTTTATATAATATTTTATTCTGTAGCTTTATATTGCTGCACAAGCATTACATGCAGATAATATGCAACAAATACAAATGACAAGAATAAATTCTTCTTATGGACTTGGGCATAACTATATATGTCAATATAAAGACTTATCAAGAATAATTGAGTATGTATAAACATTGGAATCAGTTAAATAATTAATATGGAATAATACTAAAAAAATAATGAACAATAATCAAATAATAAATAACTTCTGATTATAGGAAATTTGTAACTCAATCATCTACGAGAACGATATGAGGGAATCTGTAAATTCCAAAGAAAAATTTCGAACCTTTATTTTGAATATTACGAAAAATTTCTCAACATTAATTCCCGCTTTTTTTTTATAATTAGATTTTTCTCTGTAGTTAGAGAATCTGATAATATATATTTGCTCAAAAATGTCATGTACAAATAGTGAACTCTAAAAGTACATTCAAGGACTAATCCTGAAAAAACTGAATTTTACCAATAAATGAAGTATTGCATTTTGGTTTCTGATGTGTTCTCCATCTATACAAGTAACTAGCATCTATTTTTCATTTATTGAGCAGCTGTAGAAAAGTTTTAAATTATAATTAAAATTTACATTTTTAAATTTATTTCTTTTCATGTGGATTTTACATTTCTGACATAGGAAAAAATTTTATATGCCAAATAACAAGGTATTTATTGTAGCAACTGTCAACTTTGATTTTTATTTTCAATATGATAACTCGTAACAATCTGTTAAAACTACTTTAATTGTTAGGTATCATATTCATAATAAGATATATTTCCTATAACAAATTATTTTAAAGTACTAAACTAAGATTTATGTCATAAATAATCCATTAACAAAATATTGTACTGCTACAATGCACAATGTAGGAAAATATACTATACTTTTTGAATAGTGTCGGATTAAAATAATTTTTATAAGTTTTTTTAAGCCAATTCTATCAAGTTGCAAATTTTCCATACTTACAATTTTTTGAAGTTTTTTTAATAAAGCTTGAGAATTATGTTCCAAATTAAAATTATTATACACTTATTAAGAAAGTATTTGCAGTAATTTTTAATACGTAATAAAACTAATTATTGTTCACAGCTTCAATGTTTAAATTGCGACAGTAATAAAACAAACACGTGTTTGAATTTTTTAACGCTTTTAAGCATTATTTATCACGATTAAATCATGACAAAAATAATACAAGTCTGAAAAAGATTCGTAATAATCTGTTCTAATATACACAAAAATATGGGATCCTTAGCGTAAAACAAAACGAGCCCATGAACTTTTTGATAGACTATGTATTAGGTGTCTTATCAAATAAATCGTTCTACTAGTATTTCATGTGTCAATCATCTAAAAATTACGAAATTATCAACTGCACTTTAATTGTACGATGAGCAACGTAATTTTATTACTATAAATGTACTTAGAAAAAATGAAAAAGTCATGTACCAGACTATACAGTATTGAGCTAAAAACAATCCCTTAGCAAAGGTTAATGGTTCAAAAACAAATTTTGAGCACATTTTGCTATTAGAAATAATATTTTATGATCGAGTGTTTAAGAATATGTTTTAAGAATATTCAACTATCATCATTTTAAATTTTATTAACTATAAATCTTTAACTATAATACTTTTTCTGACTGTTATATATAACTATTTATAATATAATTATAATATATAATTAATTTTGTAAATGTGTAATAAAATGACGAAGAAAATCCTTTGTTTAATTATTTTAGAATTAGCAAAACCATTAATTTTATTTAAATCGATGACAACTATATTATAAGTATAATGAATACATTTTTAAAATATATGTATACAAATAATTGTATTGCTACATTATATTATTCAATTATAGAGACTGCTTCGTTTGTATCTCGAAGTAAATAAATATATATTAAATATTTACATAACTCTAAGTTACTTGGAAAACTAGTCATAGAGAAAATGAATTATTTTTTCACACAAGAATGCAATTTCGTATTGAGAGGCGTTGGTGCGATCGTTTTGGTTCTCGTAATAATTTATGGCGATAGTACAAATAAGTGTATCAGCTGGTTTCAATAGGCATGGAAAAGTTGTTAGTAGATATATATTGGGGTAAAGTATCGGTCTGATATGAGTTTTGCGCGCGACAACTATAAGTCTGCATCTTCATTTGGATTTTATTAATAAACGGATTTTCTTTGTTTTAAATTAAAATTGTCATTATGTACATTTATTTAATTGATTTTTACATACATATTTTATTTGAAATTTGTAAAAAATCAATAGAGTAAAAATTATATTTTGTATTTAATCTACTCTTATACTAGATTAGCTGATAAATCCTGGAACTAGCAACGAAAAACATACTTTTGTATCGTAAATCGGTTTTATTCTTAAACACAGTTAACGGTCCTATAATACTTGTTTATCTTTCATGTACTACAATTTTCTTACGATTTACTCCGAATTGTACATCAATTTTCCATTCAACGTTTGAGGATGAATTTTTTTTCATTAAAAAGTATCATCATTAAAATGACATTAGATGTATAGTAGGATAAGCACTCGTAAATGCTCGCTTACAGCTGCACTACATGTAAGCGCAGTAAGCACAGTTGTAAAAAGATAACTGGAATATTATAAATTACGAGATCAGAGACAAGTAAATACGAACCAGAATTATTGTCTATTGTCTCGGCAGAGGTTCAACAATTTTCATCTTTCTCGTTAGTATTTTACTAGTAGGTGGCAATAAAATATTTTGCGCCACTACGCAACTCTCAGCCGTTTAACCAAAAGGTGGAGATATAATAATCGCGCACATCTAATCGCTACAGCATTGTACCGATAATTCAGCCTACGGTCAGACAGCGGATATCGAAAAAATGTCATCTGGAGCAGCCACAGTTTTTATTCAAGTCAATGTCGTGAAAGAACGATATTAGCTACCAAAGAAGTTTCTCGTCTCTTGCATCAGTTACGTACCAGAATATAATTAAATTTCTTGCTCTTGCCATTCATTTCTATTTGAACGTAACGTCGATTGATTTTGTTTTTCTTCGCGCTTTGTCCAGTAACAACGCCGAATGTTACCATTAAAACATAGACGGCGCTGCCGTTGGGAATTTGTCCAAATGGAAGTCTCGAGAAGTACTTGGAATTGGAACATCATCTAAGCAAAATAACTTGTTCATGTACAGTTGCGGCGGTGCTCCTTTTCCATCTTCTGCACCATGGGTGAGTTACAATTCTTTATGCATGCTTGTAGAAATCCTAAAACATCTGCGTTTTTATAAATTCTTGAAAAAAAAGATTGCATTATCGTGATTTTCCAAGTAGCACTTTATAACATTTAGTTTGTATATACTTATTTTATTGTAAAATTTATGCGAATATTTTGGTTAATAGAGACATTTCTCGCTGTTACGAATCAAATGTCTTATTTACATTACAATATAATTTCTGAGAATACGTTTATTTTATTTTATACAAGAAATTAATATTAATCCTTAAACTTATTCTGTTGTGATCGTACGTATGTACGATGTTTATAAAATTTAACCAATGAAACGAAAACTTTATTTTGGCTTAAATAAAGTTTGGTTACTGACGTTTGTTTTCCATTACCTAGTATTAAAATTTTATTCCAGGTATTTCTCGTGATCACTGGCATAAAAGACGAGCGACAGGTGGCAAAAGGAAACCAATTCGTAAGAAGAGGAAATTTGAGTTAGGACGTCCTGCAGCAAATACAAAGCTTGGACCTCAGCGTATTCATACCGTAAGTTCTCTTTTAGTTAGATATGTCATTTTAATTAATTTGGATTTTAATTAACGCAGTCGACTTCATAACTATATTTATTCTTTTCTCACTGCATTATTTTATTATTGATTCAATCGATTGATACAAACATAGTAAATGATGATTTTTTATCTCCTGAATGCCCTGCTGACAAATCCCACAGCGTACTGAAGCATTATTTTAAAAAATCTTCTGTAATCAATATTTTCTCTTAAAGTACAAAAGTTTATTGTTTTTGTTTAAAAGGTACGCACAAGAGGAGGTAATAAGAAATATAGAGCTCTGCGACTTGATACTGGAAATTTCGCATGGGGATCGGAAGGTAGGGCACGTAAAACACGTATTATCGATGTTGTTTACAATGCATCAAATAATGAATTGGTAAGAACCAAAACTTTGGTTAAGAATGCCATTGTTACTATTGATGCAACACCATTTAGACAATGGTACGAAGCACATTATGCTGTTCCTCTAGGACGTAAGCGTGGAGCTAAATTGGTTAGTATTTCAAGTTTTTACATTTACATGATTCTATAACTGTTGGAAAGCAATATTACAAACTCAATTTTCATTGAAAAAAAAAAACATGATTTTTTAGTCATATAATTATTTTCATTTTGAAGAAGATTGAAAAAATATATTGTTATAATTTCTAAAAATGTAATAAGAAAAATTAATATAAATAATTTAAATGTGCCTCATATATAATGAACTAGTTTAGATTATTAGTAAATCATTTATTATACTTGATCAAAATTGTGAACCTATGTTCATAGTTCATATTTGTTTTTTACAGACTGAAGCCGAAGAAGAAGTTTTAAATAAAAAGAGATCGAAAAAAGCCGAAGCCAAGTATAAGCTAAGGCAAAAGTTCGATAAAGTAGAACAAGCTCTAGAAGATCAATTTGCAACTGGAAGAGTACTTGGTAAGTACTATTTAATAATTTCTATTTTAGGCAGTCTTTCAATATTATACAATTACTTATTTTATGTTACAAGTAATTATATTTTTTAAAATCACTTGTTCTTGTAATTTATAGTTTTTCTTATATGGAAGAATTAGTGATAAAATCTAACAAATGCAAGACTAAAGAACTTTATTTAAAATTTTGTTTTTCAGATATTTTAATTCAATTTAAATCTACTAGTTACAAAAATTTCGTAAACTATTTAAGAATTTTTTCATAAATCTAGTTTATTGTTTTTATCGCAATGTGTTCTTTATTATTTGTAGTTTAATTTAATGATACATTTAAATAGGGTAAGATACCTAAAATAATAATAATAATTTATTTTACAGCTTGCATTGCTAGCAGGCCTGGCCAATGTGGAAGGTCGGATGGTTACATTCTTGAAGGCAAGGAACTTGAATTTTATTTGAGAAAAATAAAGAGCAAGAAGGCTAAATAAATTTGTAACATGAAAATGAATAAAACGCGTACATAAAAAAAGTTTATTATTTTTTTTACAAATACAATTATATTCCAGAAAAATTTTATGAACTAAGAGACTATTTTTAACAAAAGATTGTGAATAAATTGTTACAAAACAGTAAACATTTTTAATACAAAATTTAGTGCTATAATTATAAGCTATTTTGTACATTAAAAAAACTGACTAATAGTGACACAATGATATTTATAACGAAAAAATGGCTTCGGTCAGCTCTTTTACATCAAGATGTTGCTTATGTATGAATTTCGTTGTAGATGTTACCATTCTGAAAAATAGTTAATTTAATAACAAATTACACGTAATACTAAATCAATACAAAAATACAGTGAATTGCAAGGAACGTTTATGGACGACTGAATGATTACAAAATCATAATGAAATAAACAATCACATAAATATACCTGTAGTCCAGGAATATTTCTTGCAATCTCAATTTAGTATAAGTTGTTATTTTGTTTTGAATCGTTCATTGTTGTTAATAAGTTTGTCGATTGAAGGGTCCAGAGCTTTAAAAGATCTAAGTAAATCATTTTCAACTCTAAGAATTCAATAGCAAAACAGAAAGATTCTTAAATCTATGGAACAAGGTTAATAGATACTTAATGCAAATCAGGAATAATAAATCTTTATTTTTATAAAAAATTATCAGTTTCAAATGCATATTCTATGCAATAAACTTCTTAAAAATTAAACCTAAATATGTATCTCACATATCGACGAAACATTTGTTGGGTAAATACGTTCTTAAGGTAAGCGTATAGTGACATTTCTGAAATCTATTATATTTGACATAACCTTTACGATATTTTTATAGCTTTCTAATGATCATACTATTTAATGCTTATTGCTATTTTCATTAAATTTCTTTAAACTCACATAAAATACTGGGTAATTTCTACATAATTTTGAAACTAGAAAAAATTGTATGTAATATTACAATATTTAGTTACACAATATTTTTATCCAAGATTTACAGAAAATTTATTGTACTTCGCTTAACACTAGTTGAAAGTTTATTTTACGTTGCTAATATTAAATATTACATATATACTGGGGATTACTACTGTAATGGTTTACAATGACATACTTTTTACAAAGAATGCAATGGCGTGTGTGGTTTATTCTTTTATAAGAACAAATGTCTTTTAAGGTAAAAAATGCGCATAATCATTACACGTAAACGACAAAAGAAAGTACAAAAATGGTATTGAAAAGAAAAGGCTCCTCGCGCGACTGATTAAAAAGTTACAAAATAATCAGAAAAATGGGTTGTAAAAAAAATCGCAAATCCGTGGAATCATTAATAATGAGGAAAAACAAGGATATGGAAAATCTATAGGCCCATCTTAACGCTCATGGAGAACGAAAGAAAAACAAAAGAAATGACATTCACATAGAGAACTGGCTTTTACTCAGACTTACACGGACAAAATACCACTCTAGGCTCTCCTTAAAATGGACATCTGTTGCGGTCTATTTATCACAAGCTTGGGCATCACCTGCTGCTGTCCCTTGGATGCAGAGCTGCTTACAAGCGACTGCGAATTTCCTCTCTGCTGCTGCTGGTGCTGGTGCTGGTGCTGGTGTTGCTGTTGCTGCTGTTGTTGATGCTGTTGATGTTGTTGATGCTGCTGCTGCTGCTGCTGCTGATGCTGTTGCTGCTGCTGCTGCTGCTGCTGGTGCTGCTGTTGTTGCTGAGAAGTCTGGGTTTTCTGGGCGCAGGTCGACATGTGCGATGTCCAGTGCTTCTGCTGGCAAGGGTAATCACAATAGGCGGTGTTCCAGCAGCAGTAGAACATGGCCTCGCGGCCACACACGACGCACCACTGCTTGCGTTTCGTCTCCTCGATGCAGCGCATCTTGTCGATCTCGGCCTCTCGGCGCGCGTCCTGCAGCGCTCGGTAACGCTCGACCTCCATGCTTGCCTTTAGCTCGCGAACCACCAGTTCTGTAAAATAATTGAGCTCTTTACTTTATTTCGCCTTCGAATCCGATCATCGACATTCCAACCAATGTCCAGCCAACGGAGACCCGATAAGTTTCGCTTCGTTCTTATCCGAATGGATATTGTAGCTCGAGTATTGGTCTAGATAAGCTTATTTTACAGGTTTTACGTTCACGCGTTCAAATTAAAATTCGTTCTCTTAATTACTGATTTTTTTACCGATGCACTATTCAAATTCGAAAGTAATTTTTTAATGATAAACGTAAGACCAAAAACGATATTTACAGTTTTGCTACGTTGATTAATGCTGTTCTTGTTGCAACTTTATTGCAAGAGCCAATACATGTTTCTGTTTCACCTCGGTACAATCAAGACTTTCATTTATTTAAAAAATAAACATTTTGATATAGTTAGTTAGATAGAGCAACGCAAGATTTCTCTTCCCATTAAAGGTTCGCTACTTATAATAAAAACCTTCTTAACACTGTCAGAAAATTTATAAAATAGAAAGTTCATCGGACAACAGTTTTATTAAATAAGTTAAATCAAGTTTTCATTTCTAACTTTTTTCTAGGCTTCAAAATAATATCAGAGATCTTCTGTAACGGTATTACAACTTCTACGGTTCAGATTCATTTTATACTAATTGACGCTATTATTCTTGAATTAATAATAATGAATCATAATGAATAATCATCGCAATGAATCCAATTTTCAATTCATACTACAATGTCAAACCCAGATTGGAAGTTCCTTCAAATCTCTTGTACTTCCCGTTATATATAAATTGAGTCTAGGAAATGATTCAGGCGTTTCTTTCACTTCTTGTATTCCTTCCTCCTATACTTTATTTTACACGAAGGTTTTTCTGCGTGTCTATTTTTAATTTAGTTATGATAAATTCGAGACATTCATATTTATGAAGAAGCGTTTGACTGGTTGAAGTCGCGTTAACTCACCGTTATTGTGTTTGAGCTCTGCGATCTCTTGTTGGTGCTCCCACTTCAGCCTTTCCATTCTTAGCTTTAGATAGTGTATCGAGGCTTCGTGATGGTTGAGTACGTTCCCGGTGCCAAGGCCATTGCTCTCCGCCGCGTCCTTGATCGTTTCGGCGATAAGCTGTGCCATGCGGTTCGCCAAGTCCTTGGAGTTCTGGTAGATCTGGGCGGTCGCGGGTCCTGCCTCCGGGGGCGGTAACTGGTATTGGCAAGGTGGTCGCATTTCGCCGCTCTGCGGCGGTATGTAAACCATGGCGTCACTGGCACTCGAGCTGCGGGGATATGACGTGCTTGGTGTCATCACTTGGGGAAAGCTCGGCGGCTTGTTCGGAAAAGACTTCCGTGCCTTGCTCGGCTTTCTCGCGATTGTCAACTAACGGCAAAGAAAATATGCCTTGTTAACAAATTAGAGACCCATTATATTCGTAAATGTGAAAGTTAATTTTTAATTTATACATTTTTGATTGTTGACGTACGAGTGTCGATATAATATTCTATCAATCAAATAATACACAGTTGTTTTTATTTACAATGTTTCATTCGCTTCATTCATACTCTTATTTATTGTACAAATTTCTAATACGATACATTGTAACATCGAAATTATTTCAATGATATCTTAAAAAAATAAAATACTAGACAAATTTTCATATCAATTTTCTTATCAGTTATTAAGGATGTGTGCAAATAAGTCTTATCTCGTACACGACTATTTCTTTTATAACGTTGAACGTAGAAAGCGCGGCGTCAAATTTATCATTACGTTAGAATTACACTTGTTATTAAAAATCAACTACAAGTACTGAATAATTAATTTAATAAAATAGTTCTCCTTATTTTTTCTTTTAAAGAACTTACGTATTTAATTCTTTTAATGGCATATTTGCTTAGGTTTTTAAATATTTTAGGCAGAAAGAATCTCGTTATGACACAAGGATCGTAAACTTAATAACATCAAATCCGCATGAATAAAGACCGGATACATCATAAACTGCATTTATTACATTGGACATTATAAACATTAATCATGAAGTTATTATAATTGATTTGATTCTAGCGAATTTATTTATTTCGCAATTAAAATATTTACAATTTACGAATCTTCGTTTGAAACTTGCTTGTTTAAATTGTTTCTTATTTAAACGTTTCGTATATTTATTAAGTGATTTCTATAACTAATTTTGTGCGAAAAATATTTTTATATAATTACGCTGTGAAAATATATAAATGGCCTTTTTTTGGTATATGTTTAGCATTCTTTTCTTTAAAATTTTGACGTGCTATACAAAATTCTACGTTTTTATTCAGAATCCTTTTAAATAGAAATCGCAATCCCTTCCATCAATATAACTTTGCTTACATTGAAATTCAAAGCCAAGATAAATTATATAAAAATTCAATGAAATATTTTAAAGATTCAGTTTTTTAGAATCAATTTTATAAAGTACCATTTCAATACCTAATTATGAATAAATAATATTACATAAAATGTAATAGTTACTTTACGGATTAGTCCATAATAAATTCTCATTGAAGAATAAAAAGAAAGTTCTCGACTATTAATAATAAGAATTATTCTTATTATCCAATTAAATACTCATTTTTCTATCTGTTTCTAATTTAAGTATAAAAACAATTAATTTTGATATATAAAAATATCAAGTCTATTAATATTTTAGTCTATAAACATTACCTTAGGCTGCAAATCATCCTTTGGCTCTTGTTTGATTATTGTCACAGCAGAGTTTAATCTCGACTCCTTATCATTAAAGTGCTTCGCAGATTCCGACGTATTGGAGTTCATCGCCTGATACATTGCCTTCGACTGGTCTTTTTTAGCCGACAAAGGTATAGCCGTCATTGGCCGACTACTCAATGAATCATCTTTATTGTTTTTCTGAACGTTATTATGAGAAGATTTCATCAATTCTTTGTTCACCTTATGTAACGTTTTATTCAGCAATTTATTTTCTAAGTAAGAAGTTTTCGAATTCATTTTTGCATTGATGGAAATTGGATTCGACCCTTTTTTCGAATTCGATTGTATGTAAATTGCCTGAGGCTTCTGTCCTGGAGTGTGACTCTTGATATTTTCTGTATTGTGTTGCAAACTATTTGAAGCAGACAACGAATGTACTGAATTCATAGATTTACCTTCTACACTCTTTAAATTCATATTAGTCTTTTTCAACTCCTCTTTAACGAGATCTTTTATTATCTTAATCTTTTTTATACTGTCACTCTTTATTTTTCTTATAGGTGTAATGATTTTCTTAGAACTGCTATTATTAGGTACTTCAACAATGGAAGTTATTTCGGGTGAATTATTCTTTTTTACTGGATCATTATTAGAAACAGGAGTTGTAGAAGTGGTATTGGTGGTTTTAATAGTGCTAGTAGTGGTGATAGTAGTATTAGTGGTATTAGTGGTATTAGTGGTATTAATCGAATTAGTGGTAGTAGCAGTATTAGTAGTAGTAGTAGTGGGATTAATGGTAGTAGCTGGAATAGTGGTAGTAGCTGGATTAGTGGTGGTAGCTGTATTAGTGGTAGTAACTGGATTAGTGGTAGTAGTGGTATTAGTAGTAGCAGTACTAGCAGTACTACTTGTACTATTAGTACTAGTAGTGTTGTTAACAACTGTTGGTGTTGTATCCGGACTTTTACTCTTGTTCTTCGTGACAATGGCCGGGGATTCAACTTCAGGACTCACTTTATTTACAGGTTGTTGTTGAGACTCTGGGGATTTCTTCTTTCGCACTATTTTGCGCTTATCGATAGGACTTCCTATCACGCCATTTGTATTAGCCGCAACGACATTCTTGGGATTCAACGGTTTTTTCTCCACTTTCGGCGGTATCACTTTATTATTAATAGGAGATTGTGCTTCTGCCTTCGAAGTATCAGTTCGTGTAATCTGAGGTGGATTATAATTAGGCAGTAACAATTTTATCTGATTGGGATCGTGCGGATCATACTGGACTTTAGGTTGTGCATACCTAAAATTAAAATATACAAAAACATTAATTACTTTCTATCCTTTTCTGAACAATGATTTCTTACATTAACATAAGAAATCAATACATTATTTCAGGACATTGTAAAATGATTGATAGAAGATAACGAAAGATGCGGTAAGTTTATAATGATGTTCATCATTAAATCTAATGTAATAGCATTAAAATTAATAATTAATAATTGCATAATGATTGAACATAACTGCAAATCACCTAAAATAAACAACTCTGTCTTTATTATATATTTTACTAAGTAACTAAATTTTAGTGTTTTGTGAAGAATAAATTTTATTATTGTGTTATTTATATTACAAAGTTCAACAATTAACTTTAAGTAAAAATTATGATTTTATAAAACAGAATTGTTAAATAGTTCATATAGTAATTTGTATTTTATTTTTGACAACATAAGAGTAGCAGAGACTGTTAAATATGAAATCAAGGTTGCATTAAAAAAAAAAAAAAAAAAACCTATTAATCATAAATTTTTAGTTTTTAAATATATAACACTTAAATTCCCATAATCTTTTCTTTAAATTAAAAGAAGAAACAAAAAATGTAAGATAAATATAATAGTTTTCTTAGTAACGGTGCATTATCTAGGATTTTCAATATTGTATTTACTTTGTAGTGCTTAGAGTAAGTTTTCTATTCTTTCATAAAATTTATAATCCACTTTAACATTTTTATAGCCAAAGTTTTCAAATAAAGAAAATATTTTATCCAGATAAAGTCTAAAAAAGTGCCAATTAAAATGTTATCAAAATTTATAGAATTAGAATTGAAAACCCGTACTTAAATTCTCCAAAGACTTCTTCCAGCTTTTTAGAATGATCCTCGACTTCCTTGACACACTGCTCCATTTCTAGTTTTTTCTTTCTCGGTAGTACTGCGGGTGGCTCTTGCGAGTACAAATAGATATCCTTTGGCGAGACCCAGGCTCTGTCGTGCTCACCAAAGAAGCGAACATCCACCAAGCCTTGTGTATTGAGTCTCGGCATTGCCTTAGCCGGCCAAAAGGGAAAACCTTTGAGTTTAGCCCAGACAATAGGATGCGGCCTACGACAGGGCTCAATGAACCAGGAGGGCAAAGGTCGAGGTAAGTTGCGCCCGTGTGCAAAACAGTCCGGGCATGCCTCTATTTCCGAAACTTCCTGTCGTGCTACCTTCAGCATTTGCTTGGCTGTGTTTGTCAGCTTCGACGTATCTGCATAAACACCATCACCTATGTATGTTTTTGCGAGAAAAGGAGATATTGATATTCACGAAAATTAAAATTCTGTTTGGAAAACATAGTACGTATTGATGGTCTTTTCTACTGATATTCGATGCTGCTCCGATTAGTGATTCATTCAGAATTGAAACACTGACAAAGGATGAGAAGAGACTAGCCTATCCAGTATATCGGTAGGTTCCCAAAAGCGTTTAAGACATTTGATTTGCTTCTTACTAGATACAACGAATAAAATGATATTATTCAAACGTGTAGTCTTAGATTCCGCTACACCAAAAGTAGAATTTAATTTAATATCCATCTGTCTTCGTTACATCGTACTGATTTTTATTGCTAGAGATTGAGACATTTTCCAGCATTAAAAAAAACTTTGAAATACCAGTTATTAAATTAACATTAATCTGCTTTATTAAATAAAACATCAAAAATATTTTGGAATATCTATAAGCAATATTTAATTTAAGTATATTTTATAAAAATACAAGTATCATAATAAATTTGGTAATAAATAAAGTTCTTCTGTATTAAAAAGTGCGCATTTCATTACATACAATAATAACTAATGCACGTTTAATGCACAAAATTAGCATCGATAAAATAGTTTTTTCTCACTTACGTAACCCAAGCAGTACCTAATGATCATTTAAAAATAAACATAATAATAAATATGTAATAATTTAACCTACAAGGATGTTGGATAATCTATCTACAGAACAAAATATACAAGGAAACAGATAATAGATTTAGATTAAATTCATAAGCTTACACGTATTAAAAACTATGCAGTTGTGCTGAATCCATCTTGCATCTGCCATAAATGCATCTGTACTACCATACAGTTTGGCACGAACGTTAAATTCAAGTAAGCTTAAATCCATTGGCTTAACGACGTACTCCAGGTAATTAGGAACTTCATTTAAATCAACCGCTTTCAAAAATGGCGCAGACTAAAAATTGCGAAATCAAATACTTAGGACTCGTTACAAAATTATTCAGCATTACAAATTATAATATACGAGTGTCTACATAAATCCCATTGATGACGAGTAAAACTGTTTGAATATTAAAAATTGTCAATAAAGAATTTGATATGAAATTTTTTACTTATGGAATTTAAACGCACACAGGTGCGCGCGCGCGAAAAATTGGAGAGAGAGAGAAGGAAAAAAAAAAAAAAAAAAAAAAAAAAAAAAAAAAAAAAAAAGTTTTCGTATTACATTTTTCGTCTTTTCGTCTAGGAAATTTTATTAAGAGAATGAACCAATACGAACATATTTTGAAATGTAGTGTTAAATCTATTTGACTGATTTCCTAGACGATTGACGTATTTCAGTAGTAGTATTGTCGCTTGTATAAAATAAATATACGAAATAGATCAAAAAGCAAAAAAGATGAAAAAGGATAAAACAAAAGCCGGAGATCGGATAAGAGTTCTTATATCTATCTTACCCCGTGCTGATCTCTCATACGCTCCACGACGTGTTTGAGCATCATGCACAATTGCTCGACGGATAGCTGTGCCATCGCTTGGGATCGGGTCTCGAAATTTTCCGCCTGCAGTATACCCGCGCACTCGCCGCATACCCAATTGCTGACGGATAGCGGGGGCGCGCCGCCCATGCAGCGCCTGTGCCATGATCTCGGACAAACGCTGCACTGGGCCTCTACCGACTCCTTGTGGCAGCGCCAGCAAAACTTGTCGCTCCTGATTTCCATTTTTTTCCGCTTGCTCGCGCTGCTGCCATTTTGTTCGACTGGCGAGCTCCTCGCTGGTGGTGTGCTACATTGGAAAAATTTATGTTGTCCATTAATTTTCGGCGTGATTTAAGCGCGACGTGTGTCACACAAGTCGGCTTTATAGCCTTGCGTGCATATATAAACTTATGATTTTTTAGTTTATCGCGGCAAACAGCCCGCCGATGATGCCGTGATTTCCCCCCCTCAAGTCATTGTACGTTATATTTTAATTCTAATGAGCATAATACTTCACTTTGTGTAGGAAATGACGTTTATCAAACAAATGGGCTAACAGGAATATAAAAAACTATTATTATTTTTTTTTTTTATAAGGAAAGCAAATGACATAATCATTTTGTACCGAACTTTATGCATCTTCTGGCATTCTTATCTTATTTGTATACATATGCTTACAATTTATCATAATTAAGAAGTGATTTTGCTAAGCACAAATTCTCTAAGGCTCTTATATAATATGTGCTCTATAATAGATTCTTTGCTACAAGTACGTGTAACTCAGAGACTAATTGTGACATCTTAAAAATGCGTTAAAACAGCTATTTTTTTTTTGGCATTTTTAACTTAAGGGATAAATGTCGCAAAATTATAAGAATAATTCGATAAACTTACCTTGTATTTTTCCGCTTTCTTTTTGTGTCCTTAACTCCTACCGATGTTGTCGACGAAGCTAAGGTATCCATTTCTGAATTTTCCGTATCTTTCATTGAATTAGAAGCTTTAGCCGATTTATCATTGTCTTTCTTCTTTTCTATTTCTATTGCCTTAGAGTTATTTTGCGTACTAATTTTTACATTATCTGTACTTTGGGAGTCCATAGACTTATTATCAGTTTCTTGTACCTTTTCACAGATACTCTCTACGTTTTCACTTTTGTTATTTTCTTTTGACACCATCTTTTCTGAACTTACTATATCTGTTTGTTTCTCACTCTTATCTTGTACACTTGAATCAGAAACTTCCATTTCACTAGAAGTATCCAAAATTTTATCCTCTGTATTTTCATTAGAATCCATTGCTTAAAAAGTAGATATCACAATACCTGTAAAATAAGAAACGTTACAGCATTGTTTACACTTTATTGATATTCTGTTATCATTTAATATTATACTGCAAGTACCTACAGTATGTACATTAACCTGATGCAGCACAACTAGATATATAAATGTAATTATGAAATTACAGAAGATTCATTTACAATTATTTTGCCTACCTTATTGGATAATGTATAAAAATAAAATAAAATTGAGCGATAGTTAATTTTTGTTAATTAATGTTAGCTGTGAGGATGCCAGAACAGCTTCTATGTAATACTACAATGAAGTTATAGTTGAACTACTTCAACACAGAGGGCAATACTTTCTCTAACTTGTGGCTACCAATATAACTGTATATTATGCTATATGGGTATTACTTCAACAATATTGACTTAAAAATAAATAAACTTAGTACCTTCTAAACATTTATTATAAATACTATTAAAAAGCACGAAAACAGCTAAATATTTTAGGGCATAGTAGCAATCTTATATTTATTATCTTACAATGTAATAAAAATTTAATTAACTACTGTTTTTCTTTAAGCCACTTAAGTATGCTATTATTTGGATATATTTATTATAATCTACTTTTCATGATATGTAAAAATTATCGACATTGTTATTTCTTTAAGTTCTATATCTGAAAAGTATAGTTTAAGTTCTATGTCTTATCTAATTAAAACTATATCATCTATCTGTAAATTGATAGTATATATTATTAAACTATTAACTTCACAAATGTATATACATGTATGCTTGCATACAGAATACGCACACCCACCTACTCTTTTACTCTCTATCACTCTCTCTCTCTCACTCTCTCTCACTCGCTCGCTCACTCTCTCTCTCTCTCTCTCTCACTCTCACTCACTCTCATTCTCTTTGCATCTCTCTCCTTTCTCTGATGTTTTATTAATAAAGGGGTAGGGTAGTTTTAAAAGATTAGTTGTGGAAACAATTTCTGATATGTTTGAAAAGGTTATAAAATAATGAGTATCAACAAATTATATTTCAAAATTTTACTTTGTGGTTAAAAATATTAAAAATATATAAATGTACCATAAAAATTTCTTTTAATAATTTTCTTTTTATGTAGTTTCTTGACCTTTTTTCCTTCTTCATTCAATGACAAGATATACAAACAAAAAATAAATTAAAATTCCTTAGTTTCATGACTATTAAACAATGTTGTAAAGTTATTGATTATTTATAAAATTATATACTCATATAAATAATGTACTTTAATAAATATTTTTAAAGCATTAATCTTTTACCATAGACACTTAAAATTTTGTCTCTCAGTTTCTTTAAATTTTTCTCTCACGTGTAATGTACAATTAATCAAGTTATTCTTATATGAAGTATAAAAAACAACTTTAAAGAAAAAAAAACCAGTTTACTATAATACTCTAGATCACTTAATCATACTATTTAAAATGAAAGAAACTTATTAGTTTTGATGGTATAGATATTTTACAATGATAGAAAATTGGTAGAAGATGCTGGAAGGTTCTGAGTATGTATGAATAAAAAAAAAGAGAAGCTGTCCAACTACCTAGTTTTGTTCAGAGAGTCAATAACAGCATCTTTACCTTTCGCCAGACTCAAGGCTGCAACAGCATCATCTGGCACAACTTAGCCTGTGAACTCTCTTGCTGAAAATTGTTCATTTCTAGGTTGATTATTCTTCGAATGCAGATCCCTCTCTCTTAAGTCCCAGTTCTATTTTTTACTTATTAGCCCTCTTACTTATGTGATGTATTTTCTTCCCTAGCCTGCGATACAGTTGAGTTCTAACTCTATCTTTGTCTTGTAGTTGTTTGGCCAGTTGTATGCCATTGGTGTCTCCATCTCGCGAAATCACTACTAAACTTCATCGGCGAGATAATCACGTGGGAAGTAAAAGGACTTTTTTTATCGCCGATCGTTGTCCGAGTTCGCATTTTCTGAAAAACGATAAATTTCTAT
The DNA here is from genome assembly GCA_018907045.1 of Wiebesia pumilae. Classification (NCBI taxonomy): domain Eukaryota; kingdom Metazoa; phylum Arthropoda; class Insecta; order Hymenoptera; family Agaonidae; genus Wiebesia; species Wiebesia pumilae. The sequence goes on along the minus strand of JACCHZ010000181.1, from coordinate 4,455,786 downwards.
TATTTATAAACATGCTTTTATTATATCGAACTGTTTTCCTTAATCTCTTGGAATTATTTTCTCTATTTTTTTATCGACTCATCGAAGATAATCACAAGAATCTTTCCTTAAGTTTTTCTTTTTTACATTACTTGTCTCGATCATAGAAGCTTAAGTATGAAATTCTTTTAATGATACAGTAGACATAATTATACAGGCTAAAATTTTATTTTATGATAAAAGTTTGAGTACTTTCATCAATTATAGTTCAATGAAAATTTTAAGATTTTTACATTTACTAGCAGATGGTACGAATTAAATATTCTATCCATCGCAGAAGCATTAAAAAAAACCCAGGCGAAATAAACGTAGCCTACGATCAAAAAGATGCTTTCATAAATAATTTTAAAACCTAGGCATTTAACAAGTGATTTCATTGATGAAGTATCTTTCATTATAAATCAAATTTCATTTAAGAATAAAATAGTCGAAAAGATCACTGATGGGTTCATTTATTCAATTTTTAATAAACACAAGATTTTAAATTAATTTTTAACCCACAATTACAGAAAATTTCTAATGTCATTTTTAAACTAGAATTAGAAAAAATATTTAATTATTGTTTTAAAAATTTCCTGAATCAAACCTTTCAAACATAAAATTATTGATGTATGTTGGATCAGATGACCTGCGGATTTTCGTGACTGTTTCGTGAACTTTTTTCTCAATTATTTCTTTTTCATGCAAAATGACAAACATTTAGTTCACATCCAATGTTTTGTGCTCTAGTTATATAATGTTTTTTCTTTATTAGCATATATATAAATTTCTTACGAACCATTTTTTAAGCTGTCGAAATCATTCATCAAAAACTACCTTTAAGATCATAATAAAATTTATTAATAAAATAAATGGATACGAAAGAACAAAGTCATTTTTAACGAGATACGTTATTTTGTATCGATAACATATCCTTCGAATCAAACTTTATATTAATTAATTAGAATCATAAAAATAATATTTCAATACTCTTTAACACCACATAAATATTTTATTTTAAAAGCCCAATATACTCGGAAGTTTAGTAAAGTTGAAAAACAAATTTTTAGGTTAGATTATTGCATAAAAAGCAAAACAACTTTTTTGTCATGAGAAAAAATTTTGATTTTAATAATTTTAATTAACAATATCTTACCTTAAAACGGATGGAATTTAAAAAATCTATAATTATCGTCAACAATATAATTGGATATTTGCTTTTTTTTCTCTTAAGAAAATGTAATAACCTCTTTTCTAATTTAGGTAAAATTTATATCTTCATTACAAATATAATATAGCGCTGAAAGATTTATTGCTTATGGTTGTTAGTGATCAATTAAAAAGGACAATAAGTTGCAATTACCTTTGCAATAATACATGACACGCCTGCGCATTCGGTACATACGTAAAGAATCTTCGGTACATTCGTAAAATATTAAAATAATGGATAAGTGTTTACATGTTTTTGTAATGTTTTAAGAAAATTCAAGTTGATGAGGGCGATATCATGTTATATTTTTTCTAAAATAAAGTACATTAGTTTTTGATGTTGATGTACAAAGATAATGGGCATCATATATTCTCGTTCGCCCATTCGTTGCTATAATCAAACTAACTATACTATATTCCAAGATTTTGTGCATTGAATGCAAATTAGAAGGCTTTAACAATTTGTAAAAATTTTCTTTTTTAAAGAATTATTAATTTTATTACATGTAATATAAAAGATTATATTTTCTTTTAATAAATTGATAGGAACTGATAAAAAAGGTTCTACATCCACACGTACAAATATTGACACATCATTATGTAAAAAAAGCAGCATTTTCGTACTTCTAAGTAATACATTTATTCATGAGTACTGTAAAAGTATATTATTTTAATACAGAAAATTTTGTTGAATAAAAAAATTGATAATGATAATAAATTAACGTGAACGTTTAATTTTATGCTACGCACAATTAAATAACATTAAAAGCTAATAAAATTAAGATTTTGTAACAAAATGTTTAAAAGACTGCCTAATCAAAGTATAAAAATTATTTATTGCTCGTAAATACTAATAAAAATTATTAGTTACATTGCAAAGATTCTTATTTTAAGAAAATTTACTATCTTTCTTCTGTGCACGTTTTGCTTCAGCAGTATATTTTTAAGTTGTCATTGCTTACCGCGTTTCGGAGCAGAACGCAGCAAATTTTTGTTGGTTATGAAGTTCTGTCAAAGTAGTAATTTTCGACATTATTATTGACAGTTCGCATCAATCGCTGGTCGGTTGTCGAACGAATAATGGAATTTGTTGATTACATTTCGATACCCCGAGTCGACAATGTGATATTAACTGAGAAAACGAAGGAAAAGACAAAAAATTGCAAAATAGAAGGTACATTGTGCATCAGTGGACACCACCTCATTCTTTCAGATAGACAAAAAAATAATCAACAAGAGTTATGGGTAATTGTAATTAATTTTTTATATTTTTTGTTGCACTTTTAAACATTTGAAAAAAATTTGTGGCATAAACTATATTACGTATGTATAAAAAATTTCAAAGCATAAATTATATTATGCTTGGTATTTGATTTTGTACATTATCTTTCACAAGTATATCCGATCAATAAATTAGAACATAAATGTAAAGTTGAATCTTAAAACATTAAATGTTTTTTAAGTGTTACCTTAAACAACAGTGTCTAGTTTCTACAAGTAAGCAATAAATGTATAATAGTTTCGGAATTACATTTTTATATGTTTCTATTGTTTTTATGTTTGACTAAATCTTATCAAATATGTTGCTTAGTTTGAAAAAATTATTAAGAATTTGTTAGATATTTATTACAGGATATAGTTTAGTTATGCCGTGTATTTATGAGGAATCAATGAAAGCTGAAGCTAGTCAGTTTTTAAGATTAATTTTTTTTTAACATCTTTTTCAGCTTCTTTACCGCAATATCGATATTATGGAAAGAAAAACAAACAACCAAAGTCCTGGAGGTAGCATAATACTGAAATGTAAGAATTTTCATGTTTATCAGTTGGATTTTAGTTCCATGAATGACTTACTTAAGGTGGCACAAACTATAGAGAAATTATCATGTTTAGGTATAATAGAATACTATAATGTGAGAAATTTTTTTTGTTTGGAGATGTATGGAGTAATAATAGTTATTTACTTTCAGATCAAACATTTCAGTATCCTTTTTTTTATAGACCACAATCACTAAGCAATTCTAAAGTACAAATAGAAGATGGATGGACTGCATTTCAACCACTTTTCGAGTGGTCTCGATTATTAGCAATGCATGGAGATGAATGGCGCATTAGTCATTTAAATAGAGACTATAAAGTTTGTAGTTCTTATTCTTCAGAAGTGATAGTACCTAGACATATAGAAGATGAAATCATAGTTTCTTCGGCTAATTTTAGAGATAATGGAAGATTTCCTGTTTTATGTTATAGACATGAAGGAGGGGTATTAATTTCATTTAATTCGAATGCAAATATATTTAATTTTATTACATTTCAGTTTAAAAATAATAATTTTTAGGGTATTTTAATTAGAAGTAGTCAACCAATGTGTGGTCCAACTGAGAAACGATGTAAGGGTGATGAAATGCTTTTGAATTCTTATTTAAGACCAGGAATACGAGGGTAATGTTTCTTGAAAGTTGACTATACATTTATTTCCCAAGAATTTGAAATTTTTCGTTCGAGTTGAGTTTAAGTTGTATTAAAAATTTCCAAATTCGAATTTTTATTTTTACACTAAATTTTTATTTGTTTTACTTTATTCCACATACAATAAAGATTTTTTCTAGACTTATAGTTGATACACGAAGCCGCACACAAGCACAAAATGCAAGAACTAAAGGAGGTGGTACAGAAGTAGATGCCGCGTATCCTCAATGGCTCAAGACAAATAAAGCAATTTTACGTGCAACCGATTTATCAGAGAGTTTATCAAAGTTGATAGAGGCTTGTAATGATTTAAGCTCTTCTACCTCACAGTGGCTATCCAGAATAGATAGTAGCAAATGGTTATCAGCTGTTCAAGATGCCATGAATGCAGCTTGTCTCGCTGCTCAATGCATTGAACGAGAAAAAACTGCTGTTCTGGTACATGGTAAGATAATTAAAAAAAAATCATATCGACTATTAAGTCAAGAAATGCAAGAATTTGAAGTTTCTTTAATAATTTAATAACGTTATTTCTTAAAGTTATTTGTTTTAATTTTTGTAATCATTAATAAGGTTAAAAATGTTTGAAGAATCGAAATAGAATAAACATTTCTTCCTTAATATTTTCATATTTTACAAGTTTATATTATATATATTTTAGGTGGTAGTGGGCGTGACACAACACTTGTGGTTACTAGTCTAGTGCAAGTAATTTTAAATCCTGATTGTCGTACAGTCAGGGGTTTGCAAGCACTAATCGAACGTGAATGGCTACAGGCTGGTCATCCATTCTATACCAGAACTCGTCACGGAGTTTATTCTACTTATGATCAAAGTTCACAGGATGCTCCAACATTTCTGTTGTTTTTAGACTGTCTATATCAATTACATTTCCAGTTTCAATTAAGTTTTGAATACAGGACTGAATTACTCGTAGAAATTTTTAAGCATGCCTACTCTTCAAATTATGGAACATTTTTGGGTAAATATTTGCTGCTTCTAGGATTTATTAGATATTAATTTCTTATAAGCATATTAAATTCATCTGAATTTATTTATTGTAGAAAAAACATTATAAATTAATATATTTAGTCAATTGTTTCCAGATAATTTTATTTTTAGAATTTTTTAAATTATAGATATAAGCACACGAGCACATACATAGAACGTATATTAATTCAATATTAGTTTTCAGATTCTTGTTTTATAATGAAATTATAAGCAAATGAGAATCGTGAAAAGGTGTTTTTCTTAATTGTTATTATGATAATATCTTTTAAAATAGTTATTTCAAGTTTTTCAATTTTATTCAAGAATAAAATTCCTTTATATGTATTGAAAAAATATTTGAGAAGAATTTGTAAATTAGAAGAAATATGTTTCGCATTAGCTAGGAACCATTTTAAAAAATTGAAAAATTTGTTTTGTAATAGAAACACGTTTATTAAATCTTAATGAGAAACGAGCAAATATTTACTTATATCATTCTTAGCTATTATCTATTAACAATGCAACGAATTTTTATACAAAGTAATATATTTTTGATATTTTTTGAGAATAACGAAGATAAAACAACTGTTTATTAATGATAGGAAACACAAACGCATTGTAATTACAAAGTTAAAGCTTGCATTTTGAATAATGCATATTTAATAATCGTTAAAATTCAGGGGAATAAAGTGTCCGCTTTTGTGTGTTGTTTGTCACTCAGGCGACTCGGAATCCGAGAGAAATCGCCTCAAACTGTCAGAGCGAACCTACAGTCTTTGGTCATACGTAAACCAGTCGGAGATCCTCGAGAAATACATGAACCCGCTATACGAGCCGAATCCCTGCGTAATTTGGCCGAGTGTCGCCCCAGTGAGTATCGAACTCTGGCGCGAGTTGTACCTCGGGCACAACGACGCCGCCCCCTGGGACGGGATGCTCGGATGCGCCCAGGAGATCAAGGACAGGTATCAGACAATCAAACGGGCAACCACCGAGCTCCACCAGCAGATTCGCCAGGTGCTCGAGGAGGTGGACCTCCTCTCGGACAACGACTCGCCCGCTTCAGCCACCACCAGCTATGCTTACAACAATTCCGATCTGGACGAGGCAGCGGTACATCGCAGGCTGTCGCAACTGAGCCTCGAGCAACAGGTCCAAAACACCTGATTTTCGTGATAGCTCTTGCTCATCGCCAGATCGTCAGCTGGACCATGTATTTATTAGGCTGGTAAATGAACCGAGAATTTTTAATAATTGGAAAATTCAATCACTTTTATACGAGATTCACCGGTTGTTCGGTTTAGCTGAAAAACTCACGTATTGTACATTTAAGAATCCAAAAATCAAGCCTCTCTCTCCCTTCTGATTATTTTAATCTTAACAAGACTTAGCTCAGTTGCTATATTAACAATTATTCGTTGTAGCTCCTTAAATAAATTGGAAGTAAAAATATTTTAGCAAAAAGTAGTCGGGCGACTTTTCGTATAGTCAATACAAGTCCCACCTTTTTATAAGGCTGAAAAATTGTTATTTATAATGTATTTTAATTCCTTATGCGTTAGCTAATCGTAAAATTTTGCAGATTACATAATAACGTAAATATATTCGTGGCTGAATTTATTTAAGATTATATTTAAAAAACTTTTAACGATGTTTTGTTTTATAATTTTACCGCGAGGCGCAATTTATTTTATGCGATCTATGTATTTAATGATTATTATTGTCTCTTTTATAAGATAAATTTTTTGTACCGTCAACTTAAGCTTAATTATAATTCAAAGACCAATTATTTCTAATTCCTGTCGTTTACTGATAACACATAGGATGCATCTAATTCTCAATGAGAAAATCTCGCCTTTATCCCGTGTAGATAAATCGTATGACTGCACTACGTATTTTCTAGATCAATTATTTATTACATATGAATTACGTATATGTGGATTATTTTATTAAACGAACTAGAGAATGGCACGATTATGATTTATTAAATTTTAATAATAAAAACACCGTGAAAAAAGAAAAATTGAAGATCTGTTTTCACTTTAAGTATCCATCTTATTGTAATCGTTAAACGTGATTTTTATGTTCATAATCATTGACGTATTTGCATTAAGATGAAAAAATAAGTTGTACCATTTTATTTTATTTTACTGGCTTCAAATTTTGCAAAAAGTGAGAAATATAATGGTAAATATAATTAAATAAATTTGCAAGCTAATGACAATGAGACAAACTTGGATTTCAGATGAAAAGTCATGCAAAATCACACGTAGCAATAATAAAGTCTTAAAATCGCTCAAAGTTACGTAAAAAATATCGAATAACTTTTAGTTTTCGAACGAATTAACGCGCGATACAAGGACAATATCGTTGACGAAAAGGAAAGCAGCAATGTCAGATTTTCAATATTAATAATATTGTCTTTGATTCGTACGAGCAGCGCACGAGCTCGAATACTACACAAGATGTATTGTAAAAGAGTTTGCGCGCGCTCTCGTGATTATCAGAGGATGGGAATTTTTACCGTTATTCGGGAACATTGAAGAAAGGACGCTCCGTGAGCTGAACGCAAGGAGAGAAGAGTGGAGAACGAGAGAATAAGCGGAGAGAAGATGTAAGGGCGAGAGATGCGAAGAAATACATGGAAAAGGTAGAGCGAGCGAGCGAGCGAGCGAGAGAGAGAGAGAGAGAGAGAGAGAGAGAGAGAGAGCGCGCGAGCGTGTGTGAGGGGAACGGGGCGGGGGGAAGATGAGAGATTGGAGGGAGGAACGCGGCAGGTGTTCTGACACAAAGAAACCTAAAGGAATCCCGAAGCCATTAGCTTGGATCTAAACTTTCGTTGCTTCGAAAGTTCGTAGCTCGTTACAAATCCGATCGCTTTACCAATTTCTCTCTTTCTCTCGCACTGCCCCTCTTCATTTGAATAAACAAAGTTTAGACGGCTCGCCGTTAAATGAAATTAACGTTACAATACAACGTTACAGGGATACCGCGTACAAAAGATGTGGCTGGCTTTTACAAACGATTACAAAACGAAAGAACAACGTGTACGATCGAACTCGTGATTCGGATCGTTTCTCTCGCAAATTATCTTGGAATTCACAGGCGACGATAGTTCGGAGTTCAGAGTCCAACATCCTTGGATGAGTGTGGATCTAGTCACGAATAGCTGATTAAAAACGTGGACTGAATTCAAACCCATCCAGGGCTACCGGACTTGCGCGATATATCCTCCCTGCCTCGGTGAACTTGCGCTTCCAGATGTAGATCCGACGCCCGCCGATCTCCCTCGATTTCGCCGATACAAAGACTAAATGTCAAATAAAAAGATGCGAGAATCGGCGATTACTATTACGTGCTGTGCTCTCTTCTCTCTTTTCCCGCGACATCGATCGGCTCTCGCTCGCTCCAAGTCCTTCGAATGTAGCAGGTATACTGATGGAGAGAGGGGAGCCCCGCAGGAGAGTAAGCGTAGGATACGTTATACGTTAGACCTACCCCTACCTCTTTTCCGTTTTCTCGCTCACACACTCGCACGCACTCGCGCACGCTCGCACACGCTCACCTTTCTTCGGGGAATTTCTGCCAAGGTGGGAACGGCTCTTTCAGCCCAGGCCAACGCGCGTATACGTGCTCCATGACCAAAGCCACTCAAAAAACTTGCCCGAGAGAGGGAGAGATCAGTCTTGAGGCCTGAAGAGGCCCATTCGGTACGTACACCCAACGCTTGCGAGACTCTAAACGTACTCATTTTTTAGTGCCGCAAAATTCTACCCGAGTATGCACTGTAGGTATTCCATCGCGCCGGATATACGCGAAAGCGCCTCTCGGTCGTTACGGTAGATCCTAAACAATTTCCTCGTTCAAAGGTGATTTTTCAACCACTCCGTAAATATCTCGCTACCAGAAACGTTTCTTAAGGCTCACTTCAAACGATAAACTATAATTAAAAGCAAGAGAAATTCAAATAAGGCTTCGTTTATTTATATCCATCTTTATACACTGCCTTTATGTCTTTGTATTAAAAGCTTCAATAGAATAAAATTCATAGTGTGTACTTTTTCTATTTTTAAATTGTTACATTCGTTAATTATATATTTAAAATATTTATAAATCTTATGCTCGATAAATAACTTTACTACTAACTATTTAAAATTATTTAAATAAAGTTTGCTTCGCTAGGCTATTAAATTAACAGAATGATAAAAAATACAAAAGAAATATAACTTATTAATTTCCTTAATTTGTCGCGTTCAATATATAGTTTATTATAGTTTATTAATTCATAATTTATAAATTATATTTGTAGTCGATAAAGTGATTTTAATTTAATTTAAAATATCATTCCAATAGTCCCTACAAATTAATTTGTCGTCGAATATATTTTGTTAAATATTTTCATACGTATCTTTGGATAATTTTTTTAGTAGAATTATTGCAATTTGCTCTCTTGACTACTATTATTTACAAATTTATTTACCTTAGGAATGATCATGAAAGATAAATCACTACCAATGTTATTATAAGGCACGTAAAAATCATGCCACCGATAAGAATAAATCCGTCGATACGAGCTCGCTGCTCTATTATTCTCATTGTTGTATTGGACAATCCTAATGTATTACCAATGTCTATTAAGCGCTTATGAGCTCCTTTGAGCGTATACCTTTGCGAGCGCAAACTTTCTAGAATACCGGAACCATGCTGAAGCATATCATCCACACCATGAACTGCATTACGAATGCTGCTGTTGTGTTGTAAACTATGATCGATTAAAATATCGACGTGATCATTGGCAGTAAATTTACGAGCCAACAATGCTTCTCTTTCTTCTTCTTCTTTCCGTTTGACAAATATCATTTGTTTCCACGAGTTCAATGCCGCTGTGAGATGCCTACTGTCGTATTTTAACTGATCAACTCTCATTTTTGCATTTTGACGCTGTGATATTGGACCCTTTGAAGATAAGATGTCTAGTCGATCACAGTTGCTAAAACGTTAAAATATTATCTTTTTTCCCCTTCTAATTTCAGTTTTTCACTTATACGATTTGCAAATAAGTGTATTTTTTTTTAATATTTGATATAATCATAGCCTTGTATTCGATTACATTATCGATAAATGTTATTACATAAATTTGATATAATGTGGCAGATATTTTTGTGATCTAAAATAGAGAGCAATATTTTGATTTTTTTTTTAAAACACTTAAAAAAACACCAATCAATGTAAAAGATATTGCATTAGTACTAATAGAGTATAATAAAGGCTATTTTTATTAACAAATAAATTCTTGACTATTTGGGATGAAACGTATGGATTAACAACATAAGATGATTTTTATACCTATTAATGCTCTGTATTTTTACATTTATTTCATTTTCGACCGCCTGAATATCAAGGTTAGGCTGTCTTCTTTCCAGCTGACTAAATAAGTGTTGTGTCTCCAGTACCAATTTATTTGTTTGATGATAAAGTGTTTCCATTTTTACTTTTGAATAGTAATATTTAAATTAATTTGTTTTTTTTAAGTCAGCTAAAGGTAACATAATGAAAGTTATGACGTGTACAATTTTAAATCTCCAACAATCTGTTGGTTCGAAGAACGGTGAATATGACCGATGACGTCGTCACGTACGATCATAAATAAGCAATAAACAAAGAAGAGGATCTATAGTATTTTAAATTTGTAAGTCGTAAACTAGAGCGCCTCTAGGGTCCCAATTGAAGAATTATTATCGAAGAAAGAACACCTAATGAAAGATGAAAGGTTAACTCAATCGATAAGCAAAAGGGGCGAACGAGTTTACAGTCCAAATATAGACAAGGAGAATGACATTCCCGTATTGGAAGAGGGGACGTTATCCTACTATCATATTTCATATTCTACTTTAGCTTTAACTTATGCTCGAAAATGAGGAACCTTTGCAAAAGTTAATTAATTGTGTAATAATAATAATAAAAATTTAGAAAATACATGTAAGGACACCTACTCTACCATATCGCTTAAACATTATAAGATAGAAGCTCTGAAAACATTCAAAATCAGAAATGAGCACCAAATAACGTCATTGAAAATGCTGATTCGGTATTACTGTAATATTTTAACTATCGTACTACATTATGATTGACAATTCAAAGTCAAGAGAAAATTATAGATATCAGGTGGTATATCTAAATCAATATCCCGTTACATTAATTTTTTACGATGCAACAATATATATATATTGTAAGTATAGAAAATATTAATGATACTTTTTAGTATTCTATTGTAACGATGTGCTGTTGCGAAAATATTTCAATTATTTAGTTATTTAATACCAATTACACGTTGTTAAAAAAATATCTTAAATTATTGTTAAAATAAGTACATTCATTGCTGTATAGTTTATTCGATTTCTTTTGTAAATACTATTGTATAAATGCATAAAATAGGTAAAACAAGTTTATTCTATTATTATTCATATTGTATTAATAAATTAAATCCGAACTTAATATGTTTAGGAATAATAATCCAAAATATGATTCAATATACTAATAATGTATTGATACAATCACGTACAAACTGTATACGACAATTAAAAATCGTTCATCATTTTTTATAACGTCCATCAGCAAAGTTTCTATTTTAAAAAATGTCTAAGTGCCCCTTAATGTATTAAAATCGCGATCCATATGATGTTTTCGTCAATAGGATTATATAGTTTTATAAGGGGTTGTAAAGAATCCATCTTATTCCTCAGTCGTTAAGCGTAAATCATAGAATACATTTGGTATTTCAAATTTTTATTTATGTTTCGTCAATTATTAGAAATATCAAATTTTGCTTAAAAGCTTGAAGCACCTTAATTATTTTACTATGATTACTTAAAAGAAATTAATTTTGAATATAATTTACGTCTTTTAACCGATAATATTAAATACATCATGGAACGGTCACGTACAAATTTCGAATATAACGTACGTTTTTTCGAAAACATAAACCGTGCCAATACGTTCTATTCTTACATCGGATCATTAAATGGAGATTTGATAATTTCGTAAGTGTGACGTTTACTTAAAATATGTATTCATTACTACTGACCATATTTTATATTATTTTTTTATTTACAGCTGTACCTTACTATTATACTGTATAGAAGAATTGGAAAGGGCGTAGAAAGATATCTCGAAGCAATGTCGGTTCGCGACATTGCTTCGACATAAAATTCGAGCATTCATACGTGCATTTTCTCTGTAAATTATTATTTCACTCACACAATTCGATTAATCTCTCGTTCTTCGACAGATCTTCATTTTTATTAAAAAAATACGATGTTAACAGCCATGCCGGACGAAGTTTTGATGTAATATGGGAAAGTAATTGGTTAAAACAAATCATACACCTCGCAAAATTATATAAAAATCTTCAGTACGATACTAAACATGTATTGTATTGATTTATTAAACATTAATATTAATAGCAATAGACCTTTATTATTGGATAGTCTTGTGGAGCAGTAAAGCAGCCGTAATTTATATTTCGAGCAGAAAAGCATAACGAAGTAAGTATTATCGTTTTCTTTTTTCTAAATAAACTTCTTTTGTTGTTTCGTTGATCGAATTGGCCGGCGTACTACACTCGCGTAGCATACAAATACACGTTGCGTTTAAATTTATTATAAGGTAAGCGACTTTTGATACTTTTTGATCTTTTTCTCTTACGTTTCTAAGAAATACGTCTACGTTGAGAAATAAATGGAAATGTGGGAAGAAAATACATCGTACAGATTATTATCAATCAAGACTTATCGTATAAAAGAATTTTTATTTACAGTAACATATATTTATACGTGCTTCAGACATAAATGGATAAGCTGTAGGATATACCAGACAAAATCTTAACATCGATTCTAATAGACGTCGGCGACAGATAATACGTTAACTTTTACGGATAAGATTGACGGACATGGGAATTGAAGTATTCGTAAATTAGTCCGTGATCGTTATTATCAAGGTTATTTTTTTATGAGAAATGGGTAAGTACATTGATTAATCCTATAACATAGAGTTCGCGGACTATATTATATTGTATCTTTTAATAAGTAGTGCAAGTTACAAATGTCATGAAAATTAATGTTATGCTGGGTGCAGTTGCTTATATGGAAAAAGGCGATAAGTCAGGAATAGTTTCTCTGCTTAGTTTAAAGCATTTTATGTCTAAGCATTCTTTTTTGCATTTTCGCATTGTCGCGAGTCTCGTAATGAGTTTAAGCGTAATACGGCTCAGGTAAACATCTGTTCACCGGTAATGAAAGCTAAATATACTAGTGCATTATCTAAGTCGCAATACTTATCAATGATCGGTGTATTGGATAGCACCAGCTTTGCAATTTTCGATATATTCTATGTGTCTTTTAGCTTTATGCACTTGATTTTATCGTTAACAAGTTGTTTACACGATTTCAAATTTGCAAAACGAATCTCGAATTTCTGTTTTAGATATTATTGCGCTGTTCGCGAGATTTTATTCGTTTTGAATTAAGAACAGATATCGTTTAATTCTTGACGAATGGATGTTCGAAACCGCGATTAAAACTGGTGGTTTCAAACCACTTCAGCTATATTTCTATTTAGTTACGGTCAGTACAAAAATAATTGGTTGGTTTGGCAATATTTTTCTTTATTTTATAAATTTATGTCTTTTTTAATTATACTTCGAAACAGGTACACGTAATTTCTAATAAAATAATATATTAATGAATAAAGACAAAAGAACTAATAAAATAAGCTTGATCTATAAATACTCTAAAGAATGGAATTCTAATGTTCAATGCCACAAGCGATATAGAAATTAAGTATTTTCTGTTAAACATGCGTTATAATTAACGTTTAACAGTAATATAATTGACATTTTTTCTTTTAAAATATATTGCAATGAAAATTACTTTTTTTAAGAATGTTTTATGCACGACAGTGCAAAAATGAACGAGCGGTAGCTTTTTAGCGGAAAAAAGAAGAATGAACGCGCATAGCAGTTCTTGTGTAATTCATTTTATTTGTTTATTGTAATTTTACATATATTTAATTTAGTAGATACAGTGTTTATCAATAAATTTAAGGACTTAGTAATTAGAGGCATACAGGGTAAATTTTTCATTAACGGAACGGAAGAAACTTCACTTAAATTTTTACTATTTCTGATAATAAGGCACCGTATTTACTTCATTTTACTGAGCTATAGATTAATGTCACCAAAAATAAATCTATGTATCAGTTATTATTATTAATATTATTGTGCCTCACGTTTTATGTACATTTTTAACAATCTAGAAGAAAATAAAAAATGAAATAAAGTTTAATATTTTTTGTGCATTAGAAACATCCAGACGTCGTGTAAAAATAAAAATTGGTCAAGTTTCAATAAAGCCGCGGATAGAGTTGATTCATTGATTAAACTGTTAATGGTGAATTTCAAAATTAGAGCAAAGAATCGTATGCATAGCTTAAGGACCCGAAGAAGTTACGAAAGGAATTATCGTCGGTGATCAAATTGTAAAGGAAATAGGAGGAAAAAGAAAGTGAGACATCTTTTTTGTTTTTACGTACTTGGACCTATTGTTTTGTAGTAAAAGGTATATCACATGGTCAAAATAAGATTTCGATGGTCAAGAAATACGTATTAATCATTTCTTTATTTAGTATGTTTATTAGAGTGAAATCGATATGAGATAAGCAATACTAAATAAATCAAAATTGAAAAACTTTTTTGTAAGTATAGGATCATTTGACACTTGTTCAATGTTTCTATTATAGTCTAATTATAATTACTATTGTAACTATTCAATAACTAATTAGTTATGAAACATAAGAAAGATAATCTTAAAAATATTATGGAAAATTATTTAAAAAATTACGGAATATCAATGTATCAAGAGATTATAAAAAGTAATTATAGTTATTTATAGACCAAACATAATGGAAACTATTTATTTAGAAAATTACTTCATTTAGTTATTATTAAAAAATAAAAACTTAAAAGAAATGATCACAATGAAATAAAATAAATATTAAATTATAGATTTTGATTATTTTTCAATAAAACTATTTTTGTAATTATCTGTTCATGAGTACATAGCAGTTTGATTGGATTTATATATTTTTCATAACATTGTTCATCATTTTCTTTTTAGTTATAAAACCATTATATATATATATATATATATATGTATGTATGAATTACCATTGCTTACAAGTTGCTCTTAATAAATTTTATTGTCTTATGCAAATACCTTTCTTGGAATTATTTTTTCACATATACATTTGAAATTTATTATAGTTTAAATAATAGATAACAAATTCGAAAATTTTCTTTTAAATCATATAAATCTTAATATTTATATTATAATGTTTATTTAAAACTATAATAATATATCACTGTTTTATATGACTGAAGAATTTTATTTTTAATAGTTATCACTCGAGAAAAAAATTATCTAATATTTGAATAATAATTTATAATTTAACATCATAAATATTTTCAATTGTGCAAATAATGTATGCAGTTACTTTTACATCATAGTAACAATTTGTATATTTTTATGAAATATAAATTTTGACATAACTATAGCTATATTGATTTATTGGATATAATGATTTATTTAACTACTTATAAAAAATAAAGAAATTGTAATTGTTTATATCATAAAGTTAAAAGAGGATATAGATAAGTTTTAGAAGATATTCTTATTTTGCTAAATACAATTTGAGGATTTATCATAATTATAATTTTTATTGTAAAAATGTTATTATATTTATAAAAATACACGTTTAATATATAATTTCATTAACTATTGCTACTTTTAGGTTATGTTTACTGCTATGTTTTATGTAATAAGAACCAAGAAACTGCATTAAGTAAACTTGGAGGACTTTGAACTTCTTCACCTGTAATATAATTCTTCACTTCTTCAATGTTCATTTCAACAATTTCAATCAGTTCACTTTCAAATTCTGCTTTTTCTTCTGAAATTCAAATTTGGTTGTAGGAATTTTTATAAAGTATACACTTTTAAATTACTTAAGAATCGGTAGATCTAGTTTGATCAAAAATTTTGAAAGCATAAGAAAATTTAAAACTTACCACGATGAATATTCATTTCATCTGTGACTTCAACATAGAAAAGTGTTTCAATACTTGTCAGAGATCCTACAAATCTATAAAAATATTTACATCGATTTTATCAGATGTTATTATAAATTATTTAATAAAATTTGCATATTTATTCGGTATTGCTTCTTCTAAAAAATGAAATTGGATAAATAAGTAAAAAGTTAAAATTTCTTAATTAAAATAATAATGGAGTCATCAATTATTCTTGTTAAATTATCATTAACTAAGTTATTAATCACGTTCTAGTTAATAGAATCATTCTAACTATGAAAGGTGATGTAATAATTTATGTTAATGCAATGGAATTTTCATCCTACTATAATAATATTCGGTCAAAGATTAAACATTGGAAAATATATTTCAGTTTTCAAATGATTGGCTATTAATTATGTATAATTTTTTATTAATTTTATATGGATCATGGTTAGAACCAATAAATAAAAGTATACGACAAACATTTAGTGTATTGGATACTTAGGTGTTTTTGGATTGATTAATTAATGATAATGTATCTATCCTTATTTTAGATAGGTAGTCGATTCACTTTAGAAATAATATTAAAAAGGTAACTGTTATCCCAGATATAAAATTTCATGAGAAAATAATATAATTTCTCAATACAGTAAATTGAAAATAATTTTACAACAATGTAGAAGGATCATGAACAAAACTCACATTAACACCAAAAATAATGGATATTAAAGATCCTTTAAGCGAAAGGATGAATACGTATATAATCTCCTATCTAATAACTTTTTAAATACTGGGTTTACGAATAAAAATGGTACAATGTTGTAATTAAAATATGAATTACATATGAATATGTAGCCTAGTAAAATATGAATCATAAGAATACGATTATGTACGAGATATATAACTTAGAACTCAAATGTCTAATTATAAATGAATATATCGAACTCACACTATAAACTTTATCATTTAGGACGTCAGTACCGAAATTTTACAGACTAAATTGATAAAAATTATTGAAATTGTAAACCAAAGCACGTTTCAACCACTCGATATAATTTATATTTACTTGGATAATAGAAGAATATTGTGGCTAACAGAATTTTAAATGTAAAAACAGCTTTGATTCCTTAATCAACTGGTATTAGATATAATGTATTTTTAAACAGATTCTATCAAGGCTAGGATTTATCGAGGTATTCGTGGATCAAAATGCCACAATGAATATTTAAGACAACCTATTTAAGGCCAAAAAGAACCAATAAGAATGCAAATATTTGTAGATAATATAATTAATACAATAAGTCATCAATAATCTATTCAAATTCAAAACAATAATAATTTCAAATAAATTGTTTGAATCATAGTGGTCTGTAATATTATTCGTACAAGATGGAAAATAATTTTCAATGCTATATTTGATAAAAATGAATTGTAATTTCATTGCTCGTATCGGTCATTTTTCCACACTAAATCGAGGAAATATCAATAATTTAAAATGCGTTGAGAGTGAAATATGTAAAAATCAAGGATAAGATCTTTTTCTTTATAAAACTAGGCTTTGCAATTAGTTTTCAAGTAACAGAGGCTAACAGAAATGTGATATGTGTCAAATGCCTAACCCTACCTGATTGCATACAAATAATGATACATTTACGCGATAAACGAAACTATTCAATAAGCCTATATTAATTGTTGGTAAGTATTAACATGTTTTAAGTCGAACAGTATACTTATCGTTAAAAATTATCATTCCAATGAAGTGTATTTTTAATATACCGTAGGTGAATACTAAAGATAAAAATTTGTGGAATATTTTCTGCCTAGTTAATGGTCGCGTTCATGCCTGCGCGCGCGCACGAGGCTTCGTACTCGGTATATCTATTTGATTTGTAATACGTAACAGTTAAAAGATATTTTACGCCCGTTGAAATTTCAGTAGGTATACAACAATCGAACGTACTTATAACTGGTAATTTTTTGAAAAGCAGAAATGGGTGCATCGTATCCACATTCTTCTCGTACTTCATCCTGAGCAATTTCTATCGAACATTTGTCTTTATCGATTGCACCGCAACAAAGTTCAAGAGTAAGACCAAGCGTTGGTGGATATTTTTCAAGATCGATAACTTCCTGTATTTTATTTCTTGGTAAACAGGCACAATACGAAGCAGGTCGAAACTGCTTGACAAATACAAGTTTTTTGCGACTCGTATTAAATATCAATACAACTACACTATCGTACGCTTTCATAAAATCCCAAATTTTTTGTTTACCGTCTTGAATGTAATTCATTCGAAGTGGTTGTATATATAACGAGTCATCCGTCACATTAACCAAACGTATGTCAGTTAAATCAGTCATGCGCTCGCGAATCCTTCGGTTTTTTTCCTCGAGCGACTGACTTGACATTTCGTGTATTTAAAAATAGACTTAATTTGCTTAAATCCGAGAACGAAAGTTTCGCTTTGTTATTCGCTTTGTTATTCGCTTTGTTATTCGCTTTTCTTTAGATCCTCGTTAAAAAAGCGTCCGGCGCCAGTGACTTAGTTGCATCCAGATAACAGCGTGACGGGCGATGATTGCAAAATTAGTGCACGCGTGCGCGAACATCCGCGACGAGCTTCGTAATAAACTGCGCTGATTGCGAAAATGCCAACCATCGGTACCCCGAACTTGGGATCCGGGACCATTTGTGCCGTGTGAGCAATGGATGAACGCCACGAGCGAATATGTTTACAGTATCGCAAAACTCAATTTGTCATTATGCGTGCTTTGTGTTTTTATCAACTCTCATCGACATGCCATTAAATAAAGCAGAGTAAAGGATGAAAAATGAATGTTTCTAGTATCGTTATATCATTGTACAGAAATTGTAAGTACTTTTAAATTATAAGTGTATGTGGCGAATCGAGCACGAGTTCGTTTATTTATTTTTAGCCTTTCGGTGTCCGAGCGTAACACTGTAAGCCAATTAAAGGCAAGCTAGACTTTTTATTTTCCATCATAAGTACCCGAATAAATTCTCGTCCCAATCATGAAGCGGGCATATCAACAAACGGTTTTGACTTACAACTATTTGACATACCAAGTCGCCTGACTATTTCAAATTACTTTTTTATAAGATTTTTTATTAAAATATCGCCTAGACGTATATTGGTAGGTCATTTTTCGAAACTCCTCTTCGAGAGTTAATGCCGCACGCGTATTTCAGAACACAAAAATGACGATGGATTCGCTTAAGAGAGTTAAGAAATTTATTTAGAAGAAATTTTGTATTCCACTACTATCATAATATAGATATTACCGCTTAAAAATTGCTTATTTACAGTTCGAATTCGTTAAACGCTAAACTAAACAAAGAATGATTAAAAATTTGAAAATTTTTTAATGTTCAAATTTCCGAAATTCAATTTGTACGCTTGAATTCCAAGGCTTGTAGTGCTCTTATTCGATAACACGACTTTAAAAGATATAACTTTTCTGTGGATTTTTCTCTATTTTTAATTGAAATATCGCGTTAGTTAAATCAACCGTATATAATATTACAAATACAAAATTGCCAATAAAACAATGTATAAAACTTCTTTTAAATAGTGATTTAGATAGCGATGAATTTGAGTTTATTTTATACGCAATTGAATAATGTAAACTCGGAATACAAGAGAAAAAATCAAAGAAATTAATATTTATGAATAATACGTCAATGGTATACGAAGCAACGAAGGAATTAAGAGAATATTTAAATTTAAATAGAAAAATCAAAATATTAATAAACTACTAAAGCAGAATTGTACGAAAGCGAACGGAATACGAGCAAAAATAATATATAATTCATAAAGGTAGGCTAAGGTATCCGCCTTTTGCAATTCGTAAATAAGTATCAATATCTTGGAACGTTTTTAATTTTTTAGCTACTTCTTACATTAAAATTGCATCTACTGAAAGCAACTGTTTCTACTTATTTGTCTTGAAATATTATAAAAATTATCATTATTATCGTTAAAGTTTAAAAATTAAATTTTTAAATATTAAAAGTCGATCGTGTCAGTTATGTTTGTCAAGCACTCTTTTATGTGCAATAGCAAATTGGGGTTTCGTATTCTTTCAGATAAATCGATAAAATAAAAAATTCCAAAGTTGATTGGAAAATAAACATATAATGCAGAATGTATGACAAAGATGACGTATTTGTAACGAACTTTTCATATTAATGGATTAGAGAATTTGAATAACTTATAACTGTACAATAAATTAATAAAAATATTATATCTAATTTAGAATAAAAAGTACATTTAAATGTTTTGAAATTATTAGCTCAGAAAAACTGATTTGTAACTTATTAAGACTTAGAAATTGACATTATAATTAAGCAAATAAATTTATTCCTTTACGTTATTGCGATTTTTGTTACGGATAAAGTTTTGGCGAGATAGTCCATATCAACAAACTAACACTTTTTCAATTTTAATAATCTTAAATTTCAATGTGAACAATAGAAAATTCCTTTTTACGATATTCAGGATGATCGGGCAATGCATTACGTAGAAAAATATTTCAATTATTTTTTATTTTAAGCACTGGATCACATTCACAAACATTATTATTAGTATTACTAACTAATTAACGACATATTGCAGCAGTTACATTAAATTATTTGTGTTATCGCATGTACGCAAATTGAATGTTAAAACTTGATA
This sequence comes from Wiebesia pumilae, assembly GCA_018907045.1. Lineage (NCBI taxonomy): Eukaryota > Metazoa > Arthropoda > Insecta > Hymenoptera > Agaonidae > Wiebesia > Wiebesia pumilae. The sequence continues at coordinate 4,435,278 of JACCHZ010000181.1, read as the reverse complement.
TATTTGAAATTCGAGTAACTATGCGGTACCGATAATAAATATAATAGAAATAAGAATAGGCTTGTGTTTTGTATCTTAATTTCTCTAATTCTTTAATACTCTCTGATTTCACGAATTATTTTAAAAAGTTACTTTGAATACGAATTATATCTACATTGTAACTTACGCGTCGTACTTACACAAACGTACTTACAAAAAGCAAAGATACGACGAACATATTAAAAAAAATATATATCTTCAATGCAGTGCCTTTTATTTTAATTATAAAATATTCCTGAAAACTTCGAATACTGAAAAACTGCAAAGATATAATATCTCTATTGTAAATAATTTTATATTTACATTCATATACAAATATGCTTTAAATAATAATTTTAAATATATTGATACGTGCTTTTTATATTTTTAAATTAAAAATGTTTAGTATTTAAAGAGGGAAGGGGAGAGCTAAAAGCGTTTCATTCAAATTCCTGAACGTTTTTGTATACTTATTTTTTGTTATTTCTTTGTTACGTATTGAGTATTATTGAAGTAATTGCTTAAAAAAATAAAATTTAGATATTAATTTTTATTAATTGTCGATACAGATATTTCAGCGTATATTTTATAATTTTTCACATTGATACAAAATAAGTTGTAATTGTCCTTTTTGAATTTTCATTTCTTTATTATTGAAGATCTCGTGTTTATCATCGTAAAATACAGAAAAAACGGATTTGTTATATCGTTTTACAGGGATATTGTAATAGTTGGTCATGCTACAGAAGTATTTAATAATATATCAAGAAATATTTTAAGAAATATTTTAAGAAATATTTTTGCACATATTATAGTGCATATACATAACAGTAACGGCTATAAATATTGCAGTAATATCTCTAAAACGTTAAGTATGACTTTCAAGTGACTTCGTTAAAAGACAAGTTTTTTTATATATAATTATAAAATTGATGCTGGAAAAAACATACTCGCTGTTTAATAACAAACTATATTTATTTATAATATATCAAATCAATGTAAACAGGATGCATTTCTTATTAGAAAAATTTAAGTCTTACAGCCTCATGATTATTTTGAAATTTCTCGCAATATTCACAGTTAGTGCATCAGCATACGATTAAAAAGAGAAAAATACAGGAAAATACATATTTAATGATTTCATTTAGCTTTCAAAAGAAATATGTAACGATAATTATTCCACCGCTAATTTAAGAAATATGCCAAGAAATAATAATGATAATTAATAACACATAAAAACGTTCTATTTAATTATAATCTACTATTTATGTATATTTGCACTCCGTAGATAAGAACTGAAATAAAAATATTCGTAAAAATTTAAATAATTTTCGTTTATACTTGCGAAAATCGGAGTCGCGGTAAGGGATATTATCGACGATTAATATCGACTAAGGTAAAATAAAAGAGTAAAATAAATCCTAGCACCTGCGAAGATCCATCGATTATAATCAGACTACAGTTATGAAGACTTCAATTTGCTCGTTATCACATGTCCGGGTTCCAAAACGTCTAGGGACAGTTATAGGACTTCCAGACCCTTCTAGAACGCGTATACGGTTTAAAGTAGTTTAAAGTGTTTAACGGTTGCGTTGGGTGCTTACAATATTACAATATTATGTTTCGTTGCTTACTATAAATTTAAGAAACTATCAAAAACAGATTTGCATAATTATTTGCATTATTGAATAGTATTACAGATATTACTATATATAATATATATCTGCAAAAATCTATATATATATATATATATATATTTTTTTTTCTTTTTATATATTATATTTATATTTATGTATAATAAAAGATACGAGCCGCAGTTAATTTTTTGACTAGAGTGAAACGGTGAGGTAAGTGGCTTAGAACGATGGCTTTCATGAATCTTTGAAGTTGCTGCATTCAATGCTCGACGATTATACAGCAAAAAAGCGAAAATGGCCACTGCCGTAGATACTGTAAGAGAAAAAACTCTTCAAGATTATAGAAAAAAGCTCTTCGAGCACAAAGAAGTTGAGTCGCGTCTAAAAGAGAGTAAGTTCTTTTTAATTCTCCTTTTTAATATGCTTTTGTATATGTGCTTTAAGATTTTTTATATATGTACTATAATCTATTTTAGAGGTTAGACTGAGTTACTTATTTACTCAATTAATCGAAAATATTAATAATAATATAATTATAGCAATCATGTTATTGTTGTTATTGATATGTTAAAATTCATTTGTTTAATTTTGAAAGCACTTTTTATGTTTCAGTGCGAGATCATTTAAAAGATTTAACTAAGCAGTATGACAAGTCGGAAAATGATTTAAAAGCATTGCAAAGTGTTGGTCAGGTAGGTATTTTTATTTTAAAGACGTTATTTGCAATTAAATTTTCAGCGTTTTTTTAGATTATCTTGTTATTTTAGATTGTTGGCGAAGTTTTAAAACAACTCACAGAAGAAAAATGTATGTATTTAAAATTTGATAGGTAAATTTTATTTAAGGTCTTCTAAATGTAAATAAATAATATAAAGAAATTATATTACAGTTATAGTCAAAGCAACAAATGGTCCACGATATGTTGTTGGCTGTAGGCGTCAGTTAGATAAAAATAAGCTTAAGTCAGGAACAAGAGTTGCTCTTGATATGACCACTCTTACAATTATGCGCTATTTACCTCGTGAAGTAAGTATTATTTATTTATTATAAATTGTATATTTTATAAATCTTAATAATTATTATTGTAATTTATTTTTCACTACTCTTACTCAAAGTATAAGAAATATATTGGTAACAGATTTATAATTGAATAATAATTAATTTTAAATATTTTTCTATTTCTATTTGTAGTTTTACAGATTCACAATGTCTGGTTAAGCATTAAATTGAAATATTGTAATTTTATTAAAATTTCAGTGAATTCTATTAAAACTAATTATAAAAACTTTTTGAAATTTTTATTATAAAAATTTTTATTTATAAAAATCATGTACAATTATATATCTTAATATCTTAGAATTACAATTCTATTGAAACTCAAGTAACTTAATTTTATTTAATTTATGATTTAAGATTGACTTTTATGTTATTGATAATATATTGGTGTAACTTTTTTTTGTATAGACTAGTTTTGCTTATTAAAATAAGTAAAATGAAATTAAAAAATTTTTTGTAAAGATTGTAATATTGTAAAAATAGTTTTTATTATTTGATATTGTTTACTTTAGGTAGACCCATTAGTTTATAATATGTCTCATGAAGATCCTGGCGATGTTACTTATTCGGAAATTGGTGGCTTAAGTGAACAAATTCGTGAATTGAGAGAAGTTATTGAACTGCCGTTATTAAATCCTGAACTCTTCCAGAGGGTAGGAATCACACCACCTAAAGGTTGTCTATTATATGGACCACCAGGAACTGGAAAAACATTACTTGCTAGAGCTGTAGCAAGTCAGTTGGATGCAAACTTTTTGAAAGTAGTATCCAGTGCAATTGTAGATAAATATATAGGCGAATCTGCTAGGTTAATCAGAGAAATGTTTAATTATGCCCGGGATCATCAACCTTGTATAATATTTATGGATGAAATTGATGCTATTGGTGAGTAGAATTTCTTTTAATGTAGTTATAATTGTTTTTATAACGTTTATATGACTAAAGTAATGGTTTAGATATTTTATTCAATAATTTTTTGCTTTCTATTTTAATTGGTTTTACTTGTTACTTTTTAATTTGTAAAATTCTCTGTTTAATTGTTTAATAGGTGGTAGAAGATTCTCTGAAGGAACGAGTGCTGATCGTGAAATTCAAAGAACTTTGATGGAATTGTTGAACCAAATGGATGGTTTTGATTCATTAGGGCAAGTCAAAATGATAATGGCTACAAATAGGCCAGATACATTAGATCCTGCTTTATTGCGACCAGGAAGACTAGATAGGAAAATTGAAATACCGCTACCTAACGAACAGGCTAGACTGGAAATTTTAAAAATTCATGCTAATCCTATTGCGAAACATGGAGAAATAGGTATGTTTCTAAGTGGTTGCATGAAATTATTAAAATATTATGCAGTTTAAAAGTGATTATTAATATTAGTTTTACTTTTTCGAATTCAATGTATGAATAATACAAGTATTTTTTTATTAATTGCATTAAATAATTATATTATTTGTGTAATTTGTGTAATTTATAATAATAAATAGATTATTCTTAATTAATAATTTCCATATTTTAAAATAGACTATGAAGCTGTAGTGAAACTTTCCGATGGCTTCAATGGTGCTGATTTGAGAAATGTGTGTACCGAAGCTGGTCTTTTTGCTATTCGCCTAGAACGAGAATATGTTATACAGGAAGATTTCATGAAAGCTGTAAGGAAAGTATCAGATAATAAAAAACTCGAATCAAAATTGGATTATAAGCCAGTGTAAAAGTAATGTTGTTTCATTGTATGTTTATTTTTAAAATTCACGCGGATAACATGATTTATATTAATAAATATTTGTATTCAAAAATAAAAGCATTAATGTCTTCTTAATTTTAGTCATTTCATTTAATCAATCTTGATTTTTTCCTTTCCTGGTATTCTTGCAAATTATCAAATTTTCTCTTGTATAATACTGGTAACAATGTTTGGGTTGATGAATTGTGAAATTTCGTCCAAGATTCATTTAACACTTCAATTTGCTTATTTAAGTTCTCATCGATAACAAACGTTTTCCCATTAAATTTATAGATTTCGATTTTAGTGTCTGTTAAAATCCACAGTTCACTTTTGTGGTACTGACACTCTAAGGGTTCACTTTCTAATACAACTGATTCTAAATGATCTACACATATATTATTTTGCACTGTTGAAACACTAAAAACTAACATTACATTGCTACAATAAAAAGTAACTAAAATAATAGAGTTTTCTTTATTGAGTTGTAATAATTTTAAATGTTTTACTGGTGAAACTGTCACGGACTCTTCTAAGTCGTGTTCTTTTAAAGTTTGATTTAATTTAAGTAAATCATTTTGTGATAATTTATCATGGAAGTACACTGTCAATAATTCTTTTCCGGTTCTGAAATCCCAAAACATTAAAGTTCCATCTCCCCCACTAGATACCAAAGTATTTTTATCATGAGGAACAATAGCCACATTTGTAACAAAACTTTTATGTCCTAAACAATAAGATAATATATTATAACTATTAGGAAACATAGAAACTCTGATTTTATCATCTCTATCTGCTGTGATAACGTATTTCTGATCATCCGTTACCAAAATATCTAATAACATCGACAAATGGCCAAGAAGTAATTGACCATTTTCATTGGGGTTAGAAGTTGAAAATAAATAAGCATCTCCAGATTTGTCGGCTACGACGATGTCATTGTTTATAAGAAATCTGACTTTACTTGCAGCTCTGCACATTGTTCGATTTGAAACAAGTTCAAAAGCTTCTCTTTTAAATAAACATAATTGTTTACGATTCGCACAGACTAAAAAATAGTGTCCGTCATTGGAGAATTCTACAGTTGTCAGTGTGTGAAATGATTCGATGTCTTCATTATTGTGAGCTCGGTTTTCATTTTTACTTTCAAGTTTTGGTAAAATAATGACATTAGTAATTTTATTTTCTAGGTTATAAATTAGAACATTGTCACTGCTGCATAATACAATATGAGAATTGTAAATCGAAAAACTCATATTTAATATATTGCATTGAATACACTTATTTCATTCTTTTTGATATATTTTAAATTACACTATTTAAAAATAATATTAATAATAAATTACAAACCGATAAAATGTCTCGTTAATTTAAACCACGTGTAGTCAGACTTGAAACCACATTGCACTTGTAGTTATGCGTCGCGTCAATTTTTTCTGTAGCAATGCTACGGTCTTGCAGATTACATGTTTGGTATAAAGTTTAAATATTTGATTTTGTACGCCGTGATTACTGCGCCCTCTTGAGGAGAATTTACAAATCTTTTACAAAACGAAGCAACAGAAGCAACTGATGCAATTGCCTTTCATTTATTTCCTTGTTTTAAAGTTAAATTAATTTATTAACAATGGATTCTATCAAAAGGGTAACGACTGTTTATTTCAAAAATTGCTCACGCGTTCGCACACATACAGACCATATATCTTAATTAATTCATATTATTTTTCAATATTATATTTTTCAATATTAGGAAAATAAAATTAAACAGTGAATTTAATGTTTATAAAGATCACGATTTTAACACATTTTAATATTATTTTTATATTCGCGATGTAACTTACGATTTAAAAAATTAACCCTAAATACCTAGTTAAGTTTTTTATGCTTCTTAAGAGCTTACAATAAATTTAATTATTCAATTTAAATTTACATAAGTGTATACGATTTTTTTAATTAAAATTTTTTTTATAACGATATATATAATCAATATTTTTTATGGAGTCAAAATTTTATTTCTTGAATACAGGCTGACAGCAATCTTAGTATTTCTTCAATTGTCTCTGACTCCAGTCCAAATGATGATCCAGAAGCAACAACCAAAGCAAATTCTATGCGTAAAGTCTTGCTAGAAGCAGTTTCTAATACAAATACTGAGAACTCAACTCTTGGAAATGAGATTTTAGAATTACTGAGTATACTTAAATTTGATGTAAAATCTCTTCCAAATGATATCAAAGAGGAAACACAAATAGCTACTGCTATTTTGAAATCAGAGGGATTACCGTTCATTGACGAGACAGCATTGAAGTTATGCTTGGAAAAAAGGAAGATCGAAAGTAAAATGAAAGAGCGAGAAGAAAGATTATTTAAAGCCAGATACAATACTGCATTTGCTAAGTACAATACTTTGCAAGAAAAGTTGATTCGAATAAGAGCAGAAATAGAACATATTGAAGACATATTAAGATTAAAAATGTCAAATGATGAAAATGTGGAATCGGATAGAATACTTTGGTCGAATAAACTTCATGATTATAAAGGTGCTATTGAAAAACTGGAACAAGAATTGGAGATTTTACATAGTCAAGAAATTGGATTAGATAAAACATTAAAAAAATCTTCATTATTAATGGATAAACTAAATGAATTGAATCAATTAAATAATGCCTTGGAACAATATGGTGATTTACCACCCAATTTGATGCAAGCAAAACACATGTTAGAATGTAAATCACAAGAACTTGAAGAAATTAAAACTTTAATTTATGATAAAATGAACAATTAAGAATAAATACATATTCTTAAGAAAGTTTATAGTAAATACATTTTTAAAATGTTTTATTTATAATTATATTATTGAAAAGATTTAGATTAAGAATTTGTTTGTACATTTAATTATTTTGAAAAATATTCAGTATTATTTTATGTTTAAATGTTGCGAGAAAAATACTGCGATAAAATAAACATTTTGTTACGAATAATTATCTAGCAATAGAAAAATGAATTAATATTTCATGTGTTATTTTAAGATTTTATTAATTAAATTAAATTTATGATTTTTACATATGCTTCCTTTGTATTGATAGGCTTAATATCTTAATAATAGGGGATTTGAAGATACTTGTGAAAATATATGTAATTACCATTTATAATATTTCTAGGTTTAAAAAAGCTATTGAAATATAAATAGGAATCATTGCTGACAACATCATTACCGAAGTAATGTAAATTTATATAACCATAAAAAAATTATAAATGTTAAGTTAAATAATTATGAAAAGAGTTAAAGAAGATATTAAAAAAGCAAGTAGCTCGATTAAACTTTTTTTCAAAAATTCTATTTTATTGTGGATGTGAACTATTTGATCAAATTAGGAAAAATATGTTTAAATAAGAAGTTCAGCATTAAGTTCATTTTCTTCAAAATCAATTTTCTTTACATTTATATTTAAAATAATACTTAATTTACTGTGATATATTTAATTAGATAACAATATTTTGCATTTAAATAAACATGGAATATTATTCGTTTCACCACTATTCTGCCACTATATTTTTTTAAATAGTTGAACATTACATGTAAAATAATTTTATTACGCATATTAATGATAACCAACATATTGTCCATTGAATATCAACTTAATTGATTAAAATATTTTAGTACTATGATTAGTATTATGTTTGTTTACATTTTAGAGATATATTTAAACTACTATATCCTCTAGCATTCATTTATAAATATGTACACAAGGCTATAAAATTTAATTTTTAAAGGAAAAAAAAAGTATTTCTAATAAAAAACATAAATTAATTTTATGTTCCTTAATTATAAAAATTAGTTAACAATATTATTATTACTATTAAAAGTTTAAATAATGTAATAATACAATGAATAGTGAAAAGTAAAAAAATAAAATTTAATACGTTACGTACAAATCTAAAATACTTATATTTAAAAACTGTTATTTATAGTTTGTATATCTTTTTACAAAAATTGTTCTTAAGCTATGAAACTTCACATGTTCATAAAATTTATAAATCTCACTGTAACACATATTAAAAACCATATTTTGACCGTGTCTGCTGTCGACTTGCTTTGTTCTGGGCCCACTGGTTTTTTAATTCCAACTCCATGGCTTTAGCTTGATGTGCTAAATATGTAATTTGATGTTTCTTTTTTGATTGACCACTAGGTCCTGCACCAACAGATATAGGCTTCTGGATGGTTTCATCCGTAAGTGCCTTAATCATCCATTCCCTCTCATCTGGTTTTATGTCTTCACCGCTAATTTCAATAATGTCAACATTATTAAATTCATTTTTTCGTTTGACTCCTCTTTTACCGCATAAATATTCAATTGCTTTTTCATCAAAAGCTACATTTCCTTGAGAATCAACATTGTATTCTTGTTCAGGAATTGGAAGTTTCGGGCCAACCTCTGCCTTATTTTTTAAAAGAATTTCTTCTTTTGGAAGATTCATAACATTACTTGTTAGCATTTTATTTGTTTTATTCTCTTCTTTAAGTAAATTTTCTTCAACTTCGTTGGATTCACTCGATGGAGATAATGCTGCCATAGCATTTAGTTCATCGCTATTCATAGACGATAAGACTTCATCAGGAACAGTTATAGGAGTAGATAAAGAAAAGAAATCTATTTCAGATGTTAACCCTTTGTCATCTTCATCTTCCGAATCTGACTTATAATCAGATAAGGATTTAAACGTTGGCGTTGTAGATTTTTTTTGAGCAATAGGGTTTTCTGCTTTTTTAATGTTTTGACGAATAGTAGTATTTGTTGCAAAGGATTTTCCTATTTCAATTGGTTTCTTTGTTAATATATGAGGAACCAGCAAGTTTGTTTTTGTAGAAATTGGTGAACTTTTTGGTGGTGGTAATATATCAATAAGACCTGATTTTTTCTAAAAGTAATTAAAATTTAGTAATAAACAAATTTTATTTAAAAATTTCAAATGTATGTTACCTGTACGGGTTGCTTTTTTAAATTATTTTGTTCACTTTCCTCTTCTAAATCCTTGAACTAAGCAAATGTTAAATAATTAATTTTTGTCAGTTTTTACATTGATATTTAATATTTATTTGTCCACAAATATTAAAAAAAAATTATGTTTTCTTACATCGGTTAAAGATGGAATTGGTATTTTGGTCGGTAATTTTTTCTTTTTTGGTGGTTTTTCAATACTTCCATAATTAATTTTATTGGGCACAGGTACATTATCAATTTCTTTAAAATTATTCTTATCTATTTTGCTTAATTTTGGTTTTGGTATTGCATCAAAATTAAGCGTTTGTTCATTGTGATTATTTACACCATTGCTATTTGAATCAATCGCCTGTTCTATTTTAGGAATAGGTAATGGTAATTTAATATTTTTATTTACGTCTTGAGCAAGTAATTTTTGAGTTTTTATTTCTATTTGAGGTTGCTCGTTAACATCTTCTTCATTTTCACTTTCATCACTACTACCGTAAGCTACAAGGCTCATTTTAAGTATTAAAACTTAATGTAAAAACAATTGCTTTAGCGTAATATAAATTTAACGCAATCTCGTTGTGATTGTGTTTATATTGCAATGTTTTCAGGTTACGTTTTTATTGTTAAGTGTCAGAAATCAGGTCGATAAAAAAGATGTCATACTGATCAATAAAAGGTATGACGTTTCTTATAGATAAATAAAAAGTTTGAACATTAGATGGTGAAACTAGTTTGTGTTTTTCGTGGAGCAGCTCTTGCTGTTTAGTATCACAGATGGTAAAATATCGGGAATCTTTAAACGCAACGCAATTAATGGTAGGCAAATCGACTGATTTGGAAAAATTTTTATACTCTGTAAATGATTATCTCACAAATTATTATTTGTGTAGAGAAATGACGTTTCGCTTGAGCTAGACAAATATACTTATAATAAAGTCATTGCTAACGAGTCTTGTTTTATATATTCATGTACGTCCTCAAGCATTTAGATTTTAAATAATAATTAACGATTAAGCTCCATAAAAGTTTGTCATTCGAGAGAATGGAGATATCCTATACATCCGTTAATTTGTAACAACTCCATGCGTTGAGTTACATAACAACATCGCAATCAGCAATAATTGATTTTTGAACATTTACTCTGTGTGATAATGAGTTTATAAATTTTAAGTAATAATTAAAAAATAATAATTCATCTATTGTGATTTTATGTAAAATTATTTTACAGAAGAATGAAACTAACACAAATACTTTTATATGCGTATATATTGTTTTTCTTCTTTATGAAAATATAACGTTCTGTATTTTATTTTAGATTAATTATTTAGACATACGATTACAACTTCAGCTCAATCATCTAGCAACGTTTTGCGTCAAGGTCAGACTATATAGCGGTTATACCATTGATTATTTTACTTATTACAACAGCCATTTTATAAGAGATAAGAAACATAATGATATGGTTATTTTATTAAGAACAGCATAGTATTAATATATAACTTATGTGTTGTACTTAAATTTATATCGAATGCCATTGTTTAAAAAGAAAAATTGATAATAACCACGATTTTATTCTGCTTACATTTAAAGCAACCAGTAAGGCTTTAAGATATTAATTTTACAAAATTTAGATGCAATAAAAATAAAATATCTTTTGTAAGTAATATTGAGCAGCTTTGGAAATTAACTTCATAATCATTAAAATTATGAATTTTTAATCATTGGTACATTCTTTATCTGGTACATTTACTGGCAGTTGCGCAATTAAAAAATAATGCATTTCTGGCAACAATGCCACAAGCATTTTGATTGATTCTTATTATTATACCTAAATAAGATAGAATAATTTATATGCTTAGGATTGAACATTTTAGACTTGGAACCTTTGAATTAGAGAATTTTTTAAAAATAAGTACATATTAGAACTTATTGTATAAGGGTAATTTATGTTTTGAAAATGCCGTAAAAGAGATAGTTTTATTTAAAATGTTACAAACTCACTATAATACAATAGTTAACATCAATAAACACTAATGTTTTCGTTAAATTTTGATACAAGGATCTCAGTTTTAATTTTTATTCGTTTTTTCACTTTTTAAAAATATTTTAAGAGACCATAGTTGATCTGCGAATCATCCATAAGGACGAATTCATTACTATTACAGACGCCGTATTAATAAATTAAAGTATTGTCGTGTGCATTGCATATAATTGTAATCTTTTAAATATGTTTTTATTACATAAATTATACGGCATTACACAGTGTTTTATACTTTTCTTAGCACGCACTTTAAATTTAGTATTTAAAAAATTTAATAATTAATTTTTTTATATTTTGATTTTTAAATCGTGCTCCTTGATGTCAAACGTTAAGTAATTCCCTAAAATTACAAATTTTTACGTTTAACAATCTACTAATACATTCAAAACATGCAACGAGAAATTTGACATTTTTAATAAATTTCTGAAAGGATTAATTCTGATTTATAAATTTATTTGTATTATCGGAGGCATAAATTTTCAATTACATCCTTTTGTCGTATAATGCACATTTTATTAATATTGTATCAAATGTTTGGATTGATGTATGTACACAATTTATCATTTTTAATTAGGTATAAAAGAATATTAAAAAATAAACTTTTTAAAAAAAAGGTTTCAGATATGATTCATTTCAATTTGAAGTTAGAGATGGATTTTAGCATGGAAATGTCAAATTATTGTCTCGAATAAACTTTTCATTATATCGCCATGTAAGTCTTTGTAAAAAAAAAAAAAAAAAATTCATTTTTTCCAATTGTTAAAATTAAAAAATATTTTTAGTTATTTATCATAATCAATCTTGTCAGATCAAATGCAGTAGATCGATAAGAGGAAATATTTATGTACCGATAATGAAAATGAATAAATCTAATTATGAAAGAAGTAAAAAGCTGTTTGGTTGAAATGAAAGCGTTGATTCGCCATGAGTAGTCTACTTCGTCTTATACTCTGTAGCAATTTGTCGCAGGCCAAAAAACGTGTACACACCGAAAATAAAGAGATCCTTGGGGTAAAGAGATTCAAAGGGGAGCGGGACTGAGAAATGATTGAATTAGCATATTCCGAAATTAAATCCGAGAAAATAGAAAACGCCCATAATGGAGTGCCGCCCGTTTAAGGAGTCGCCAAGTACCTCGATTACGTATCCTCGTTCGGTGCGGTTCTCCGGTATATGCTGGAAACGCGGAATTATCGATCCCACGGCTTAAAAAATCTCGCATTCGACGTCCGATCCTTTGCCAGTGAATTTCTGCAGGTGAACATTCCAGATTCCTAATCGGGCGTCAGAATGCAAATACATCGAGTATGAATGACGATGTTGTCGAGATGCGATCGAAAAATGAGATTTTAAATGTGGATAGGAAAACACATTGCTTTGTGAAATAGATATTTTTCGACGAAAATTCTACACGTCGAGTGGTAATTTTTTTTTATCCTAATACGAGCAAGTGATGTCGCAATTTTTCTGTACGACTCTTATGTAATTCAATGACGACATTTGTTAAGCTATTCTCGATAAATGTAGACAGTTCTTTTTTACCGATATGTCACTGAATATTTATTTTATTATATTTTTAAATCAAGAATAGAAATTATTGTTAATAATATATATTACGTATCGCAAAGGCTTTTCCTGAAGCATTCAACATTACTCGTTTATTTTATAATTTAAAACTCATTTTCTTTTTAAAACTTTGCCTTCGATTGTCAAATCGATAAATTCATCGAATAAAAAATGCCTGAAAAATTTCAAAAACTTGACACTTTAAAATAACATTTAAAACTTAGCCAAAAAATTTAACGCGAGAATATAAATGTTAATATAAATAAATTACATCGATAAAAACGACCAAGAAATCCTCTCTTGACTCATGCATACTCTTCTTTATAATTAATTTATACTTTTTATCATAAATTCTTTTTTTTACAAAGTTTTACGTTTTCTTTTACTTCAATTTTGCCTCTTTTATTGCTTATAGTAAACGATTTTTCCGTTATAATACCTGTTGTAACATCTCTTTTAAAGTTAATAATCGTAGAAATTATCAAAGTATCATTGATTACATTTAAATATTAATGAATGCATATTCAAAACTACGAAAGATATACCCCAACATAGTTAAGGAAACAGTTCAGAAAATGTATTAATTGTTTGTGTTTTGAGATTTTGTAATTATTTTCGTTTTTCTGAGATACTCGAAGATGTTTGTACGTCGCGCTAATTAACTAATAGAAACGTGTAATTCTTTAATCAATGGAAATATAAGTAAATTTAAATTTATTATCTTGGTACTAAAATATACTCGATGAATATCTTTGTTCTTCCAGTGCTTATTCGCTTTATTTGTACCTTATTTAAATACAAAAAGGGACTAATCTCCCTCGTGGACGATTTTGCAATAATGCACGTCGATATTTCATATTATCTTGTTTCGAGTGCACACATTTTTCCTTTCATTTTTCTACCAGAATTTTTGTCACTTTTTAGCGACGATGTTTTACCCATTTTATTCGAAAATACTTTTAATACCTTCAAATTTTCAAAATCTAATTCTCCATCTTATCTTTTTCTCGTGTACGAATTTAGTTTGGAAAACCTTTGGGAGGTTCAGATTCGAAATTTGATTAATTCCACTAGTTTTTACGTTTATCTATTTATTGTCGTAGAGACAACTTTGAAACACGTTTTACGCATCACGTACAACTTCCCTTACGGGACAGGAGACTTTGTAGTTTGTACTTTGGACTTGCAGTGATCTATAGTGCTTAGCTGCTTCTAAAATGTGTCTCGTATTAGCAGACTACCGCAGCCCACCGCAGCCCACCGCAGCCCCGGTTGATAAGATCTAGGCAGCTTCAATATTTGAACGTTCAAATATTCCGTGGTAAATACTTTGACAAGAACGAGAGGATGGAATCGCCGCGCTTTCTTCTGACCTTTCCAGAAGATCCTCGCAGCGCTGGAGGATCGGGGTGGTATGAAAGTGGTGCATTGAAAGCTCGCGCGACGAGACCCTCTGAGAGTTTCGGTACATTAGCGACGTACACCCCCTCGCGAGCCTACATTGGCCGTTCGGTGCCAGTGCTAATGTCGCGTTAAGGGATTGAGACTTGCGCGACTTGTCAAGGCGCGCTTGTATGCGTCGATATTGGCGCAACTAATTTGATAGTTTAATCAATTTCCGCAAGCCGACAGGAGTTTAATAGCGATGTCATCATTTCCAACTGAGCACAATGTAGTTAATCTCGCTCGACGAGCTAATATTCGGAGAGTTAACGGAGTTTCAAACGCGGTCTTGGCTGCCGCTGTCGTTGCACGTCGAGCCTCTTACCTCTTACTTGCTCCCCTTTCGCGCGCTTGTGTGCACACGACGCGTACACGTAAATTGCACCGGCCCAACTAATTCCACCGCCATCGCTCATCTCCTCTAAGCATCGCCGAATTCGCTTCTTTCCCTCGCAGGCATCTCCGAATGATGATCACCGGCTCTCAACCAGCTTCCCCTTGGCAAAGGCACAAAAGTGCCCCAGTGGCCAACTTTTATCGTTTGCGCAATCCTCCTCTTTTCTCTACGATTCAACAGCGTTTCACTCGTTCGATCCATTCAACGCCATTCGAGACGCGACACACTCGCAATCTCATAGATTTCGTGCTTGACGACCGCCGCCTCTGCAAATTCATATGTTCAAGACAAGAGAATGACGAAACTTCCCGAACTCTGGCAATTTTTCTATAATAACGGATTATTTGAATTTATCCGAACATCGTATAGAATGGACCGAATAGGAAAGAATAGAAAAAGAAATTTAAATTCTGAATTGTCTGTTATTTACGAGGATCAAACAGTTGCGTTCCATCCAATTCAATGGTAACACCTTAAAAATTCAATATATTCACGGTAGAACGACTGATTGCTCGAATGAAAACGGGCGTTAAAATTAATTTGACACGTAATGAAACTTATCGCTATTTTAAATGACGTTTTTAACAATATTATCAGTATGAAAATATTCACTCTTTATTCAATGATCCGTTAGAATCACAAACTTCAGTATTCAAATGATTTCGTGTATAACGCGAAGAATAACAGTTTCAACTGGTAATAATTAAAAATTTTTCATTTACAAAGCATGGGGTAAGTTAATAATGAGCTTTATTCGTCGCGATAATACAATTGTAATAAATGTAATTAATTTGCACGCATTTACTGAGTTACATAATCGACGAAACTATCAGTTGCAGCTCACTGTAATAACGACTGTTTTATTACGAACCTATGGATTAGGAATTATGAATTAGGAAGAAAAATAATTTCATGAAATTTTCATGCTACAATATGGCACTCGTGTAATCAACTTTTACATTTTGCGTTAAATTCTATTACATAATATCATTCAATGAATTAAATTCTATATTACATATCGCAAGGAAAGCATAAGCTTAGCATTTAAATATTAAAGATTGTTTGGATAAACAGCGTGTATAAAATTATCGATACAGTCGAATGTTGTCTAAGTAACGTAATTATTTTAACGAATTTGCAGGTACATCTTATGGTTTGAAATATGAGTCTTATACCGCGTCCTTATCCTACATCGCTTAAACTGTATGTAATTTCAACTACGTGGTTCAATTTCGATACAATACAACTTAAACCAAATTTACTCTTCGAAATTAATGTCACCTAGAAGCAGTAGTAGTAGTAGTACTAGTAGTGGTAGGATAATAAAGGGTTCATCGCATGAAATTACCTCGTTGATGACATAATATATCTAACTTTCTTTACAATTTTCATTAAAAATTAGATTTATAAGAGTTTCGGCATGTCGCATAAAGATAGAGAATCTTTTTGCGAAAATGAAGTCGTCAATAGTAGGAGCTAAAATATGCAAGCTCTCATCGAAAGAAAAATTTCTACCGCACATACAAAATTCACGATTCAAATTCATAAACTACAGTATTACACACTTTAGCATTACTCATTTCCTTAACTCCAAATATTGATATTTTACGTACTCGTATAAGAGTACATAAATTAAATATTAAGGTGTTATTAAGGTATTAACTTACATAAATTAAAAATTAAATATTAAAAAATAAGGTATGCATCCGGTAATTAGTTCTCAGCGATTGAAATAGATAGAGGTAAACGAAAGGTGGAACGTTATATATTTCGTTGATCATTCCAGCTTCATCTACTCATAAGCAGAGCATAAAATATTCGACAAGTGCAGCCAGTGCACACGTCCCGAATAAGCAAAGTGAGAATGAGAATAAAAAGAAGGATACATCGAGTTGTAAACTCGATGAGAAGAAAAAGGACAGAGTGAAATCGGGTATAACGGAATATGCATCTGCTGAAAATAAAAGGAGTCACCGAGCGCGTATTAAACCGTCAACCAGTGGAAGCGAGAGAGGGAGAGCCTTTCGTCAACGAAATAAAGCGAAAACGAGAAGCGAAAGGGGTAGTAGGCGCGGATTAAAGATTCGCGAATGTATTTGCCGGTTTCGCCCGTGTTCGCCTGGGCCGCGCAATGCAGAAATCCCGGGGTTGCGGGCGCATATTAGGTGGAAGGCGCACGCAGTTAGGCAATAACCGCCGTCAATAGAGCCTAGCCTCCTTGGTTTTTCCCTCTCTCGCGCTCACTCTCTCTCTCTCGCGCTCTCGAACGGGCGCTGCCAGCCTCCACTCGAAAACGCTACTCGCTAAATTAGGTAGGTTATATGGGCTTCGTTTCATTTGCGAGCAAACTTTAATAAGCGCGCAGAATTGCGTAAAAGAGCAAGCTTTTCGAGACGAACGGACTATGCGCGAATCGCAGAACTGCCGAGCGATTTCCCGCCGAGGTCATGCGCGCGCATCCGCTTTCATCCTTCGCTGTACATACTTTCGCTCCACCCACCGGATTCGAGATATTCTCTCGCTCACCACCCCCTACCCTAACCTCGTCCCGCGCCCCGCACCCCAGTCGGCCCCGTCGTTGCTTTCGATGCCCATCCCACCCCCCCCGCTCGCTCGCTCGCTCGCCTGCCGCTCCCGTGACTCTTCCTTCTTTTTCGAGCCCTCGACGCTCTTTCGACTGTACTCGTTGTCCCCCGGCCGGAGTAGCTGTCTCTTTTTTTCGAGGGTCAGCCACAAATGAAAATCCATAATTGGAAAGTAATTATCTCGACATTATTAGTGAAGGTTGGAGGGGTGGGGGGGATCGAGTATAAAAGAATGAAAGGATATTTCAAGAGTTATAGAAGCTCGGAAATCGCGGGAGGCCGGCTTTTCATTGCTCATTTCCATTCCTCGCGCCCACGTTAAACCACTGATACCGAATTCGTTTTTCTCTTTCATTACTCGAGACGCGAAGCCTAGTTACAGCGCGTGAAAGTAATATCTGTACGCATTTGTACGCCCCTAAATCTTTACTTATGGTTAAGCTCCCATGGGATGTAATTACGAACTACGTACAATGATAAGCGCGTTTTACGTCGCTAGATTTATCATGTTAGGAGTTTTATGCGAAAGTCTGGGTGTAGCTGTAGTTTTAGAAAGTTTCTGAATCCTTGATACTTTAATGTAAGGGCTGAACGATGCATCAATAGTAAATTTGTTAATTTGTTTGTCTGATATCGAAATCCTACGGTATTATCTATCGATAGACATTCAATAAGTAACTATTTTCCTTTTGCAGTTGAAAGTAGCATTTACTAGAATGATCACAATCTTAAAATTTTGTTCGGGAAACTACGCGAGAGGTATTTAATAATTATTTCGGAATCATGTCCTTAGAAATGTCGCGTTATGAAAATATAATTGTGGTTAGGTGAATTTTTAAGTTTCCCAATATGCATCGATGACTGCAAGGATAATCTTCGTATTACGAGACATTTTTTTTCTTTTTTTTTTTGACGAATCAAATACTTAAGTTTCTTTGGAGGTACAACGAAGATTCAAACGTGCCAGAGCGCGTTCTCGTAGGAAAATAGAGGACAGTTCCTTGAGTATTTCAAAAAACCATTTTAATAATTTTCTCATTCGATAAAACGGTACTCTTTCCTTCGATACACTTTTACCAGGTGTCTTTACCGTTTCGATTGTCGATTCGAAACCGATCGCCAACGATCAATTGGTTATAATTCATTATTAGAGAATTAGCATAAAAAAAATACCGTATTGAAATATTTATTACACATTTTTTTCACTTACTCAGTCCGTTACATTGAACTTTTTTGCGTTCAACCTTGTGCACTTGTTTATTCAATGCGTTTGCAGTGTCAATTCTTATGGACGGTCTAGTTTCATTTTTACCGTCACGATACATTAGACTCCGCCATATAATTGCATATAATTAGTTGAGCGTAGCGTCATTTATCTCACGTATACGTTAAGTACGAATTTTATTTTACCTAAAAATAAATTGCCTTTAACGATTGTGCAAAGTTCTGTGAACTTTATTCAACTCTGTACTTGTGCCTCCGAACATACTTAATTACCGAATGGATTTCGTTTTTCTCATTTTGCTGCTTGAAATTTTTTTTCTTCTTCGATCATTTCTCGACGACAAAGAATATGTTACTTCTTACTAAGGATACTCGCAAGAGCTAGTACAATTTTTTTCTATTTCAGCCAATTAAGGACAGTTGAACTTTGCAACTCATTATAATTTATAATTACTTGTACAATTTGCAATCACGGTACCTAACAATTATCAATTGAATTCTTTTTGCCCGCTAATTTAATTATATATAGTTTTGTGACAGAATTTTGTGGGTTATATAAAAATGTGGGCTAATATACGTGGAAAGAGCAACAAATTTTCCATATAAATGTCGTGCACGTTTGAATCCAAGTAAATGGTTTAATTATAATTGCAGTTCTCGTCGTCCGAAAACTCTGTTCCTCTGCCCTCTGTTCCGAGGGCAGTGAGTAGTGAAAATATTATCCACGGTGTTAAAAGAGGCACCAACTATGGCGTGTATAGAATCAAGTAGGTGAGCACGGAGTATCGTAGAGTACACGCGTACGTGCAAGCAGTTGTACGTATATACGTATCCGGCATTGGAAGCAAGAAGCCTGCCAAAGGAAGTGTGAACAATTTCGAGCGTTGTTAAGACTGTAAATGTGGATGACAGCTGGCAGGATAATTATTGGAGGCCGTTTGAATCTGTTTCCTTCATTAGCAGTTTCAGTTCACTCGGCTATATGCCTCTTATTCGCCTCTCGCCTACCTTTCTTGCTTCCGCGCATTTGTACACCCCTAGCATCCCAACCCTTCTGCGATGTCGTTCCATCTCACTCTCTCGTTTCTCGACTTCTCACTCATCCCGGCGCTCGCACTGAATTCTGCACGGAATTACCCGCCATTATCATAATTGAGCTATTACTGATAATATCAGCGACTCTATGATAGAAGGGGCCCGGGGGGAGGTGGCATATACTGCGATGCGCTTAATCCACTTTCTATTTATAGTGCTTTCGGACTGCAACGTCCCGCGATATATAGATATAGACGATTTTCCATCGTTTACCATGCTCTCAGTTCGCGGGAGCGAAATGGACGCGAGTCGTCAGCTCGAGACCTACGACGAGCGATTTATTTTTCTTTTGAATAAACCTCTCGGGCATTTAGCACTTCGCTTTCGTTCTAAAAAGTCCCGTGAAATATTGATTTTTTCTTTGTTTTATTAAACTTCGGCTCGTTTTGCCTAACTCTAATGTTTGCCCATCTAACAAATCGTGAGTTTGCTGTTGTCAATTGTTTGTTTTTTGTCGATTTAGTTGTTGCGCAATTGTGAAATTATCATAATTACTGTTGCATCAACGTTTACTTATATTAAAATTAATTTAAGGCTTACAATCGCATCAATACTTTGATTGATTATGGATCATTGCGTATCAATTACGGAAGAAATGACAAATTACGTTAAATATAAATTATAAAATACTACTCCCAAAAATATCGAAGTTAGATTAGCTTATTTTTTTTTTCTTGTTTTATATAGTAAAACTTATTCGGTTAGACATAATTAAACGTTTAACCGAGAATTCGACAAATATTACGATAAGATAATTAATATTCCATTCTGCAAAATCTAAGGAATGGAAAATATACAATAGGCGCGTTAATCTTTGACGAATAATGTATTATTTGAAAATTGAAGATGCAGTATTTAACGAGGACAGTTGTAAACGGTAACTTCTATAATTACAAAATACACACATAAATTTCGAAATAGATTAATTACAGGTTTACATTTATGTATCTTACCTTTTACCAAACTCATGAAATTAAAAATTATTAATACACATTATATCGCTGGAAAGTAGTAAACTTAATTGTGCGTAATACATTCCTCATTAAAATCTGTAGGAACTAGTACTTATTTCCTGATATTTTTCATTATCTACCGCTATCTTTGGCATTTATTTCGAAATTTATTTCATTTTATTGTATTGCATAATCTACGACATTTCTGATTAGGTTTCACGTAACAAGATACTTTAATATTCACAGGCTTTCCGTACAAAGATATTACAATCTTTTGATCGACATATTAAACTTTAACGTATTCACGCGTATGACAATTGTATTAACACACCCACACACCCACCCACCCACACACACACCCACCCACACACACACACACACACACACACACAATTAAAGTTAATTGCTTTTCTAATAATTCAATTTGTAATCAATTCATACAACATTTTACGTACTATAAAAAATTCATAACATTAAAATTAATTGTATACCTAGTACTCACTGTATATCCCATTAATTTTTTATTCATAAGCGTTAGATTTATTTAAAATAATACTCGAATCGATCAGGTTTATAAATTAATAGGATGAGTCATCGATTGAAAGCGGCTTTGTAGGTTGTTCGCGTTTGATCACGCCTTCAAAAGAAGCAAACGTTATTTTGGAAATATAAGTTAGGAATGGAAGCGCATCGTAGGGATGCCATCGATATACTAAGCGCTCTGTGATAGTAATTAGGATACACCACGGGGTGGCGATCTGCGCTTGACAGTTTTCCTGAAAGAGTAAAGAATAGAGGGTTACCTCAACTTTCGCTAATAAATTCCAAACCTGTTAAATTATTAGTCAAGTTCAATCCAAAATGAAATTTTATTATACTATTTATTATGTAGTATTGAAAAGAATAATGAAAATATTGAAGATTATATTGATAGCTTTCATTGTTTTTATGCTTTGTTTATTAAAATATAAAAAGACATTTTAGTCGGTTATGTTTGATAACAATTTTCATGTTGTGAGTAGGTCAGCAATGTTATTATCTAATTATCAAGCCTTTAATCGCGCGCAATAGAAATAATCACAGACAATATCGATCTTAATTTAATGGTATTTTAGTTCACGTATATTATAATAAGACAATTGAAACTTTTTGCTCGTACTGATTTTAATACCTAGCATTAATCACTCTACCAAGCAAATACTCAAATACTTGCACTTTCGCACCGATCAAATTATTCGTCTTTTGGTTTAAGTATTCGAAGAACTCGTAACGTTTTCTCATAAATTTTATAATGCCTCTGTATAATTTGAAAATTTACAATTTTCGCACGAATCGTTAAATTAGTAAGAACTAAAAGTCCATCTATCGATCCCCAAAAATTTAAAGTGTTGTAAAAGAATTAATATAAAATTGTTTTAAGGTGGGTTAATCACAATAATTAGATGTACATTTCAATTATATTCAATTATATATAAAGTTGTACGAACATAATAAGCATTCGATTTGCAGGTGCATAATTAGCCAGTTCTATCTCTCTTTCTCTCATTTTCTCAATTCTTGACGTAGTGTCACTCATAAAATTTGCAGTTCCTGCAGCTCTTGTTAATATTACGAATATTAATTGCGTTTCCAGAAATAGGAAGAGAGTGAGAGTGTGTGTGTGTGTGTGTGTGTGTGTGTGAGAGAGAGAGAGAGAGAGAGCAAGAGATCTACCGCGGTGGATTGGGGATGCTGAGTGCAAATGTCAACCTATTATCATCCCGCAACTACAATGTAACCCTGCACGAAATTTCTCTTGTCCCCCTCTTTTCGTCCCGAGTCTTCTATGCCCCTCCCCAAAAGCTCTTCCTTTTGCCCACTGCCTCCACCCGCACTCTCGGGTCTCTTTCGATTTATTGTAAAGTTAACATTGTTATCTCGCGTCGCCATTGAATATCAGAGTTACAGAGTATCATTGTCGTCGTGTCGTCTGCAGAACGCGCGCTTTCCCGTAACCGAGATCTTTTAAACGCAGAGAAATAAATGAATATTGCAAGCTCGTCTCCTCCATTTGTGTTTTGGTACAGTGCGATTAGTGGCCAACGAGAGCGTATGCGTATGTCATTATAATTATCCAAGTCGGCTGTCGGTTGTCGGTTGATTTTACATTAACAATACCGATCTTGATACCCTTATTGAATAAGACGCAAGAACGAAATGGAAATGCTTTAGAGAGATCACCCGTAAACATAATAAAGTATTTTCGGCAAATACCAGTACTCGAAGATTCAGTACATAAAGCACAGTCATTTTTGTATTTTTATAAAGAAGCGCAAATAATTATCACCAAAGTACATAAATAGAACACAAATTTTTCAGAAAAATGCCAATATTATTAAAGCGGTTCTAGTATACGCGTTAAAAGAAGGTTAAAGCGTTGTTTCTATCGGGGGATAAAAAACGGTTTAAATCTGAAAGGGATAATTATATAGCATTTAAAAGCACTAAAACTAAAAATCTCTGAAAAATATATATTTTTGTACACACGTCTATAAAAGTATATGAATTTAATTGAACGACAGGAGAGATATAAAAATACAGCGCAAGTTTAAAATCTATTACTTTATTCACCAGTTGTAACGAAATCATCTTATTGCTTATTCGAGGATAAAGAAGCAGCTATTTGATAAAGTGTCGAATAAAATAATTTCATAGTTCTAATATAGAAATATTTCAAATTAATATTAAGGACTCGATTTGGGCTTGATTAGATAAAATGGACTTTCATCGGAACTTGCTTATGAAATAATATTGTCGACCACATAACATTCTACATCTTTAATTATATACGTTCATCTATAAAATTCTTTCCGATACGTTTTTAATTCTGTTCGTTTAATTCGCTCAGTCATTTCGTTGATTATAATTTTGAAAAGTAAAATGAAAATCAATATAACTATATTAATTTGAGAAGTTCTTGATACGAGTTTAATTCAATCGATATAAGAAAGCAGAATTTTTGTGTAGAAAAGAAGTTTTCTAGAATCGAAACTTCTTGTTCTCAAAAAGTTTTGATCGTTATTGGTTAGAAATTAGCTTATAAATAAAGTAACCTTGTACGGCTAATCAATTTTACTCATCTCTTTTAACGCCGTAAAAC
This sequence comes from Wiebesia pumilae, assembly GCA_018907045.1. Taxonomy (NCBI): domain Eukaryota; kingdom Metazoa; phylum Arthropoda; class Insecta; order Hymenoptera; family Agaonidae; genus Wiebesia; species Wiebesia pumilae. The sequence continues at coordinate 4,411,400 of JACCHZ010000181.1, read as the reverse complement.
AAAAACCTAGTGTAAAAGCATTATTATAAACTTACTTAATCATAAACTCAAACTTACTGCAGGAGAATAATTTTATAGTTTGCTTAACTCTATTGAATATAAAGAAAGGTATATTTGTACGTATGTATGTGTACATAATCTACCTATTTTCATTGCTAAATATATAGAAAGCACTTAAATGAAGTAAATTCATAACTAGCGTGTATTCGTATATTATTATAAATTCAGAGAATTTACTTGTAAAGTGGATAATTAGTGTTAGAAATTTATTGCTATCAGTTGCAGTAAGTTTTATTCAAAACTTAACAGTTCTATCATAGTGATTTTATACTTTTCTTTTCAATACGTGTACATCAGTTAATCAATTTAAGGTTTAATTACGAAACATAATTTACGACAATGAGGTGAAAATTTCAAACGTCATTGATGTATGAAAACTTTTAATTTTTTTTTTCTTAAAAAGTTGAAACACTTCTTCACACATGGTTCTTTAAATATTTTATGCTAACTTACTTAAAGTAAAAAACGAGGAAATTTATCTCTAACGTAACGGAAAATAGGAATTGCTTTTTGTTGGTGTTGAATTATCTTTGCGTCGCAACAACGTGTAGGACATGAAGACTACTTAAGCTGCAGCGTCACACCATTAGTCCGAATTTGTATTTTGTGATTGCATCTGAGCGATAATATCAAGTTTATGATAACGTATTAAGAATTACCTAATTCTCATGATGATATATCAACTATTATATTAGCAATTGCTGTAGGGATCTGAAGAATTACAGAAAAATCTCTGTAGTATTAAATAGATTGTTGTAACAGTAAAACATCATTTAAAGGACTGTAGTAGTTACATTCTACATTCATAGTTACATTCAGTATCGAGATTTGTACAGTTGTGTGAAAAATATATGCGTTATTATAAAAATATGTAAAAGTAAGCAAACGTAATGTTATGAATAAAAGATGACTGTTGATTACGTTTTAGAATTTTCATATATTCGTACAAAATGCAACTGATATAATATACAAAATATATTTTTGTACTCTACGTTATCGTCTCAGAATTATTAGAATATATAATTGTATTTGTTTATAAATAATTCTGAAATAATTCTGTATGTTTGTAAGAATTTCGTAATAATTAAACATAATCGAATTATTTGACTCTTTATTTTAAATGAGGTATGAGTAGAGTGTAGTGACGCGTAAAACCATGAACTTTCATTATATATACATACATGTATATATTTTAAGCGATCAAAAGTTATATTTTTAACGATTCAGAAATTCAACAATTTAAAAGGATAAATTTATTTAAATATGTCGGATAAAAAAGAAAGATTAGTCCCAGTAACTTTTATATATTAACAGTAAATTTATCTTTTATACGAATAAAAAAATCTGTATAATAAATTGAGAAAGGACTTCCGTTAGTAGCAGGTACAGTACAGACTGAGTAGAGAGGAGAGAACGAGAACAGGAAAGATACTGAATTACTCTTATTCCTCTTCAGTCATTTAATAAAAGTATGAATATCGCCGATAAAACTCGTCGTTCATTCTTGAATAATTTCCACTCTATCGAAAAATAATTATACTTTATCGCGGAGTTCTGCAGCTTAATCCCCCCACCCCCAATAAATTTCACTCGCTCTCTCACTCTCTCACACACACACACACTCTCTCTCTCTCTCTCTCTCTCTCTCTCACGCACTTTATTCCTCTATCATAAATTCCTCGTCTCGACTCGCTCAATTATATTTCCCTCTGCTCTTTTACCTCTCGTTTTTTCTCTCCCGATTTTACCTCCACCGATTTCACTGCCTTTTTCCCGAACTACCTTCCCCTCTCTTATTCATCGTTCTCGCGCCTCATTATCTTCTTTTCTTCATTTTTTGTCGCGTGCTCGTAGAATTCCCTATTAGTTGTATTCCTTTTCTACAATGGAACCACTACAACTTGCGCTTGATATTTTTATGGAGGAACAATGCGTCAAGTACGATGTACCATACGGAAATCGATGTTATTTATTTTCTATTGCTGATTTTTCTTTGGCTTGTAAATTATTTTCTATTGATCGTCTAATTACGTAGTATTCAAGATAAGGATTTTGCATAGTCGAGTTGCAGGCATTATTTGATCAATATGGATTTCAATTAGTTTTTCTTTTCTCCTTTAATCGAAATATTATATTCTTATAGTTACTATATTCGTCTTATTTTGTTCGCCTTATTTATAAATTTATTTAAGTTTATCTCTATATATTGAGCTTTTGAATACCTCTTTTTTGAGACACAACTTTTTTTCCATATATCAGTACTTATAAATGCTACATTATATATTAATTTTATCCAAAGTTTGAAGACAAAAATCTTTGGGTGATTGTAAATGCTGTTTTAGGAAAACAGCATTTTTCTGCCTGTAATTGAAGTAATTTATGTAATTCCTAATTTATGATTAAGAGTTCGTAAGAATATTGCGATTCAATGATATCAGATATTAAATCTCAAATTATTAATATCCAAAAGCTAAAGTTGTAATGTTAAATAGGTGATAACAATTTGAATAATACTTTAATAATGCTCATAGTATCAAGTATAACAATAGTACTTTATAGACCGAAATTTTTCGTAAAACAAGAGGCCAATTTCATTATTATTAAGAAAAATTTCTTCATTTCTTTTCGTACTAACATCGTACAATTCTTTAGAATTGTTTATATTACTTTGGTAATTACATTCATTGTATCTCTATCTTAAATCGTAGTATTTGTAATCATTTGGCTTTAACGATTAATAATAAGTAAACTGGGATTGAACGTATATGGATTTTATAAATTTTGTAACAAATGTAATTGGAAAGGAGTGAAATCATGATATATTCGTGATACGGATCATACGGTTAGTTAATCAATTTAACATTGCTTAATGTCACCTTAAATAATTGAGATAAATATACAGTTTCAGGTGTAATAAAGGAAAAGTTTATATAATTCAGTTCAACGTTAAAATTATTATTATTTTATAATATTTTATGTTACTGTGTAATTAAAATTTGTATAAAAATGCTTAAGCGATAATAAAATGACCGATTCTAAGGTACGAAGGATGTGTTACCCAATCTTTGTAAGCTCTGTAATTTGGTCAGCACCTGAAGGGTTATTGAATCGGGTAGCTTCTATAAGATTGATCATGCAGCTGGTATGTCAAGTAAAAGTGTAGTATTTAGGATTTTAGCAAGGAAATTGTAGCTCAAAAGATATTTAGAAGAGATTGTGATGTAGACGAGAAGGTAATAATGCTTGAGAGAAGTCGAGCGTGCCCAAATGGATTTGATTGAAGTAGAGAAAGTAGAGAAAGCTCATCGATAAGATAATTCGTTAGTTTGGTCGCGATAATTCACAATAATAATAGTAATATAATGACAATAGGGTCGACGATGATGGCATCGTTGAGCAACAATTATAAGTAGAATTTTGGCTTCGAGTTTGGCCATTAATGATAATGGAGATCAATTCATCATCGAGCGATTAATTATCAGCGGTAGCAACGATATAAAAAAGTAAAGAACGATATTCGAGAAGACGAGCAAACGCATTAGGACTCGTTGTTCGACGGATTAAGGCATGAACACAATATGGTTGTCTCTATAATTTTTTGTAAAGAGCTAGACGTATACTGTACAGTATATATTTACTGTACGTAAATGTTATAAAGTTACGGATTATTTTCCAGCGTAAATTTAAACGAGTCTCTTATCAATGCATTCTATTTTAAATGTCTTTTTACTTTTTTACGATTAAAAGAAAGGACTAAAAGACATTCTGGCAAAAAAGTCATTATCACAGACACATCCGTATTGGTCTAAAAAGAAAGTATTTTTTCCTCGCAGAAACAGCGCACTCGTTAAATAAAAAGATAAATAGTGTATATAAATTATTCGCGTCATTTACGTAACGACGTTATTTACAAAAATCTCCGAATCCGACGGATAAAAGTACGAAGCGACGTAAAGAGCAAAAAGAGGAGGATAAAGAGAGAGAGAGAGAGAGAGAGAGAGAGAGAGAGAGAGAGAGAGAGCGGGTGTAGGAGCAAATGTGCGGGGCAATCGTGTGCGGGAGGTTTCACTGGGTGCTCGGGGTTTAGCATCGTCGCCGTCGCCACGCGTGAATGCCCCATCATAAAGGAGCGCCTCCCAGTGAATTGATATAAGTGAGCGGTTATTTCGCGATCATTTGGAATTCTCCTGCCGCCCGTTCAATTGGGGATGTAAGAGGGGAAACGCGTCCGCTGCCATTTAGTCGTGAGCGCGAGTCTTTCGCTCGACTCCTCGTGCGTAATGCACGCGGATCAAAGTCGAAAGCGCCTCCTCGAGTCTCCTTATTCTTTCGAAAACAGCTCGTTTTTCTCGCTTCTTTTTCTCTTTTTTTCATGCGATGACCCTCGTGACTAACCGTGTGCCCTCGTCGGATCTACGGATACTTTGGGCTCTATTATTATTTTCAGGGTATTCCTTCCGTTTTTCTTTCTTTTTCTTTTATTTGCCTCGGTTGGACGTCTCGTATTTGTAGAAGGACGAGCGATCGGGAGGACTTTCGTCGGGCCGATTATCAGGTGAAAACGTCCATGCGAGAGAGCTTTCGATAATTGTTTGTTGATATTGTTTATACAGCGACAGATTCTGTAAAAGAATTTTATTTTCGAAAATAAAATTTCGAGTTCAAATCGCACGGATTAAACGGATTCTACTCTCTCATTGCATTACGTCCACTCCAATTATATAATATACATAATATTTTTTACGCTTAACACACGCTATATTCGTTTAACGTTTAATTGAATCAAGCGCTGCGCTGAATTGAATTGAAAATTATCGAAAATTATTCGATTCGATGATTTTTCGTTAGTGCAGTTTAAGAAAGATAGTGGATATTAGATCGGGGAACATTCAGAGGCGAACATATTCGATAAAAGTCTCCAAACGAACTTCCTCGTGCAACGCGTCGCTTCGGGCTTTGTCGCCTCGTGCGAACTGTACCACGTGACGCTTTTTCAGATGTGACAAGTCGTTAATGTTGCTTTGTCAAAGTCGCAAGAATGAGAAGTAAAAGCCGAGAGGAGATCAATATTGAAAATGAAAACAGTGAAAGCGGTATTAATGAATTTACAGGGTCATAATCCTATTCGGAGCATATTTGCGACCTTCGTATATACATGTGTGTACATGCGTGCGTGCGTGCGTGCGTGTGTGCGTGCGTGTGTGCGTGCGTGCGTGCGTGCGTGCGTGTGTGTGTATATATATATCGAACTAATTACTTTCTTTCTCGTAAGTGAAAAAATATTTAACGAGGATATTTTCATCAAAGTTACTTATAATTAGGAATATTCTTCATTACATTATAATTGCAATTTTTGTTGGAAACACTTTGGTAAAATGAAGCGATATATTTTTAAGAAAAACTTTTTTTAGATCTAGTATGAAAACTCGTGTATTTTGAAAAGTACACTCCTGTAAATAAATGAAACGGAACTTCTTAGATTCATATTTTTTTATTAAAACAAACGTCAAGGATAACACAGTTTTATTGAAAACAGAATCTGAAAAATACTTATTTTTTTTTTTTGTACAAGACACGGTATTGACTTGAACTTGAGGATTTCGGATAAATCGAAGAAATTCTCTGCAGCTTTATTAACGTTATGCTATTATTACCTTATGTTGTTGTGATTACAAGTTTTTTTCAAAATAAACGAGATCGTGCTTCTTTAATATATTTTTTCCGATTTCCGTATAATGTTCAAAGTAAAAAATTGAAATATTACATTCGGATATAATCTGCCGAGACTTACAAACATATTTTTAATGACTTAATGCTATATTAATAAAGTAATTATCCTTCACAAATATTTTACAGAATAAATCTTTCGTTGAGGACATATATATTCGGTATTAATCGGTTTATGTTGTACATTCTAGAACAATACATTTTACTATAATCCTCTTCGAACAAGTTTAAGCCGCCTTTAATATTAGAAGGAGACTCTCATTTCTTATTGCTTTGAGAATTTTACAAGAACGATGCCATTACTGAAAAGGATTTAATTAGTTCAGTATAAATATGTACTACAAGCAACATGAAACGCAATGCGAAGGTCATCTTCCACCTTGAAATTGTAAATCGTATCAAAATAATTAGGTATTAAATGTTATTCATATTGTTAGATGATTTGCATAAATTACTATGCTATAATTTATATAATTAATCTCTGTATTTGCTTTTATTTTATTATTTATTACGTTCTTTAAAGTGTTTAATGAAATATGAATTGTGCTTAAGATATTGGATCGAAAGCTTCAGTATTAGAACTTTTACTGCATGTTCACTTTTTATAAAGTATTGACATTTTAAAATAAATTTCTAATAACTTTTTCGATTCAAATAAGTATCTTTTGTATACTTTAGTAGTCAAAAATTTTGTACTTTTCCCAATTATTTATCTAAACAAAATTTCGAAATTTATGCGTTGATCGATGCTTCATTTAAATACAAATTATAATAGTATTAATAATAGTTATATCGAGACAAAAATAATTAATACTTGCTGGGAAGGTCATTTATTGGTTTATTCTACTTAAATCGAAGTTAGATTTTTTAACACTGTCGGAAATATGTTTATATTTTAAAAATAAGTCTTCGATCCACGAAGACAGTAATTATGAAAAACAAAGAATATTTGTAGATAGATAGACAGATGCATTTGTATCGAACATCATATTTTAAAAGCTTACAGAAAATGTACACATCTGTACAATGTGATAAATTTAGCTTTAATCATTAGTACCTAAACAGAAAATCATATTATTTAAATTAATACGTTTGTTATTAATGCACTGTAATGTTAGCTAATTGTAAAAGCAAAGTACCTCATGGCCCTCTAGTTTTCAATATTTAGCATACGAATGCACTAGCATTTTTTAATGCCTTGATAAAACCCAATCGTGTTACTAGTTAAATAAAGATAAGCGGTTAGTTAAATATAAGGTAATAAGGTAATAAGGTAATAGAAAAAGTTTAAAAGCCAAGTGAGGAGGAATCAGATGCGCGTGAACAATCACAACATCGAGGAAAAAAGTAAGGGAAAAGCGAAAGCAGTGGAGTAAAATATAAAGGGAGTGTATAACCTATCCGAAGAAATAAACCGCGAGCACAAACACAATAATTACTATCTCTTTATTTGGTTGTTTGCCGGGTTGAGCGAACGAAGTCGGTGCCGTTACCAGCGGCACCGACATGTGTGGCCTCGGGTGGATGTCGCAGTCGGTCGACCCTGGCAATGCCGCAAGCGAGACGAAGACAGATAAATGGTAAACGGAAGTGATCAACAGAGAGCCAGAGTGATAGGGAGAAAGAGACGAAGAAAAGGAGAGAAAAGACAGAGTCTCGTACAGAAGTTAATAAAATCCTGCAGGAGTGCGGCGTGTCGCCTTGGGCCGGTTTATTTAGCAGTGGCGTAGCCACAATTCGCTTCGCTTTTCTTGTTTTCTATCTTTTTCGTCTTTGTATCTCTATCTCTTCCCTTCTCTCTTCTTTCAAACTCGCTCTCTATCCTCTCACGAGAGACGAGCGAGAGCGAGAGAGAGCGAGAGAGAGAGAGAGAGAGAGAGAGAGAGAGAGAGCGAAAAACCTCGTTTGCTTAATTGAACGATTCTGCGAAAAGGCTAAAATTTTTGCGTCCAAGTTGAAAACAGTTCGATACCTAGAAGTCCGTAATAAAACATTAAAATTCCATAACTTTAATAAGATATTGATATTTCGTGCTGCAAATTTAAATCGACGTTTAATCTTCTTTCATTGACTATACCGAATCGAATACGTAAACCATTTGCTGGTATCTTGTATAATATGAATGATTGCGCGAAACTTTTGTGTCCTCAAGTGCGTTACTGCTATCCAAATGAATATATCGCGTGAAGTTACAATTATCTTTATTTAAATCGTAATCGCCAGTCGGTATTAATTATTGACGAATAGTTGAAATACATAGTACAATAAATTAAGATAAACTTTTGAAGGAGAGAAATTTATATTTTCACGTAAATATTTAAACTAAAGTCTTTTATCAATTTCGCAATCAAATTTATCGGTATTATCGAGTAACTGCATATTTTAATTCTAATTATACTTTACTTATACTAATATATAATACGTGATAAAAATGGAACGCAATAGAAATTAAACTAATTAAAGCTCAGACTAGAATAAGTTTATATTAAGATTTAGATAGAATAAAATTAAAAACTATGTAATTTCATTTCAAATATAAGCTATGTGTATTTGTAGCAACATGTTTAGAGTGATAATTGGAATCGATAGTTGATCAAGTTTCTTTGTATTATTTTCGATTAGAAGCGAAGCAGCAGATCTAAAGTGGAGTAATCGTCCAGAAAATGGCAACTGAAAGAGAGATAAGAGTTTAACATTATACCTGTATAATTGTCGAAGATTTGATTGATTTTGGCCTTTTAAGGGTGGTTATGATAGTTGGTTAATAATGATAAATGAATGATACAATTCTAATAAATACGGAAATTCCAATACAACTCCAAGCAATACAAATATTAGTCGTAGCACTTTGAAAGTGTGAAATAAAAAATTAATTACAAGAAACATTAGTTTCGCGAGATAATTTCATTATCGTTTTCAAAATGCAAACGCAATGGAAGTAGCAGTGGAAACTAAAGCAGAAAGCGACAAAGCGACGCAGTAATTCGCGAAAAATCACTACTAAATCTCAGTTATTCGGGCAGAGAAAGTCTGAGCGAATACGGTATGGAGTTGAAAGAAAGAAGGAGAAATGGAATCACATGAATGGCGTCCCCGGCCTCAGGGGCCAATAACTCACTTCTAATACAGTGCAACTGTCGTTTGTTGCTTCTTCGTTTTCGGATACACCGACACTCATCTTTTCACTCTCCAATCAATTTTGTTATTTTTTTTACTTTCCTTTACCTTTTTCATCGCTACGTTTTATCGAGGCTAACGTATGATATTTTTCCCTCCCTTATTATAGTCCCCACACCCCCGTTACTTTCTCGCCACCACCACCACCCCCCCCCCCCCCTCCCCCACCTCTCCGGACTTTCTCGCACTTTGGTACGTCACGATTGGAAAAGCTCTACGTGAAATGAGAATACGAGCAATGAAAAATGGCGCACCTAATCGAATGCAGAAAGAGACCAAGTTTAGGAAAAATGTGTACTACGATCTTCCGTTCGGATTACGCTATTAAAATTCAGGGTGATCTTACACTTATGTATGTAATTAAATTGAGTTCACACTTTAGACGCCCTCATTTTTTTCTTTCACACTTCGGCAAATTCGGTTTCCAATCTTTCGGTATAAAGCAACATGGATAAGCACCAAGTGTACTAGTTTCTGTTCCGAGTAATTTAAAAATATACAAATAATTGCCTGAATTATGAATATTCAAAATGTTGAGTTTACGCTTTGTTTCATAGAAAATTCGTTAGAAAAAACGTATCAAGGTTTATAACTTAGCGCATGCATTTATCGTTGAAGCATCAAAGTCTTTCCACATATTAGCGTAAAATTTGAGCATATACCGATTAAAAGAAATTAGTTCGCGTAATCACACCGGTCATTAGGTATAAGTGTTTTTGGACCTGTAAACTATCAGAAGGACGAGCAAGTGGATTTAATTTTTTGAGATTATTTTTTATTTATAATAAAAGCCTTTAATGGGTATAATACGTCCCGATTACGACGTAGCTTAGCAATCTCATAAAATTTATGAAATGGAATCTTTGTTCGAATGAACTGCGATGATAATTTATTTAATAATCGAACGACGCGCGTAAAGTACGACGGAAAGGTCTTTTTAATAAGATGTACCGTGATATCGTGCAACAGCGCTTTACCTCGTGAAATTTGTAGAAAATGGTTGAACAAAACAGCTTTATCGAAGAGCGAACGTTCTTTAGCTTCTTCTTATCCGTAAGGAGCTATCGTGAGTTGCGCAACGAATATAATTAACTCGAGCGAATGAATCGCGCAATGATCGCTTTAAAAATAAAAGAAGAATGCAACTCGAACTAATGAAGCGAAGGAAAAATAAAAGTTAAAAGGACCGAGAGAATGAACTCCACACTCGAGTCGAGTCAGCCAAGCCAAATGCGTTGCTCTTTTCTCTATCTATCCGTATAAGAGACTCGGCAGATAAAGGGGACGATAGGGTAATTTCCCCGAGAGCTTGCGATCCCGATCAAATTATTCCATAGATTTGACTGCCGACGCTCCCGAAGCATAGGCGCACGCGACTTTGCCTCTCCGTCTGTCCTTTTCTTCGTTCGCGCTCAGAACAGAAGGAGGAAATTCAAGAGAACGAGAGAAAGGAGAACGGAGAGGAATGAAGCGGTAAAGTAGCGGCAGCGAGAGAGAGAGAGAGAGAGAGAGAGAGAGAGAGAGAGAGAGAGAGAGAGTGATGGAGGGAGAGACGTTACGGGCGTCGAATGCTCTCGCCCTCGAGAGTCGCGCGTCGTTTGATCTTGAAATCGGTTCGCTGGCTCTATTGTGAATCCGCGCGCGCTCTTTCCTTTTGCCAGCTCTACCCTCTCTTTCCTCAGTAGCGCGAGGACGAAGCGATTCTCCTATCTCTCTCTCTCCTCTCTCTCTCTCTCTCTCTCTTGCGCGCGCGCGCGCGCGATTCGCAGATTTAATGCCATTCCATTGTAGAGCCGCGTGTATGCGCGACAACGAGCCTCGAATTTCTTGCTCAGTCGTCTTGGAAGCAACGAAGACCTCTTTTATATCTGATATGACAATTATCCGCCTCGCATTTTTCTCTCCTTCTCCCTCGTCGTCTCCTTCCCTTTTTTTTTATCTCGCGCGCATTACGCGTGACGCGCTTTATCGCTCTCCTCTATCAAGGGCTTGAGCGCGTAATGGCGCTCGTATCAAAGACTCGCGCCCAGACTTTGCCGCCAATTAAAGGCCATTGTTACATCGGTCGCGGTTCCGCGTCCGGGACGATAGCGCGCGCCTCTTCTAGGATGGCTCGGTAAAAGAAGTACTGCCAGCGGCTTTTGGAAATGATTTTTCTAGCCGAGCAGGAGTTTATTCCGAAGCCCGTACGGCCAGTATTGGAAAACCGAGAGCAAACACAGGAGTCGGCGTATAGCGATATTTCTTCTTGATCGGAGCAGCCAACCTATCGCGATAATCTACAGAGTAATAATAAACCGCGAAGAATTTATTGAAATTAATTTAGTACAACATTTCCTAGCGATTAAAGTGGTATCCCTCGTTTAAATAAGTTGACTTCTCGACTTAAACGAAGTAGTTGGGGATTTTCAAAAGTGCCACGAGCTCATTTACACTTATTACATACTTCTGATAGGAAATGGGCGTTGTTCCAGTTTTCACTTCGATTATTATAAACTTCCTTAAATAACCACGTTTCAAGATTTTTAATAGCGCGTCAGTTCAAGTGCGTACGAATGAACTAAAATAAAAAAAATGTTGATACGACAGTTCTAGCTAGGAAGGAACCAACACTTCGCAATGTTCCCCATTATCGATCGATCGAAAAATGCATTACTTAAATTCACCGTCCACGATAACATTTTTGATACTCGCACCAGTGCTCTCACTCGATTGGTTAATCAAAGATTTTTCACTTTACAGAAACAATATCCATACTCTTGAGAGAGTTTTCAAAAATTACCTTTTTTCTTCTAAACTGCACTCCTATAAATGACCAAAGGTTTTAATTGTGATTAAATTAAAGCTTAACGTGACAATGCTAAATTATTTGGGATGGTCGTAGCTACCAGGGTTGTCGTTAAGAAATTAAAATAAAATTAAAGAATACTCGCAATTAATATTTACAATTGTACGTTCACTTGGCGAAGGGGTTGATGTAAAAAGGACAGGAAAGTACTAAGAATTTTATTTTTGCACAAACGAACGCGCATCAACATGAATAATATAAAATATTAGGTAAATTTATTATTAGCGAGGCTTATTACTAGCGAATCAGGTGATTCCATAACCACGTTAAATGTTATTAAAAATTCAAGTTAGTCATACATTCTAATAGCAACTGAAATAAGAGTATAAATCTCAAATCCGTTCATTTAAATGGACTAATTGTGCATTCCAAAGGAAATTGCTATTACTTTAGAGGTATCCTTAAACGTATTCCGAGCAAACGGATTTTTTTCATTGTTCAAAGTTACTCAAATCAATTTCCGAGGTTTATTCAGAATCTCGATTAAAGATTATAAAATTCGTACGGGCTTAGGAGAGGAAAATTGGTCGCAGCAAGGACGTCGATAATAATGTCACCGTAATAAGATTAAACATTGGCCGTAATCCGTCATAGGGTGGCAAATTGTTTGCTAGTAATTACCTAGCAATTACAAAAATTGCCACGAGGGAAGTTCAAGGATGTTTGATCGGCAAAACTCTGTTTGGTAAACGCCGAAGTAACACGCGTAGACAAGACAACGATAAGACAAGTATACGAACGTCATAAATATGAAAATATGGTCTGAGCAACACCTGTATAATCAGTTTTTATCTAAACTATTTGCTTTCCCGTTAGCCCCGGCATAAATAGCTCATAAAAGGTCATAAATAGCCCATTACTTAAAACGCCGAGAATAATCCCTCGTTCGCATAGTCGGGGGATGTCGGGCAGATTCGCGTACGTACCGACAACGTATATCGCACTAGTGCCTACGCACACACAACCAAAGTGCGAAGGGCCAACAGCAGGTTTCCCACCGGCAGCCGCCGCCCGGCCGCCGACGTAACTCGCCCAGTCGTCGTTACGCATGTCTAATGATGGGAAAGTCCCCAGGGCGCGAAGATGCCCCGAGATGTAGATAAGCATCGTTGGGACCTTGCAGAGGCGCTGACGACGGCGCAGACAGTGCGGGGAATCCCATGTCGTCGCGCCATTTTCCCGCTTGCGCACGCGCTTTCCAATGAAATCGCATTATCCGACCGGACTCTTGACGCTGCTCTGCGCACGCAAATCGCCGGTCGAAAATTAAGCTCATTACAAGGATATTTGATAAACTGCGACACACCGAGAGAGAGAGAGAGAGAGAGAGAGAGAGAGAGAGAGAGTGAGAGAGGGGGGGCGAGAGGGGGAGAGGGGGTGGGGTGGGGGTGGGGGGAGAGGGAGGACAGCTGCAATAGCGACACCACATGTTGCACCCACTCTTCCTTTTCTACCCTCGAAACCACTTTAGGATGTTCGCGCTCTTTTCTCTCGGTTGATAGAGCTTTTGCCCTCTTCTTTCTATTTACGTCATTTGCACAGTCAACCGCAGGTGAACCTGCATGCAGTTGACTTCTCGGTTAGACTTTAACCCGAACTTTGTGATTTCGTAGGCACCGATGCAAGCCCAATCGAAATTCGAGATTTCACGCGATTTAAAATGTTGTGGAAATTTCGAAGAATATTTCAATATAATTATGGATAGTATGAATAATAATTAATACGATACTGTTTGATTTGAAAACTGAAAATACCTTCCTAAGGCCATGAAATATCGAACGCTTAGGAACTCTTGAAAGATAAATGTGTACGCAAATAAATTATGATTCATTTCCTTCCCTCTCGCTCTTGCTTTATATTCGTTAAATATAAATGCATAATTTTATTAGAAAACGGAAGTACGTAATGTAAAATTATAAAAAGAGTACATGGGCGAATGTTTTGGATAACTAGACCATGATTAGGTGATTTATCGCGTTTGCTACTCAACTGTTACGAATGTTAATTTTCTCGTATATGCAAATTTAAACGAAACGTTTTCGGAAGACAAACCATCAAGAGTGGATACGAAAATTAACACGCAACCCATTGCTTAATTACGTATTATTTAATGACACAAGCAGCTTGGAAGCATATTACGTTTCACTTTTGTCATACGAAATGCAGACCTGCACAAAAGATCAGTTTCCGAACGTTTCCGAATAGTCTGGCTATTTATCAAGAGTGAATAGAAAACATTCCTTCTCTTCTCCACAAAAGAATGTCGTTGAGTTTTATTTCATAAGGCGATACGATGACGCGCATATTTTCGAATATCCAAAACAAAGAGATCCGTAACATCTGTATCCAATACCCAAAGAAGCCAAAAACGAACCCTTGTCATACCTCGAATACATCGTTCCAAGTTTAAAATCCTTCCAGCGGATTTATTAGAGTAAAAAATCGAGGCCGCACTCGAGATCAGCGCGCTCGAGGTTCCCAAATGGAAGCACCTCTTGAGTTGGAATTAGGCTCAATTGTAGGTAATTCTCGCGGTAAAATAGTCCAGCAGCGAAGCTAAGACTTACCGATTCCAGCCCACGACAGCTAATTCACGTGGCAGGGATGATTAAAATGCAATTACGGCGGTGCCGCAGGAGTCCAGGGACGGCTCTGACTGGACGGCATAGCGCAAGGCGAGTGAAAGAAGAAAGAAGGTGCCACGGGCGGCTTAAGCTCGAGCCAGAATTGTGCAAGCATTACGGTACGAGCGCGAGAGAAGAGAGAGTTTTCCTCCCGAGGCGGATTAGGCGCCGGCACGGCTCTCTCTGTGCGCGCGCGCGCGCGTGTGTGTGTGCGCGCGCGCGCTCGCACCGGAGGTGTTGTCTTAGAATAAGCGAGGATAATCATAAGCAAATTTTCTTTCGGGGGAAAAACCTACGTGACACGGTCCCGTTTTTCGCAATTATCCGGAAAGCGACGGGGCGCACGTCGCTACGGCAAAGACGTTTTTGTTGCCGGTAACGCGAAAGTGTGTGTGCGCGCGCGTCCTCGTATACCTGGGGACGCGTCTCCGCTTGCGCGTCTTTGTATCTCGGTTAGTCCGAGCGCGATCCAGATGGTCCACCCACGCAATTCGTCGCGGATCTCGGCCACGAGGAATCATTCGAAAGCGACGGTGATTATCCATGTGCCCTCTTCACGAGCATAATATAAATACCAAACGTGTAAATAAACATAATCACTTCGGTAAGCGATTATTTTTCTAGCAAGAGGATCCTCGTCCTGCTTAGCAAATTCCTTTTCAAATGGCTATCTAAAAGTATTAACGAACGATAATCTCGTAAACAACAAATTACTAGCGCGCATGCAAGCCAGACTAATGCTCGTGTGGCAATACCTACGCGTGTGCATTAATAATAATGATAATCCAAGGAAACTTGTGCTTTTATTATCGAACGTCCGCTCGAGACGTTGACGCTTTCGACTATCGGAGAAAAACAATTTTTTTCAAATTACTCTTAATGCCATTCTTGTACACTTAGTCCGGAGACACGTTTCATAAGGATTGCCCTGGTAAGTCCTTCGGTGTCCGCTTCATTAGTTCAAATTGACAGCGCTTGTTCCAACTATTTTGTGCATTACGAGAGATTGGTCCTTTATTCCACGTCATTACCTCAAATTCAATTGTACTTTGAGCTTCGCATCGATAATAACGAAACTACAAGGAATCAATTTGTTTCCTAAGCTGTGGACTTTTAATTTTTATTAAAATAAAATTTAAATGCCAACATCGCGTTACGTAGAAATTAAACGTTCCTCTAAATAGTTCTAATACTATCAAATGATAATACTGAATTTTCAAAGGAGATGTTAATTTGTAGGCTTATCGATAAACTCACAAGTCTATCCCACTTTTCATCGAACGATGCATTTGGACAATAATTCCGTTTTATTATTATTTACACAGTCGCACGGACAACACGATTTTCACATAAAAATATATCCTATAATATGCTTTAATTTTTCAGCTTTGACGATTTTATCGTACTTTTTTTTTTAAAAAAAAATCCTTCATCAAAGAAAATTATTATGCAGCGATAAATACGAACAAAATTTATTTTACGTATAAGGTTTTTTGTTACATTTCGTACGTTCGTTTTTACTCAATACGAGAAAAAGTTACAATGAAACTAGTGAATTCGTTTTTCAGAAGAACGTAATATAATTTAAATTAATCATTTTTCAAGAACACGAATAATGCTTGCGTTCTACAGCAGGTAAACATCGATTAAGAGTCGATAATATGTTATTTACAATACAAGCGGTCTCATATGTGAGCAAGCGCGTAGTAACGGGCAAGTAAAGAAATTGTCGAAAAAATAAAACGTATGCCTTCAATCTTGCCGCTTCGTTATCGCGAAATTTTTAATATCTTCGGTACACAAAAGAATAAAAAAAGAGGGAAAAGAAACAAGCTCCGTTGGATAGAGACTGAGAGAGAGAGAGAGAGAGAGAGAGCGGCCCGTTAAGTTCGCGCCGCAAACGTTATTAGAAAAAAGGGACAAGGCGAGAGAGAGTGAGAGAGAGTGAGAGAGCGAGAGAGAGAGAGAGAGAGAGAGAGAGAGAGTGAGAGAGCGAGCGAGCGAGCGAGCGAGGGGGGTACAATCGGCGACACGGGCTAATCGAGGAAACCTCACTCGCTGGTGTTCGCGCTCAGGGTTAAATCGAGGCTGCGGGGAAAAGTCCCTCTAACGAGGGACGCAAGACGGGACTCACACCGACACGCGTTAGCTGCCACGAGGGTGCGAGGGAGGGGAACGAGTAAAAGGCTCGGATTTACGCGGAAGGGCGAGATATACTCCCCGCCCAGGTCTCCATTCAGGTCCGCGATGATCGCAGCGGTGGGGTTAGCGGCGGGGGCAGGGGGTTGACCACGCGCATCCCCCATTGGCCGGCCGGCTAATATGGCGGTGTCGGCCCGTCTGCTCTCGTCGTCTCGCGTTGCGTTGCCGAGGGTGGGGAGGCTGAGCTGCAGGGTGGAAGCGCGACGGTGCGAGGGAGCTGCGAGGGATGTCGTGTCAACGACGATTTTAAGGGCTGCGCGCCTAGGAGCGTGAGCTTAGTTCGCGTCCGGACGTCGACCGTAGTACTGCTCGTTGTCCGTCAACTGGTGGTTGACTCGCATCGTTTTCCGAGAGTCGAGCGTATCCGTTACCGAGAAGGAGGAGGAGGAGGATAACTTGGCGCTTCATGGGGCTCGGGAGGACTCTCGTATGGTTGTCGTGAGACGGGTGCCGATCCTCGGACAGTTTTAATCGGTCCGCCTACCGATCTTTTGCCTCGTTACGTTGTTCTTTGTTATCGTTGCTGCTGCTGCTGCTGCTTTGGTTGTTGTTTTCCTCGTTAACGGATTTTCGAATTTCGCCTCGAGGCCACGCAGATAAAGCGACAAAGACCAGATAAAGCTGGCCGAGATGGCGCAGACTTACAATCAGAAGAGGACCGTTTACAGTATCGACCAGATTTTGGGACACGCCAAGAGCGATGGTGAGTTTTTCGTCAGTTTTTTGCAACCTCTTGGATAACGATATTTTTAATAACCAATAATAAGACCTTTCCTCGTGCCGTATACCGAATCAGAAAGAAACCAGGTAGACATTTCGCGTCCGTAGTGACAGAATAAGTACGACAATTCCTTGGTTCGCGGATAAAGTACCAAGTATGTATGAGAAAAAGATCGGCTAGCTCGCATAAAGTATCAATAAAGTATCGGCAAAGTGCCCAACAAAGGTCGGTAATCACGAACAAGATCGGAAAGACGGCTGACCGATGACAGAAGGCATAGGTCGGCTCGCTCGTGGATGCTCACGAGTTGCAAAAGGATACGAAAAGCGATCGATACGCGGGGCTCGTGGTAATGGGGCTTTGATGTACGTGCAGCACGTGGTCGAGTGCGCGCGCAGAACTTAACTTAAACTCTCGCACGGGCGCGAGACCGAACGGCGACCACGTAATACCAGTTCCCGTCTTATCCGGTGGTCGGCCTAGGACTAAGGAAACTAGAGATAAGTGTCGGCGACGATCGCCTTTGGGTCGGACCGGTGCGCCTCTGCGAAACGGCTCGATGGTATCGCGACCTCTGGAGCTCCGGGACGTCGCGGTTGTCCCTAGGAACTACGTTCCGCGCACTTAAATATTAACGTTTATGCTTCTAATGCTTTTGTACGAGTGCGTGATACAGAGGAACGCGTCTATCGCGACTGTCGCCTCATCCAATGATTTCCACAGTGTCGTCGATATTATCGATATTAGCTTGTAATATTGTAATGCAACTCAGACCGACTACTTTCAATATCTATCAGCAAATATCAGGGTGTTCATAGAGCTTTCAATGTTTTACGTTTACAGAAGAACTGTCGAACCAAGGCTGATAGTTTTAGTGCGTTCTTCTCTACGTTGTATCGTACCTTTTATACCGTCGTACTCGCAGCTTACATTTCTATACGCTTCTATTTGAATTCACGAACGTGTCGATGTTAATGGCCTTAATGACTGCATTATACCTTTGAAGCGAAGAAAAATTTTAACACACGGATTGCGCGAACGTCCAAATTCCTCACCAGATAAATTTTATTTCTGCAAAATATATTTCATTCGATAATGTACTCTAAATTAATCCAACATTACATTCATTATATATATATATATATAAATATTTTTTTTTTTTTTTTTTTGATAGAAAATACCTTACTTATTTTTACATTTAATAGATTTCTTTCGTAGAAATATCATTTATTTTCACAAAAACTATAGCTTTCGTTGTTATTGCAATAACATTATTTAATGTTGCGTTTTAATAAGTTACCGACCGGACAAATTAACCTACACTGGCAAACGTTCACAATGATGAAAGAGATGTGTCCTGATAAGGGCATCAGGGAAACCCTGGAATCTGGTCGGAAATGGTAATTATCCGAATCCATCGTAAGCGGGATGTGGAATATCGCTAGATCTGGAAATTCCAAAGCTTCTTAGTGATTATCTCTACACCTGCAACATTTACCACCTCCTTGTCTTACCTTCACGTTACCTAATTGCGAATACCTCATTACGAGCTTTCGATCTTCGATATTTCTTCTTTTATTGAGTAAACTCTCGTGTTTTATAAAATATCTATTTTCATTTTGATAGCATTTGAAAAATCAGTATATTGGTTTTTAATTTATTAAAATTAGACATTTGAAATTTGGTTACAGAGTAACTAAACGTTTGAACGAAATTTAACTACCGAGCGTATAATTTAACGTTTAATGTGTGTGTGTGTGTGTGTGTGTGTGTGTGTGTGTTTTTTTTTTTCATTTCATGCCCGTTGCTTTTAATTTATTCTAAGAAAAGACACGGGATATTTCGGTATTTCTAATAAATTTGGAAACCGTGGTAGAGATTACACGTACTTGAGCGGCGATAAAACGAGGAAAAGAGCGAGGGCGAATCGCTCGACAACAAATCGCGTCAAATTAAGTAACGCAACTACTGAAAACGAAGAAGATCGCGTTAAAGACAAAAAAGTGCACCGCAATATGTACGCGCGCCGGACGTTCCTATTTACGTTACACCTAATTTGCTTTTAAATCTCGTTGGCCTAAGCCCCCACCCCACCCCACCCCCCACGATACAATATTTTCGACCCTCCTCGTCAAAGGATTACTGTTTATTTATATACGCTCAGGGTGGTAATCTCCTGTTAATTTCGCGATCCCGAGCTCCGCAGGAAAAATTTCTAAACTCCCTAAGGGTTGAAGGGGAGCGCCCACCCTGTGATAAAGATCGAGTGACGCTTGAGAGAAAAGTCCTGGTGCGTTATGAAATCGAGAGCGAAAGGACTAGGCGGCCCGTTCCTCCCTATGTCCGGCGCTGTCCAAGTCCTCCAACAGGTGTAAGCAATCAGTGCACGAGCGTCCTTCACAACCCCCATCTTTTTCTCCGTATCGCACCCTCGTTTGTTTATCTCTATGTGTCGTTCGCGGATGCCGATCGCGCGTTAACTTTACCGGCCCCCACCAGCGGATGGGGAGTAAATTAATAAACGCCATCGGTTTTCCTCCCAAATGACGAAGACGCACCGATGGAGGTGTCGCGGCAAATGCCTAAAATTTTAATTTCGCCTTCTGCTCTCGGTGCACGCGCGCAAGCTCTCGTGCGCTTACGCACCGCGTGGCGGACTCAATAAAAAGCCAAAGCGCTCGCTCGGAGATTAGCACCGAGTGGGCAAGCCATTGTGCAGCGGCATAAAAACATTAAAATCTCTCCATTCATCGCGGATTAGCCTTTCGCTCGTCCGATCGCTCTTCCGCCTCCTCTGGACGTGCGTTTGTGCGCGTGCACCAGG
The DNA here is from genome assembly GCA_018907045.1 of Wiebesia pumilae. Lineage (NCBI taxonomy): Eukaryota > Metazoa > Arthropoda > Insecta > Hymenoptera > Agaonidae > Wiebesia > Wiebesia pumilae. The sequence goes on along the minus strand of JACCHZ010000181.1, from coordinate 4,391,217 downwards.
AGCAACGTCTTTTTTCTCAGTCGCGCGACATCCTTTAAGGAAAAACGGACTTTCCGATGCACGGCTGATAAATCGTTATTAGGGATTTTTCAAGAGTTTTCAAGAGTGCCGGCGTCTTAGGAATTGCCATTCGATAAAAGCACTCGTCCGAAAGGATAATCAGCACTGAAATCTGCTAGACGGATACGCGAATGCGTGGAAAAATTCATCCTTTTAATATTAATCTTTAAAGAGCTAACGATCTAATTTTCCTCGTCGTATTAGCGAGGGCGCACGCGCGTGCAAGTGAATTAAAATTGTTGGAAATAAAATTTTTAAAATGAAAAACTGTCAAGTGGGAGGAATTAAATCTTTGTTTTGAAAGTTCTGTGACTGCTTTAAGCTCGAATGTAAAATTTTAATTATTACCGCTTTACGTTATAACTTCGTATTAAAATTTGCTTCGGTACTTATATAATGGAAGTTTATGCATTTTGTCATTGTAATAGAACAGTCGACAACAGAGATTTAATTTACGATGTTTACAATTCGATGATGCCTCTACTCGTGTAATTAGCCCTTCTGGTTGGTAATTGTAAGGAAACGATTGTGCTACTTGTATCATTAACGGCAGGATGTTGCGAATCAATTGAATACGGTTAATGGTGAACGCTTACATTGTACGTATCGAATACCTCAAAACGCAATTAAAGTTTTACCGAAACGTTCGATTTTAAACCGCTTGTTACGTGTTATTTTCATTACGGTTTTCATTGCTTTTTTTCCCCTACTTTACAAAATCACATTTTATACACGTACGATATCTTATACATCATAATTATTACCGCGCTTTCATCAACGATACTAATATCACTTTTATGATAAATGGTTAATATTATGTTTTTATCGTAGCGTGCTACAAGGATTAACAAAATGCATTTATTCGATAAAGTAGATTTAACTGATATGGAATTTTTAAATTTTTAAATCGCACAATAATACATTATTTACACTCTAATGCATTTTTAAAAAATCCAATGAATACTCATTTTATGTTCACTAATAAATTTTCAATCAAACGTAAATAATTGCTTTAATGGTGTATAAATAATCGAAACATTCGGTTTCAAACTTTAGTTTTTAAACTTGCATCGCGCATATACATGCAATTTTAATAAATCATAAACTATATACAAACACACGGGAGTACAACGGTTACGAGTTTGAATAGACGTAAATACCACTAACGTCTATCGTATTAATTTATATGCAAATAGCAGGTAATGATATTTCTAGTAAATATTATTGCAAAGGAAGGGAAAATGCAATATTACATTTATGTACATGCATTTGATGATAAAATCATCTTTTAAACATTCTTCAAGGCAGAATCACTACATTATTTCTTAATTTACCAAATGATGAATTTCGTATATTCGTGCTTTTAAGAATTAAAAAAATTTTTTAATAAAAAAAATTTTAAGTAATTAAGTGGATAATGCCGTTGGAAACTATGAATAAAGCCTTGATACAATTTGATATTCTTAAATTCTCTTTGAAATCTTCTCTTTATTGTAAATCTTTTATCCCTGCATTATATTCGAGCGAGTAATTATTTTATGTACGATAACTTTCAATGACTCATAAATTTCCTAAATTTTGTTATAGAAATTGTAGAAATGAATACATTATTCTTCCGCGCGAAAGAATGGCTTTAGCATAATTTTGGCAAATAATGCAACTACTATCTCTTTACGATTTCTTTTATATTTCAACAAGATAAAACAATAATTTTTTAAATATTTCAAAAAGCTCTTTCACCAGTGATTTATATACTTTAGCGTTTGTTATATTAATGACCGTATTAATAAAGCCACAACATTCCATAATTAAAATCACCGAAATGACAGATACGGTAATGAGAATTATTAATATCATAGTATGTACAAAGATTGACCAGTGATTTCGTATTATTGATATTATCGGATATTTTGAATTAGAAGCTTAAGCAGAGTATTTCGATAATATCAAGGGACTTATAAATCTCTAAATTTAATCTTGATTTTTTATTTTCATTTATAATGTTTTGAGCGAGCTTTTTAATCCGAAAGAATGAAAAATCTTTTCAAATTGATGTATTATAGATTAAATTTTGTCCTTTGATAATGAAAAAATTGCGTCGGTGAATACTTTTCATGCACGCAGACGCGTATCTTTGTAAGTTTTAAGCGGATTTGTTAGATGCACTAGATGGGATATGCCGATCGTTTAGAACGTAATTAGTCAAAAGTCCTGTTGAGCTTTTACCTCTCCAAAATTTTTCTTTGTCCAATATATTATTGTTATTACTGTTGTCAGCATCATCATCGTCGTCGTCGTCGTCGTCGTCGTCGTCATCGTCATCATTGCTATCATTGTTATTACTATTATTACTATTATTACAATTATTGTTATTATTGTTATTATTGTTATTATTGTCTCGTTAAGCTCTGTAGGTGATATTCAAATCGAGTCATACAAGATTATTTAAAACCGTTTACTTTTTTGAACTATTAAGGAAAAGATGTGATACTATTAAATAAGCACACAAGTATAACCGTATTGAATACTGGACGCCTGGTGAGAGTAAAATCTTCTTACTTATTATCTTTCCTCGATAAACTTATCGCACTCGAGACGAGCAGTGGTTCTACTTCCTCAAGTGTATTTTTCTCGACTTTTTATCTCTCTACTAAAGGAAAAGATTCACCAATACATCTGCACGAACTGTCGCAATTGAGCGTCCGTTATTTATCCGGTAGCGCATTCGACGCTGAGAAATTTCGCGTGTACAGTTCATTTATAGGTACAGTTTATTTCGTATCAGAGTCGTTTGCCGATACTTTGTTACTTTATATTATTACTTTTTCCCTTCGTTTTTCAGCTCTTCGAACGGCCGTCAAACAGTTGGATGAATTTTTTCCCCATTAGTTCAGACTATGTATTATAAAGTATATAAAGAATATCGGCGAAAAAGTACAACGGCAGCAAGAGCACGAAAGCTTAGAGATATCGATTCTTTCGTTGTCAGCTATTTCTTCGACGCTAACCATATCGCGAAGTTTCGCCGACTAGGAAGTACAAATTATTTTGGGATTTAAAATTAACGACTGCGATAATTACGCGCGAGATAAAAAATTTATTTCTTATTTAATTGCTTTTGTTGTCTTTAAAGCAGCAATGAAATATCATTTTAAAATTTTCGTAACGGCGAGGCGAATAAACGCGTTGTGTAGATGATAATTCTGAAAAAAGTATCAACTACGAATTAATGTTCGTTTAAACGTAGCCACTGAGCAGTCGATTAATGAAACGGTACAATTCGGTACTTATGGATAAGTATGGATTACAAGTTAATCGTATCGAGCGATCAAACGAATAGAACGAATTTGTAAATAGAAATAATCAACTGCAGAATGTCGCTCGGTACGAGAATTAAAAAAAGCTAGATAATCCGGTGCGTAAAATCGAGGAAGGAAAAACTGAGCGCGGCGCAAAAAGGAAAAAAACATAAACAAAAAACAAAAACAAAAAAAAAAAAAAAACAAAAAACAAAAAAAAAACAAAAAAAAACAAACAAGGAGAGCGACAGACTTACACACGGTTAATAAATATTCGCGCTAATCCCCATCAGATAGTCAATACATCCGTACACGCTTGGCTCTGTTATGGGTTGGCTACTCGGAGTATTTGAGGAATTCATGCAAAAAAGCAGTGCTCACGAGGCTTAACAATTGACAAATCCGACGATCGGACGTCATCGACGAGGCGCACAAATCAAGAGCGCACGCGTAAATATCGCATGGAGACGCACGCGCGGCTTAAAAATAGCAGAATTCGATATGCGAAACTCGACGTTTTATCTTTTTATCGCGGATGATTGTATAAATGTATTTTTTTGTTTGCGTAGAAAGTAATTTTACGTAGTTTGTTTGCATTCTTTTGTAGGGTATCGTATTCTTTTGTACACAGAGAATGGAAAATGCGTTTTCGATCGCTTTTATTATTTAATTCCGTAGCTTCAAACGAGGCTATGAAAATGTAGACAAAATAGGAAAAAATGATTTATCGATGTGCATCGCGTTTTCGAATAACTATGAATCGTCGAATCTCGTTATTCGCATGCTCGACGGTGTAATTTCGAGGTATTATCGGTGGATTGCTAAACGTTCGATTGCCAAGGCTTTCGCGTAATACAAGCTTGCGAATGCCTCGATCAACGATCCAGGGTGATCGGCTCGTGGAGTTGGTGCTCGAGCAAATTTATACAAGGGCTTAAGCGGTCGCGTCTTTTCATCGGGGGACATAACAAACCGAGAAAGTCAGCAAAGCTCGTGCATATCTTTCGCGTACCTTTCGCGTACCTTTCGCGTACCTTTCGCGTACCTTTCGCAATATAAGCCCCTCCTCGCGAAGATCGTGCGATATTAAAGAAATGTCTGCCCGTCACAGATCACGCGAGTCGGACGGACGCCGTCGGCGAGTCTGGCGACACGGAGATCGGACTCAGCGAGCAGCAGCTCGGCGACGCTCTCAACGACCCCCTTGACCTTGGTGAGTCCGACAGGCCGCGCAAGGTGCGTCGCTCCAGGACCACCTTCACCACGTATCAGCTGCACCAGCTCGAGCGCGCCTTCGAGAAGACCCAGTACCCGGACGTCTTTACGAGGGAGGAGCTCGCGATGAGGCTCGACCTGTCCGAGGCCAGAGTCCAGGTGAGTTTTCTTTTTCCAGTGCTTTTCACTCTCGCCTCCGCGGCAGCCCTGGAGTAGTCCGGTATCGCTGCAACCTAGAGTTGAGATCCGCTCGCGACTCCTTATTTCTCCGAGAGTTGTCCACGTAGGTGGGGCGAGAATGCAGAACAAGCAATGCATAAACCGATGGTGATGTAATTAGGTTGTCGGAGCACCGAAGGCTCACGTGACCGTAGCTTCGTTCGTGCTCGGAATTTCTTGAAAAAGGGAAACTAAAGCGTAACGCATCGCTGACTCTTGCTCGAGTTGCTCAAGCAAACGAATAAATTCTATCGGAAGTGCTTCGTTCGACTTCGTTCGGCTCTCGATTATCTCTTAACTCGAGCGTTAAGGAAGTTTATATTTAATTCCGCGATCGTTCAATCGCCGAACACTTCAACTTTACCGAAAAACATTCATTACTTAAAACGTCACTCGGGCTATTTACCAATACTGAAATAAGCTACCGCGTACGTGTGCCCCGAGTTTGAAAAAAGCTAACGAACGAAAGCGGCCGATAAGTTGGGGACATTCTTAGAATCCGTCGCTCCGGCAAAACTCGTCAACGCGCCTCTCGACCACTCGACTAATTACGGTCCATTGTTCCGCAATCCGTTTTTTCCCTCGCGGTCCTAATTTTGCAAGAGACGGGCGCTCGAGGAGTCTTTTCTGTCATTACCCCGTCAAACACTTTGTTATTACCGCGGAGAAACGCCGGAGGGCCGTGCAACGGCACTTTCTTCTCTCTCCTCGTCGTCGTCCTCGTCGTCGTCGTCGTCGTCGCTGGGAATTTCGGAGGTGCACACGTGGGGCCCCGGTACGAGGGTAGCGAGTGCGGCTGGAACTCAGTCGAGGAGCTCCAACGACGCGCTTCCCACCGTCGGCAAATTGCGTTGTTCATTGTTCTTCATTATTCGCGAGAAATTTAGAAAAGTAAAAAATTGCATAAGTGTTTTCGTTTGGGTAAAACGAATTATTTACACGCAACGAGGGTCGCCGCATCTCGATCTACCAAATGAACGATTTGCTAAAGGTGCATCAAATGGTGCCGTGAAAGGTTGTGAAAGTTTCCGAATGATCCATAAGACACATCAAACCGAACTACTTGAATACTGTCCAATGGTTTTCATCTATTATTCATTTCGATTCAAATATATTCTTAATAATTTAATATTACTTACGTAATTCAATAATACGATACATTTTAATAAATTCACGAATTACAAACGGAAACTCATTCAAATACGTAAGTATTGAAAATAAAAAGATCTACCGTTCACCGTTCTTTTAATTTATTGGTTCTTTGGTTCTATGCCCATTGTAAAAATCACGCTGCATCATCATCTTTCGAATAGCCAGCAAACAACAACAACAACAATAATAATAATAATTTGCCACGCGAAAGTTAAAGAAACGAGATAAAAAGCTTTCGGAAGCCCCGATGTTGTTCGCAGTTTAAGTAATCCTTTCGCACGTCACGTACGCGTGGACACGAAAAATTTGGGCCAATAACTTTTGGCTCACCCGCTCGGGCGGAATAAAAGTCGAGTCGAATAAGATTCATTTTTCCGATCAATAATCCTCGTATACGACTCTAGACACGGGCAATATAAATTCAACGGGACGTTGCGTGTCTCGTTAAAGCTACTCGTGACGAATTGTCTCGTATGACGGCGGTAAAACAGCGTAAATAAGGTGCGCGACAAAAAAAATCGAATAAACAAATTCCACGCGGCAGTAACATCGGTACCCGGTTCGTACTTACGCGAGCACCCCGACGACTTTGTCCGCATAATGGTGCGGGGGGTGGGGAGGGGCAGTTGATCCCCGGCGGGAAATGGGCCCGACAATAGCTGGATACTCTTTTCACTACCTTTCTATATCGCTCGATAATTGGTCACTCGATTAGCCCCAAAGAAGTCGGACACCCGTTCTGACCTCATGCCTCGTTGCAGCAAGACAAAGAGAACCGCAAAGCGAACGAGAGAGAGAGGGAGAGAGAGCAGAGAGAGAGTGTGTGTGTTGTACGCGCCGGTCCGACGAGAGTCAGCTGGGGTTAGCGTGGCGAAAAGGGCGATGTACAAGGATCTCCCTGTCTCACTTGGGCAGGAGCCCGCACACACGGACGCGCGCTTCTGATTTAGAATCGGAGACGTGTGTCGGAAAAAGTCGGTGGAAAGAAGTCGAGGAGGAGCGGAGGTGGATGAGGGCAGTCGGAGGGCAGTCGGAGGGCAGTCGGAGTAGGACCACAGCGAAAGAAATCAATGGGATAGAGGGATAGAGCGAGCGATCCCGTGGGTGTGTAGGTGGGAGAAAGAGACGGCGAGTATTCCGATTGGGGCCATTGTGGTACGGCGAAGCGACAATGCCGACAATTGGCCGTCGCTCGACACAACACCGCTAAATGATCGAGCGACCGTCGCTACCGGCCGGCCACTTTATTTCAATCTAGGAAATCCCGGCTACCAATTTCAGATCCAAAATTACTCCATTTTTCGCCATTAACGGCTCGTAGCGATCGATTGTCGCACAGCTCCGTGCAAATGGACGGCTTCCCGGCCCGCGACTCTCCTCGTCCATCCGCCTTCCACTAGGTGGTGCGTATCCGTGGCTAAAGGTCTCCCGTTCGTTGATGTTGTCGTGCTCGCGCGAACGATGGGAAGCGCCGAATTATCGGCCGTTGCATTCGCTTTGACCTCGCGATTGTTTTTTTTTCCCTTCTATTTTCTAGATGCACTTACGACGACGTCGGAAACGCCGTGATTGCCGTGAATTTGGCGTTGCTAGGAATTTCAATAACGATGAATCGATGATTGCGTATCCGTGACAACCTCTTTAGCTCTTGCGCGTTACAGTTTAATTGACGCGCTGATTAGAAGTTCAAAGGCCAAAAATGCTAATAAGTATCGTTAACATTCAAATATCGAACGCTGCTAATATTGCTTTAACAGCTCCTACGTATCGTAAAAGTAAGATTCGCATTTGTGCCCTTTTATCAGTTGTCAATATATTCATCCGCAAGGAAAGCGTCGTTGGTAAGAAAGGTCGATTAACTATTACAAAACGAGTGCTTCGATGGTTTTCGATGGTTCGTATCTATGATTCTGTATCTAATTTGAAAAGGAACGGTCCCTTTAGTGCCGAGGAAAAATGCGCCGATGTGGTAAATAGCCATAATAGTATTTGCTATTATATTGCAATGGTAAATATAATCGTAAATGGGCACTGACTACAAATTCGCAAACGGCTTAAAAACCCGATCTCCCAAATTGACATGCTCTTTTATACATTAAGTGCGTTAGAAAATCGACTCTTAACGAAACCCTCCCTCTCTCTCTCTCTCTCTCTCTCTCTCTCTCTCCTTCACTCGCCTATACGCTTACATCCGAGAAGGAACTCTCGCAATTTAATAATCATTCCGGGGAGTGAGCGTACACACCGTTGTACGCGCGCACGATGTACTTCAAAAGCAATCGACTTACACGCGAGACACACACGCGCGCGCGCGCGCGCGCACGCACGCATCGTAACAGTGTGCGCAGTTGCCCTGCAATACCTCACCGGCACCCCAAGCTCGGTCAATAGGCAAAAAAGGACTTGGCGTATTTCTCTCGGTCTCTCTCTCTCACTCACTCTCTCTCTCTCTCTCTCCCGCGTTGCACTTCTCTCTTTCTATCTCTTTCAGTTGCTCGCTCTCGCTCTTCTTTTCTTGTCGTCTAATAGCGCACGCATAAAGCGGCGACCCAAAGGGACGAGCACAGATCGAGTGGCTCAATTAATCGGGCGTTAAATCGATCGACACTGGGCTGGCAGAAGAAGACTATATATATATATATATATATATATAAAGGTAGAGCTACGTAAGGAGGGAGTGAGTTAAAGGGAGAAACACGGAGAGTAAATATGATACTTCGTTCTCAACTTTTTTTTTCGATGATCGAGTAAATAATACAGATTTCTTTTGTAAATAATTATTGGAGCATAACAAAAACTTATCTTAACTTTCATACGGTTCATATTTTTAGATAAATTTTATTGTAAATAAGTGAAATGTAACGAATTAGACTCGATAAGTGGTTTGGACTCATCGAGTCTGTACCGTTACTTACGCAACAGCCTTTAAAAGCCTCCAATTAATAATTGCGAATTACTCCTCTGTATCGGTTGCAACTCAACTCCACTGTACGCATTCGTCGAATCGGTGCGTGAATTTGTTCAGCGGGACAAATAGAGTTCTTTTCTCGTTTGTCACCGACTAATTTATGCGACACTGTTTACTTATATACAGGCAGGCTGCATCGATAAGTTATTCGAAAGAAAAAGGGGAAAAAAAGAGAAAAACCAAGTCTGTGGATCGGTTAATTAGCTGCCCAAGTACAGCCGAACAATAGTGGCCAAGTTCCAACCTCCGAGTTTGAGCGTCGTGCATGCCAACAAAGGCGAAATGCGCCGTTTAATGAACTCGCGGTGAGCGCATAAGGACTTGACGGGGGATAGAAGAGTTCGGAAGGTACCGCTCGCGAACACAATGGGATTGCGCGCGTCCGTTCCGAGCGAGATCGAAACCAGACGCTAATGCGTCGAGAAAACCGAGATAATTGTTAAGAATTAGTTTAATCAGCCTCAAGGGCGCCAATGAAAGATGGAGGGCTTTTGTCGGGACGGAACTAAGGGATGGCAACCCGCTCACGGAATCGAGAACATTATCCGTAGGGGCTGTTCCTCGAATACCTGGAGCAAATTTTCGGGGATGCAAATCATCGCGTCCATTGAAGAATAAACGCGATCGCTTAGGATTTGCCGGGTATAACCGTCGGAGTTGCGCTTATTTACTTACGAGGGCCGTTTGACCAATTATGCGTTTCGTGATCCTCGACATTTTCAGAGGCGCTTGAAAACGTAAATGGAAGATTGTTATTCTTGTATCAAGACGCGAAGTAATCGTGACAATCATGGATAGTAGGTCGTGGTCGTTGCCGATATTCATCAAGAATTTGAAGATATAATTCGAGGCACTGCATTATTGCATCGAACAACATACGATCGTTAGGTTTTAATCCTCGCCTACTTTGACAGAATTCGTACTTGTGTTATTCGAGGAGAAAACGACGGATCTCTTTATAAAACATAGGGATTTATTGTCCGTGTATTTGACGAATGTCACGAAAGTGCTTTCCAATAAAGTCGTTGGGTAGATTTAAATTCGTTCCATTGTGGGTATTAAATATCTGTGAAAAGGCTATTTTGAAATTGGAATTAAAAGCAAACGGATTACGCCGAGAGTACGAATAAATCCAAACTGCCATAAGCAGCTTTCCCATATGTTGCAATAATTTCATGGACGACGTTGTCGAATGGCAACCCATTGCTGCAAAGGCGGACGGATTGGCCTCGTCAATCGTCCGTACATATTCTATCTCCTCGGAAGCGAATCGTCCTTCGAAAACGCTCCTCGCCCAGGGAACGAGCGAAAGAACGCGAAAGAACGCGAAAGAACGCGAAAGAACGCGAAAGAACGCGAGTTGCCCAGTGGAATCGCTTGCGATAGAAGCTCGGGCTACAAAGAGAGGCTACAGGCTGTGGTCGCCGGATGACTATTCGGAAGGGCTCAAATAATTAACGGTAATTACGCAATTGAGCGCGGTTCTTCCCTTTTACGGGAGTCGACCAATGCCAAGCCACTACTACCCGGTGCCTTCGATTCGATTGCGCGCCCGACTTCTACGAGGTTCGCCTTATGGTCCCTTCACTTATGCGTCGAGTTCCCACCCGACGATTATCTTTCAGTTACCTCCGCTTATCGTTCGTAATTCGAAAAGTGATTTATCGAATAAATTATCGAATAAACGTTAGCTACGAATACGGCCTCGAATCGACGAATAAGTTTAGAATTCCCTTTACTGACTACGCGGTCAAGCAAGTTTTAAATCAATTAACCGTAGTTAATACGAGTATTCGTACTCCATCCAAATGTTTTCCAAGTGATTTACTTCAAATTGGCAAGGAATAAATAAGTTACAAGCAAATGCACATCGAGAACATTGATTTTCGTAAAAATGCTTCGGTCGGTATCGGTTAAACGAGTAAACGTATAACGCGGGCACCGTGTTTCTCTAACTGTTTATACAATTGATTAATGCCGATGAAATGGCGTGATTTAAAAATGTGCTATAACGTGATTTAAAAAAACCAAACCTCAAGATCCCTCTCCGTTACCTTTGGAGATTTTATTTTCAACGGACAAGGCGTCTCGTATTACAAACGAGATTCTCACCAAACAGATGTACATGTATTTGTATTCCAGGTGTGGTTTCAGAACCGCCGCGCCAAGTGGCGTAAGAAGGAAAAGGCCTTAGGCAGGGACACGAGCTTTTTGCACGTGGAACAAGGCGGTAAGTAGTTAAAACCTTTTTTAATCCGACTCGACGCGTACGACTTTTGCTACTCGGAATTTCAGAAAGTTTCCCGCAAGATCGATACTGTACAATTTTCTTAATTTTCTTTCGTCTACTATTTCTTCTTTGATATTCTTACCTAACGCACCGTTACATCGTTCGAAAAGAGTCCTTGTACCAATATGGTACATCGAATATAACAAATCATTAGTTACACGCACGTAGGAAAAATTAACACGTAAAGATTTGTCTCACCTGCTAAACGAGCAATTTCCGATGAGAAAGCGTTTTTTCTTTACAAAACATTAACGTGACTCGATCCGGGAGCAGATTATTTCTGTTCATGTACAAATATTGATTCAAGCCCTACACTTTACCTAATGTATAAGCAGCTAAATATATTAGCCAGTTCCGAATGAATTTACCTGCTCTTCAAATTAATGTTTATATACGTAAACACGTGAACTGATATACATCAATAAGTTACGATAAAAAGCAAGTGTTAAGTACTGTAATATGTATTTCAATGCTTTCTTGGTTTTATTTCTATATTCTGATGAAGAAATTGAACTGAAAATTTTTAGTCTTTTTAAAGCATTGGAAAATAACCGAAATACGCATAATAAGATTGACGCCGTCACCATTATCACGCTTATTCGTAAATTTGTAATACCTAAATAATGTTCACCCGTGCATTTTTAAACGTAAGCTGATTTTTGTACCCAAATATGAAAAAATGAGAGAAAAGCACGCGTTCGAAATATATTTATTAAAAAATCAAAACTATTAACGTAAAAATAAAATTGAAAATAGATTCTGAAGCATGTGATTATTAATCCCATGACGCGTTCGTTGAGATACTTGCAACGGGAATCAACGATAAAGAAAAAATTGATTATTTTAAAACTGAAATTGTCCCGCTGTTCTTAATTTGATTTCACGTGCACGTGAAATGCCGAATAAAGATGCGAGGTGTTGATAACTGATGCGATCGGTGCGCATGTGAACGAATAAATAAAAATGTCCATCTATCGATGAGCCTAATTCCGGATGTTAAATTCGAATTTTTATCAAGAAAAGAATATTACACGCGCACGCATCGATAAATAGACAATCGCGTACAATAGAATGCAAAGGACAGAAAAAGGAGCGCGTACGACGCGTGACACGCACTTGCTTTAACCAGAGGACGCGTTCGTATCGCGAGGGAAGATAAGATCTGCCACAATTACGGCTAATTTCAAAGGGGCAATCCGCGTTTCGTCTATTTACCTTCCCACCCGATGAAGAAATAAAAGGTTTGCGGTCGTACATGTTTCATTAGTCTGCGCGTTAAACATCGACTTTCTTTTTTCCAATTTTCATGCGGCAGTTTTTATTTTCTACATCCGAAAACGTCCGCGCGCGCTTTATACACATTTATTGTACACGTACATTTTAGTACTACAGCTCCGTTATTAGAATATAATTCGATGCTTTGTTCTCAATTTATGAATTTTCAACTAATAACAATCACGTGGCTGCACCTGCATTATACAGGGAATTGTCCGGTTGGCTGACAATAATGCATTATTGTTCAATTTTATGCTTAAGCCTCGTCATTTGTAGTTGTTGAAGTTTCTATGTTTTTAAGTTTTAAATCATTATTTATTATATCGTTGGTACAAAATTCTTATTTACGATTTTTCATGCTCTTTTGATGTTTCATAATTTTTTATTTATTCCATTCGGTTCACCAACAGAAGTTAAAATTAAACACGTTATCTTCGTCATTACGAACACTATTTTCTGTAATTTAGAAGCATGCTAATTTTTTAAAATTACTCGCAGAAGCTAATCAAGTGTAATCAATGCCAAATTGTATTCCCTTTGGTCGTGTATTTTTTAAACGAATAAAAGAAAAAGCGATAACACGTTTGAAAGCCAGAGGCTGAAAATCTAAAATTATTCGTTGGTCACGCAGTGCTGCAATTAACGTACACATGTCCATTCTTATCATTTCACGACATCATATTGTTTGTGCTTGATACAATGTACAACATGTGTAATCAAGCAAATGAAAAACGCGCATCACGTGTACACTGGGAAATAAGTTCTATTGATACTTGATTTGTTGGCTGAATAATAATTTCAACATTATTTAAGTATTACGTTTTTTAAGAAGAGCGTACTTTATGCTTTACCCAATCAAGTTATTTATTCGAAAAACGGTTCATCGTAACACTTCGAATCGCGTCGATTTCATAGTGTTTACCCTTTGAAAGCACCTAGTTTGCGAAGTACTTTATGTCGTTGCGTTACAGTTTCCCTAATTGATTTTATAATATATTTTAGATCGTACAAAACAACGACAAGTTAGAAAAATATAATTTATCGATATTGTTCGCTTGACTTTCAAACGGTGTAACAGTAGAGCACTAAGTTTATTGTATTTTATCGATCGAACGGCAAATATAAACGATGTACTTAATTATCTGACATTATCTTACATAAACGAATCGTAAGAATTTGTATTTTGTCTCATATAATTATATAAAGTTCCATGTTAGGGAAAAAGAAATTTATACTCGTTAACCTTGATATACCATTTTTAATCCCAACTAATTTCTTCGGATGTTCGGAACAAGTCTGAAGCCTATTTATTCGTGCTCTTTCGTTTTCAAGTACGTAACACTGGCGAACAAATTTTCGGATAATCTTTCAATTAGAGTTTCTTGCAGCTAACCTGTAAGAAAATGCGTCATAAACTCCAACCTCGTTATTATGAAATATAAGCACAGAATAATTGTTTTTTCAAAGCCTGCGTTCCTAACGCGTTGCAACTACGTTAAAGATACATTTCAATGGTAGAGCCGAAGACGAGTCGATGTCGGTGAAATTTCGCGCCTAAAGCTTTAAAGCTTTAAAGCTTCATAGCTTTCTAAGCGATAAATCTCGGGAAAACGCTCATGAGGATGAATCGAGCCTGGAGTCTCTTTGTAAACATACTGGCCCCCGCGGGCCTGCCTTTTCTAGCCGCAGGTGTGAACGAGTTGTCGCTGCACGCGCACCTGCTGCAGAGCGCCGGCGAATCCGGCCACACCGCGGGCGCCTTCCCCTGGTTCATGCCGCCGGTGTTCCCGCCTCCGTGGCCGGGAAGCGCTCCGAAGTTGCCGCCGCTCCACGCTATCCTCTCGCAGTACATCGGGCTGCCCCTGCCCCAGAACCTGGCGAACCTGGGACTGCCACTGATGGCGCCCCTCAATCAGCAGCACGCGGCAGCGGTCGCCGCGGCCCTGGATCGCCAGCAGCAGCAGCAGCAGCAGACGGCGCCGCTGCAGTCGTCAGGACTGGGAATGCCCCAGAGTCTGCCCCAGAACCTGAGCAGCAAGAAGCGGGAGAGGGCCGACGACGATTCCAACTCGGACGAGGACGAGCTCAGGCGGCACAGCGCGGAGCTGCTCAGGGTCAAGGCCGAGGAGCTGATGCGCAAGAACGACAATTAATGCCGCGGTGAAGGTTTTTCCGTTCCACCGTTTTCCATCTACTTACACTCAATTTGTTAATGCTCGTTCCTGGGTTATTGGGCGCCCCTTCGGCTGCTCTTCCTTTTACCCTCTTTACTTTTAGGAGTCAGTGACAATAATAGCCGATATTCTTCAAAGAGCTCATTTTCCCTTGCGCTATACTTCTTCGCGGATAAATAATTGCGACATTAATTGCGACGCGAGCTAGGGAATTACAATAGCAATTTTATAAGTATTGCGAAGTTCATTTGTTAATGTCCAGGACAGACGTCAGCGAGAGAGGCGATATAATTCTGTACAATCGCATTTCGTCGAAGCAACGTTTAATTCTCCGAAGGCTGCACTTATATTCTTCTACGACGTCTTTAGAACGATAGATAAGGATTTGCGTATTATAAAGGTAATAGGCGCAAACTCTTTCTACGCTGTTAAGCAAAGGTGAATGTCTTCACTGAGACCGATACACGCGGTAGATGTCACGCAAAACCTGAGATTACTTGTTTATAAAATGAATTTTATTATTCGTCTTTCACCAGATGTGCGCGCAGTGATAAGTGCAAGATTTTCGTTACGCTGAGAAATGTTTATACGCTTGTAAATGAGTTATCGACGAGATCCACAATTTAAACGGTATCAAGTAATAAATGCTAATTTCATTATTTAGATGTAATTAAGGTAAAGGAAAATATTTCATTTCCATTAAATGCTGCAGTGAATGTTCTTTTTTGTACAATACATTACAAATCTGAACGATACATTAAATTATGAATATACGTATGTCTTATCAGATAATAAGTGAATATATATTTATTATTTACAGTTAGCTTGAAAAATGAGAAAACTATAATTAAATAATGTTCTTGTTATTCGCGAAGCATAATTTGTTTACCGCAAATTTATGGAAAATTTATGCGAGTATAATGATACTCGTGATACCAATGATACCAAAACTGATAAATTTTGCACGATTGTAAATTTTAATCGATCTTAAAATAGTTCGTACACTTGAAGAAACGAATGTTTAACGATTTTCATTACCCTTCAATCGCTAAATTCAATTAAATCGTCTGGCATAAAATTATCGCTTAAAATGCTCGATTCCAACACAACTGAAAGATATATT
This sequence comes from Wiebesia pumilae, assembly GCA_018907045.1. NCBI lineage: Eukaryota > Metazoa > Arthropoda > Insecta > Hymenoptera > Agaonidae > Wiebesia > Wiebesia pumilae. The sequence continues at coordinate 4,375,442 of JACCHZ010000181.1, read as the reverse complement.
TGCCTTAGATTAACCTGAAATTTTGTTAATTATGTGGAGCACTGTTGTAATTTTGTTGATTTTTTGTTATGTGCAAAATTGTATGCTGTTGATTTATTTAGCTGCTTGATTTCGATTTAATTAAGCGAACCTAATACTAGCGATTACTCAAGATGACCAATGTATGATCTTACGTTTCATGTAATTTTGTTACTGTTAGCGGCACAACGTATAATAAAAAGTATCATTACGTTGACATTTTTTCATAAGCAATAAACGACATCTAGTAATGAAATAATTATACTTATTTTAAGCTCTTATTATTTTCTATTCGTTTTAAACGCACAATTGCACAATTGTTTAAAACATTCGTTAAAGAGTATATCATTTACCGAAATAAATATGTATCTATACGAATCTTGTAAAAAGTCCTTAATTTTTAAGTAGATAAATCGAATCGTCAGTTATTAGTGATGGCAATTATAAGAAAAGCAAGGCGCTCAACGTAATAAATGCGTTTAATTTTGTAAGATAATACGTTGTACGATATTATCATGTCATATATGTGTGTGTAAATATGTAGGTAATTCTTTCTGTCGCGTTAATCGAAAAAATATACCAACAAATATTATCCATATAAAAAATGTGTTTTTCTACTTTTACGAACCCTAAATAGTTCCTCTTGATTATAATTTTGATTCATTTTGGATTATAGATGCCCTTTCTATCCTAAGTACGTTGGCCAAATAAAAAAATGATAACTTTTTGTAATATCTCTGTCTGAAAATATCGATATTCTTGAATAGCCTGAAAAAAACTTTCAACTTTTTGCATTATGTGACAAAAAATAAAGACTTTACATATTTACATAATATAACAATGAAGCCTGTCTTTCAAAGATTTGAGTTAAATGTACATATTTAAGAATTTTTATGCATTATTCAATAATTGCGGTTAAATAATTAAATATAAAATTTACACCGGATCACATTAATTTATATTCTGTATTATTTGCCGATTGATAGTTTGAAAATTTGCAGTAACTTACATCGAACATTAAGCTCTCGTGTAGATTACGGTGTTAGATTACGAAATGTTTAATGAAAAATTAATTGATCCCTCCACAGTAATACGATATACAATTATTAAATAGCATCTTAAAGTATAAAAAAAATTGTCTAATGCAGGGGACATTTATTAATTGAGAGCTAATGGTTTAGTTGAAATAGATTTTTTACAATTATTACTCAACGTTTTATTTAGCTTCTCGTAGTTATACCAACCGTGGGCATAGTTAATTATTTTTTCTCACGAACGTTCATTGATTTTATAATAACGTATATTGCCAGTTAAATTACATTTTACCTTTGAATTATATCGAAATATAAATACTGAGCCAAGACACGATGCACCGATAAGCTGATTCTTCATTTTTCACGTGTTGTTTTATATTTTATTTTAAAAGAGTGAAAACATTTTCTTAATGTCGCGTGTTTATTATCGTCAAACTGCAGAATAGCGCCGAGCATGATACAACTTTACTTTAATTAAACCGCGCGGCTTCTGTCCCTTCTAGTTTTAACGCAATAACCTTCTGTTTCAACGCAAGATCTTTGTTAGCGTCGCGATCCGATGATAAATCAGGGAAGAATTCCATGTTATTAGAGCGACTATTTCCTGATTTCTATGTCACCGGAAAGCTTAATCGCACCCATTCCCACGAGCTATACATACACGCATTCAATGTCGAGTAAACATGTGCGCTTCGTCAGCGCCCTTTTTCATCAATCCTTCTCTCTGTTGCTTCTCCTTCTTTCTCTTATTACGATTTATTGTTTTTTTGTTTTCTTTTGACGCTTCGTTGACTTATTTCTCCATTTTCCTCTGTGCCTCCACTTTTAAAAATACCAACGAAGTATCCGCATCGGTAACTCCAGCTTAAGAGGTTTCAATTTATTTAATTTATCAAATTAGTTTCAAACTTATTTCCTTATCATTTTTCATCCTTTAATTTAAGTAAAGAAAATTCTTTAATAAGTTAAACGCATATTAATTTATTACGAATATAAATTTTTATTACGTTCTTAGTTGTACAGAAATTTGAATAGCACTTAAAATGTCATAAATATTAATTTGTACGAGAAATAATGGATTATTTATGTTCATTTTTAATTTTAGAATCGTATTCAAATATGTATGACTTTGCGATCGATAAATATTTTCACGTGACGTACAAAACTTAATACGCGCTTAATAAAGGTAACAAAAGCGTAAAAAGAAATAAAATTCCTTAAATCTTTAATGAAAAAATTTGTTTGTTATTTGTTAATAAACGAATATAAAAATGATTGAATGTAAAACTTATTGAAATACTTGGTATAAAAAAATTACCTTAGTTTCTCAATATCAATGTTTTACATACGTATATTACGAACTTAGCAGTGACAATGTTAATAATAAAATTAGTATAATTCGGCAAATATAATGTACAAAATCAGCCTAAATCAAATTATTTTCAAAGCATAGGAACAAAAAGTTTTATAATCGTTATAAGTTGTCGAGGATAAAACTGAAAGATTAAACAATTGTTTTGTAACGGTTACTGTTATACGACATCTATACAACAGTGTATATAAGTTTACTTTGTCAATAAATATTGCACAGAGTCGACTAATAGAAGAAGGAACAACGGTTATAATTACAGAACGAGGCATACAAAAGAGAATAATGTATAATCACAATGATTATTGAATTTGATTTTTACTTGTTAAATGAATAGAAGTAAAATAGTAAATATAAATAATCAGAAGAATAGTAATTATATAGTTGAGATTTGTGTACCAAATACTTATTAAGTGAATTATTGTCGTTAATCTCTACTAGATTCAATTATTCATTTCAATTACCGATTTTCGTTCAAATTAAAGTAGGCATACAAGACGTGCAGCTAAATAATCATTATAATCAATTTCCTTGTATTACGTCCCCACAAAACTTCTCTCTCTCTCTCTCTCACTCTCGCTCTCGCTCTCACTCTCACTCTCACTCTGTGTGTGTCTCTCTTCCCGTCTCTTCTCTTTTCATCGCGTACTAATCCGTAATACGATTTATTCTTTAAAATAATAAAAAAACAAAAATAATTTTTAAGAGGAGTTTTTTGGTTTCTTATGCTTAAATGGTGATTAGTATTATACATTTGTTAAAAAAAATTGGATACCGTTTATTTGGAATTTACAATTGGTACATTTAGTAAGAGTTGCATCTCAGAAATGATTAATGATTTTGAAGATATATTTTATTAACAAAATAACTATGAATATTAATGTATTTCTATATTTCAATTAAAGAATAACACCTCCCATGAGTTAATAATAGCATTTTTATTCAAAGTACTTGCATGATTATTTACAAATTGTTTTACATTTATTACACAATACGCGTTGAGAATTCTTTTAAGATAACGTAACGACAGAAATTTGACATGAATTTTAAATCTCTACTTGCAAATATTCGTCTGCTTAGATTAAAGCAAAATCTCGTATACTCGAAACCTTGAAAAAAATACAGGAAAATGAATCCTTCTAACTTTTAAATGTTGTAAAAATTTCGTTGACAACTATTTGAATGCTCGGTTGCATATATTCACATTGACAGAATTGATCCGAAGCAATTTTAAAAATTGACTTGATTTAAATCGATGCAAGTAGCGGGTACGTGTTTGTACGTGTACAAAAATTTAAAAGAAATTCCAAAATAGAGAAGAATGGCAATATCACAATGTGTTATTTATTATGAAAATAATTGATTACGTTGAATTGGTAATATTCCAATTGCAGCCAAAATAGGACACGTATCGAATGTCAACCGGTGTTGTATCCGTCCGAAAACACATAACCTTCATCCGTTTATCTCGCAGTTCTCAATATTAGTGCGTTTGATCGTTAGAGTTAGGGGAGCCACTGTGCGAATATCCATTTGTGTCATCGTTTTGTCGGTGGAATCAGCTTATCGTACAAGTCGAGACTTCCGGTGGGTGGCTTCGACGACACGCACAACTGCAATTACAAAGTGCTCGGTTGTTTATTAGAAATTTATTCGATTCGAAGCTGCGTGCAGGTGGCGACGGTGAAAGAAAAAACGGAAGAAACGAGTTATATATGTCATCGATGCCTGATTATTATTGTTATTCGTTGCTTACAATAGCAGCTGTTGTTTTATTGCGTTCTTTGCATGCTGGTTACCAATTATTCAAGTGATACGAATTTACTACGAATTTAATCATTATTTCCGAATACAATAATGTACATACTCATTTACAGTTACGTTAACATATTCAATGGCCTGCTTTAGAAGCAATACATCGAGAGATAAAATATAACCTGTAAGACAGTCAAATGCGATTAAGTTTTAGCTTAAAATTCAATATTTTATATTGAAAGTTATACTTAAGTATAACTTATTCAAAGCTATACCACGTGAATTTTATATGCATGCTAATGAAAGTGCAGTACACATGAAATGACGTACGTACTGTACTACAGATATAATATTTAAACTTTAGTGTCGAGTAAACGTTGTTCTTATTATTGAAGATCGGGTATCTGTATACTAGACCCTTCTGCTTATTGTTTTAATTCTGCGACATCAAAAATAAGAAAAATAACGTTGGAAAATACAAAGCTATCAAATGTTACATCCGTAATACTGATTGGGAATAATTTTTATGAATTAACTATTATTCGTAGTAAATTATACGACCTACGCTAAAATACTTTGTAGCTACCGAATTAGTATTAGATTTATATGAACTATTTAGATTATCGAGTTTCAGGGAAAGCGTTCGCGTTTGTACTATACGTAGAAGTACATTGTAATTAAAGTCAAAAGACCTTTTAAATTTAGAAAATGTAGGCTTTTTAAATTATTTAAATACTGCTCACGCGACACGTACGAAATTATTCATTAGCCTCGTGCGGTAAAATCAAATACAACATAATTACACGTTACATAAATTGGGTACATATTCGAGTATTCGACTCAGAATAAACGTATAATTTTAATACGGAAATTAATTTAGCGTTTCTTTTAAAAACGAAGAAATTAACGAAGTCCGGTTGTTCTTTGAAAATAGGACCGCGATATACCGACTTATTAATTGTAGATTTGTAGTTAACGGTAAATCCGGAGGTATTGCATGAAAATATTTTTTCGGGTAAAAGTTTGGCAAGTTTTGCAAGCGGCGTGAAGTCGAGTGGCTTAGTCAGTAGCGGTTAGCGCGGAGGGGAAGGAGAGGCCAAGTTCCGGAAGCAAAGTTGAGAACCACGCGTGCGCGCATTGTTGAATGGTCGCACGCCTGCTACCAAGGACAATTGGATTAAAAGCAGCGCCTCTCGCGGCGGCTCGAGATCCATTAGTGCCCATTGTACCACTCCATTTGCGCCCGTTACCACCAGCGTCGCCCCCACACCTCTCTCTCTCTCTCTCTCTCGCTCTCGCTCTCGCTCTCTCTCCCTCTCTCTCTCTCTCTCTCTCTCTCTCTCTCTCTCTCTCTCTCAATTTCGAAGCCAGGTACTTATTCTCAATAGTAATACGCTCACTTCATCTTCCCTCTCATCGCTCTCTATCTCGCACTTTCTTTCCTCTCCTGTCGACGATTTTTAGAAGCGCGAGCGTCGGCGCGACCAAGCACTTCGGACTTTTTTTTAATCTTTTGTTCCCCTTTGCGTTACTTGGCCCTACGCAGCTATATCGCCCTTTTTCGTCCCCCTCCCCCCCCCCCCCCACCCCCCAAAACCGATTTATATTGGTCCGATTGAGAGTCATTTTCCAACGCAACGAATCATCATTGTCAGGAACAACTCGAGCGAGGCCAAATTATATGAATTAATTGCTAGATATTAATTTTCACGGTTATTTATCGCTCTGCCGAACCAAGTACTAAGTCGCGTTCGTAAGATTTGTGAAACGAGTACTTGAATAATATAAAACTATATTACAAATAGTATTGTTTATAAAAATGATTTCATTTACCAAGTACTGCATCGAAAGAATATAATGTGCAATTTTGAATTATCGTTCGAACGATTTTAAAATTGCGATGTTGTATTAACTTTTCTTTTTCAAAAATAAATACCGAAGATTCTCACGATATTGCAACAAATAGTTACATTTTTGTTAACGTTAACGCGTAGACGTAAGCATGATTTTTTGCTTAATATCGCGCGATGATAACAACGACTCTACTTTAAAAGATCCATCGATCTAGCAATATAACGGAACAATTTCATGTTTCTTAAGCCATACTTGATCTTGATATCGTATCCGATTCTAATAGAATTATGATTCGGTAAGAATAAGTACTTGTAAATTACAAAAGATCTTTAATACTCACGTGTACAATTTTATAATACTAATGATCATTTATAATATTAATTAATGATAAGAAACCACTCATTTCGCGGCCGTTTTACTTATAATTTTATTCATTATTTCCTCGATGTTTTTAATTACTTAAAGTGTAAACGATTCAAAAAACGTAACTTGTCATTATTTATTATATTTGAAATTGAGCTTTTGTGGAAGTCAATAACTAAAAGTTTTTAATTTGTTTGTAAATTATGTACGTTGGGAAGTGTATTTTCTCATTATTAAATATTGCATCAGTTTAGTCGCTGTTACTTAAAGTACATCCATTGAAATTTAATTTTTAATTTAATTTTAATAAATTACCGTCTTTCATTACTTTCTTTATATTACGGATTTCTTATTTACTATTTCAATGTTGTCAATGTCATTTGAATTCGTACGCAAATACTTATATATCATGATGAGTAATGATGTATAACCTTGTATCATCGATTTGATGTGATTTCTCAAGGACTCTTTCTATCGGTGGCATTTTTCATTAGAGCGATGTAACCTCCAAATCTTCAAAGAACATTTTTTCTTATTTCATTAAAATTAAATCACAGCTCATTATTTATGAAAGATATTTGTTATTTAATGTAATTTATTATAGTTTTGTATCAATATAATTGTAACCTAAAATTGTAGCCTTTAGAATAAGTGACTAAGTAAAGCGTAAGCATCGCTTCTTTTATACGGTTCGTGCCTCTGAATAATACGATTTCTTACATCGTTCTTATTTCCGTTTTCGTATAAAATCAAGAACGCGATAATTCACTTAAACTTCCTTTATTTTAAATTACTTTGACGTGTCGTTGTATTGTATGAAAAAGTATTTAAGCGTTGCGATGGACAAACAAGATTCGTTAAAGAATTCTATTTGAACTGTTACAAATTTGTAGCTGAATATATTCAGCGATTAATTAATTATATTACGAATCGGAGTGATATTCGTATATTTCTTACTGACTCAATTGTATTGCTTTACAAAATTTTGTTAACGTATTTTTCCCAAAATGGAATCTAAACTGTAACTGATTTTTGTTCTTATTAATTGCATAAATACGAATGGGAATGTGAAATATTTGTGCAGGAAAATCAAATGAATTCTCAAAGCTGCAATAGTAAAAACTAAGGTAAAAACGTGACGGACGATTCTGGTTAAACGACACACGAAACAATCAAATCTTCGTAATATAAACGTAACGCGATATTAACCAAACGCACGTTTACTAAATATTCAGCGATATTGTTGCGTTCTATTAGTCAAGGTGCTATTTGGCTCTTTTCCTGAATATTCGCAGAATATTTATTATGTATGCCCACTGGTATTCTCTTTTTCGATGCACACAGACACACGTGTGCACAAAATTTTGTGCTTATTTCATGACTTTTATCTAGATATGAGCATTACGCGGCAAGTGGCGAGTGCTGCCTGAAAAGATTTCCATCGCCTTTTGAATCAGTGCCGCGGGCACACATAATCGCACTCTGAATGACACCAATTAGTGCATCCGCATGACTGCATCAGGTACGTACAGTCTCCCGGCCAATGAGTGCAGGCTTCGCTGTGCACGTAATTTCCACGTCTTTTCATTCCTTGTCTGCTAATCACCTTTTTTCTTTCCTCGTTCCCCTTCCACCTTTCTTATTCGCTCTTTCACTTTACTCCCTTCTTTACGCGCTTGTCTTCGGTTTCGCCAGGCTCACCCATTCCCTCATATGCAAAAGTTTTGCCGTAATGGAGGCTGCGCTTTAGACGCGTTTAATCGTAGAAATAATCGTGATAATAGTGACAATCATAGTCCACCTCTTATTCTTTCTATTTTTTTGTTGCGAAATGCTGCGTAACGGCTCGTTTTCGATAATTCAACCGCTTTCGCCTCGTAGCACGCACGCGACATATTTCAGTACAACATTTGCAACTCACACGTTTGCAATTACGCGTTACTCTGCATTTATTAATTTATAAATTGTGTTTCGAGTGTCGAGTAGCCGCTCGATCGAACAAGCATAGGTTTCCGTAGTCTTAATTTTCGTTGAAAATATGAAAATAATGTGACGTTAAAAAGGAAAAAAGTATTTCAAGTACGTCAAGGATGTGAAAACAAATTTTTGCTAATTAAAGATATTTTCATTTATGTAAATTCTCATATGTTCTTGACGTTCGTATATAAATTTGAACAAAATTTCGGATCGTTATCAAAGTTATAAGATACAAATTTCACAAGAAATATAGAATACAATGTAAAGCATTACGTCGAATGAAAAAGTTGCTTTCGTATTTGATTATTCTGGATTAAGAATCCAGCGTATCGTAATAACGAGTTTTATATCGAAAGTCACGAGATAACTCAAGTTAAGCGTCATTGCACGCGAAAGACAGTGTAACGTTGGTAAGAAAGAGAAGAGAAATTCATGAAATTGTAGTAGGTCGGGAGTGAATTTCTTTGGTTAAGTAAATTTTTCAAACTCACACTCACACTCACACTCACACTCACACTCACACTCACACTCACAACTGTAACGCGCCAATAAGTTTATCGGTCCTTTACAATGGTATGCTTTTACACTCTTTTCGCGTACACTCGACATCAATGGTTGTGCCACGTATGAAAAATCGCTCTTGCCGTCGCTCGTGCTCCAGATTAAAGTAAGTACTCCCTAAGTAAGCTCTACGTCAAGTCGTAACGCGCAAGGTGCGAACGGTGGATCGGTGGCGACTTCTCATCGTACGCCTCCTTCAGAACCCGTCGATTCACACGTTGTTAATCTGAGTGTACGGTTATGCTTAAAAATTAGCGTTATTATGATCCCGAGCGCCTAATTCAATAGGCTCGGTGTACACACTTGATTAAGACCATTAGGAGGCAACTGGGCATTCAGGCAAGCGCGGCCCGGTGCGTGAGCCCCTACAACCCCCTCGAACGCCGGCAAATCGTCTCTCCCACCTTCCGCATCTCGATCATCGACAATGCCGCGAGTATGCGACCGATCCCCCTTAATCTCTCCTACCGATTTTCCTTTTTCAGCGCGGCCTTTCTCAGTGCGACCTACCGATAACCAGGCCTCGATACGCGTCTTTAGGCGCGCGCCTCCGCTTTATTCAATTGCATCCCAATATTTTAACCGCTTGCGATTCTTCCCTCGGCTGTACGATTCGAACGTTCGATCGGCCAACATTTTTCACGTTTATTGCTAGTGACTTTTAAGCAACTGCGACAATCGCTCCACATGTTCTACCACGTGGGTCAGCTATTTTTCTTTACGTTCGATCAACTCTAACTATCACCTAACCATCACCTCGGCAGTCAATGCATACTATTACAATCATCTCATCCAATTTATCGCGTTTATTATTTATCCTGGACTCTCGGGACTCTCCGAGCGGTAATCTTTCGAGTATAATTCGAGTAATTTGAATCGAGATGTACGTTTCGAAAGTTGCAGGCTAATTTTTTAAGGCGCGTTGTCGTATTGTAACATTTGTCGCGCTTTGAATAACTTTCATTTTGGCAAAAATTGGATGCAGTTGTCTTGAACGACGAAGGTGGGACATTGTGCAGATGAATGGACTTCGACTGGAATATTTTGCAAGTATGGAATAAAGAGCATTTACAGAGACTTCGACTTTCGTGTACCTTCTGCTCCTTTCCTTCGACAATTTCTAATTACAATTTACGATCGACGAAAAGAACAATTTCTTTTTCCTCCTAAATTTTTCCCCCGTAAGTTAAAGTAAAGGAAGCCAAAAGCCTCGCGTTTCCCTTATAATATCAAGTTTGAATGAGCGTATGTGTCGGTAATCTCGTAGCTCACCAAAAGCCCTCGCGATTAAAGAACGGACGCAGAGGGTTTTCACACGCGCTGCTCTCCGAAGTAAACGGCCGAGCATCACTTTCAATAAGCCTTGGGCTTCCGGTTTCCGTAAATCGCGGCGATCGTGGTCTTTTCCGCTCGGTCTACCCTCGGTCTACCCTCGGTCTACCCTCGGGCCTCGCACAATGAACGTACGAGGTGAATTTCCCGGCAATAAAAGGTGCAGGTGGGCATGGGCGCGTACAGTCGACTAGAGCACCGTGGGAGTCCCGCGATGGTACGCAGAGCTCGAAAGCTCCAGGCCAGTTATCACCCATCAATGGATATTAATTGCTTTCGTATATTAAATGCTACGAGCAGGGTCAAAAGACTTGCTACAAGACTTGCTGCAAGACTTTTCACCCTGCCTTCCTTATTTTATTGCTCAGTCGGACGTTCTAACGAAGCGATTTTTATTTGCGTATTATTCGTTGCCTTCGTTCGAGAGGAGGTCCTCTTGAAAATGACGGATCATTGTAACGTATTACTTCACGGGGCTAATAATCTAATAATCTTACGCTTGTCAATAGTTATGGATTCACTTCACTTACTACTGTTTAAAGTTGTCAATTTCAATGAATTTACGTCTGGATTTTATAAACGCAATTTCATAACATTTCGATTAGCAATATCTTTTCTATATTCGAGGTTTATCTGAGTATTCCAACATAGTAACATTACTATCAAATTGTATCATTCGTATAGCTGTATTTTTTATTACTCAAATACTAAACATTTAACGAATAGATTTTTTTTTACTTGGAGTTTCTTAAATTTACGAAACCTCGTAGATTTTAGGATTTAAAACACCGTTACACGTGCACGTATTTTTTCTTCTTCAAAGTCAAGTCTAAATACACCATGGTTTTATTACCTTTCGTTTTAAACTTCCTTCCCTTATAATCTTCGAAACAATTACGTGACTAATAATTTTATAAGAATTAATACCAAAGAATTAATAATTAATAAATGTATAAGAATATTAGTATAAGTATATATAGATTTAATGAATATTAGTAGTTTGTAAATGTACATTCAATTTATATTTTAGACTAATTTTCACCAGTAAAGAGTGATTGAAATATCTTAATATCCTATACTTCAATATAGAATATTTGTTAGATTCAGCAGTGAAATGCAGTTCATTACAATTTCTTTACAAATTTTCTTTATTTCTTTTTATAATGAATTTGAAACATTATAAACATTTTACATGTATAGATATACATAGTTGTGCTTTTTATTCTATTCCTCAGTAACACCTATTAATCTACTATTTGCAATTTATTCTTAGCAAGCAAATAATGTAATAATATAGAACGTAATGGAATATTTATGATAATATCTGGTGCGGTTAAAATGTCCCGAATTCTTTACAAAAAATAAATAATATTTTTCACATAAATATTCAAAAGTTTCCAGGACGAATATGAATTATTGACAATTTATATACGTGATTCACTTTGATAAGCTGGATTACACGTAGCAATAATTTACGAAAGCTTTAACTTTTAATTCCACATTTCGAAAAATTAATAAAACACGAGTTTATTTTATTTATGGAGGCGAAAGTAGTCAAAGCTTATCTCTTCAAACTAAAAGAATTTGAAAAATCTACTTCTGTAACATTTTTTTTTTCTCTAGCCTTGAAAATTTTCTTAAAGCATTACTTAAAGATAATGTACAAATATTACTATTTCAAATGCGCGTAATGCTGTTTTACACCTATTTTCAATAATAATTAAATAAAATAGAATAAGAGGAAAGGGACATTATCAGTATATAAATTTCAGCTTTTTAAATTCAATTGCGTGAACAGTAATTTAACGCGATGAATTTTCTACGTACAATAAACCAAAAAATAACAGACAAGTGCAGCACTCGAAATAATAAAGTATAAAAAAGAATTCCTAGTTCGAGAATGCATTGCATTATTTGTGCTATATAAAATAACGAAGATACAATGGTGGAAATACATGACCAAGCTATTACAAAAAGAAAAGAATTAAAATATATTGTAATTATAGAAAATATTTTTTGTACGCTATTTCTAACAACTTGAGAGGTCCTACTTCGTGTTTTAAAAGTTAAATTATGCTGCAGATAAGAATATTCGATTCACAAATAGTTGAATCAATTCTATTTCTTAAAAAAATTAAAATTCAGAGTATTTTACGCAATGGAAAGTATTCAATCCGCGAACCTTTCAAGTAACAACGACATAGAGTTTACTTTCAAGTTCTTAATGATAATCGCATATTTTCATGTTCTCATGCAGATAGAACTTATAAGACAACAAAAGAGATCTTATCTGTACTTTTATTTCCTGCTCAAAATTTAGATTTTTGTCGTTGAAAAAAGGAAAATGTATTTTGAACATTTAATATTTAGAGAAATGTACGGTACCTGTAATTATACAGTTATGACTTAGATTTACTATGCTAATAAGAAAACTGGTACGTAAATAAGAAAGTTGGTTAATAATTGGTACATTAATAGAGAAACAAATATTTGTATTTAAATGCCAAGGAAGAGAACGGGCTCATCTAACCAGATTATATAGAAGAGAAAAATCTTATTTTGAATGCTGTAATAGGATAAAATGATCGTTAAAGGTTGTAGATTTTTATGCGCAAATTTATGGATATGGGAATGGCGTTGGCCATACTTTCAACCACTTGAAATTCGCCTCTGCTCTAAATGCTTGTCCCATCGTCTCGTACACGTGCTATTTCTTCTATTTCTGTCCTACGCGTAGGCGAATTTTCTATGAAATTCGAGAGCCTGCGGGTGAAACAATGAGGTGGCGTGAATGTGTAATACGACTTAACGCGTCTCGGTTACGATGGATACTTCATTGAGGAGGTAAAAGTCGCGAAGGTTTTAAAAGCCGTTTGTTTCAGACCGAAACTAGTTCGAACAAAGGAAATTCAATCGTTAGGAAGAAAGAGAGTTTGAGACCTTAATAGGCGAAATATACCACTGAGTTCTACAAAATTTACACTAGTTCTCTAAAAGGTGCTTTATCGAAAGGTAATTACACCGATTTTTCAATAAATTCATTAATCGAACACGCTGCTACATTCCGCTATAAGCAAAAAGTTCGTAAATCTTATAAAAGGCATTTTGGATATCGATTAAAAATCATTCTTAATCAAAGTATTTTCAAACGAGTTTTATTCCACGACCGATGTATAGTATTTCAATCCATTGGAATTAAGAATAATCATTCAACAAATATTTCTATGCCATTGCTAAGGAATATTTTATGCGTTTGTGGAGTAACGTTTGATGGAACTGCCTTATGCGGTGTTACCACGCGTTGTAACATACTTCCATCTCGCTCTCTGTAATCTCATAAATACAGATTACGAGTAACTAGTTCATTCTCGCTTGCGAAAACGTAACACGATAAAGTCACATTACGCATTACATTATACGCAACAAAATCCTGACATTACTACAAATTAGACTCTTAACCACTACATATTTAAATGCAAACTTATATCTGTAATACTTCAATTACAATGACGTTACAAAAGAAATACGTGTATTTATTCTTATACTGCTAATATTGAAAATGGCAATTACAAAATAATCACGAGAAGATTTTAACGAAAAGCTGCACTAGAGCCTTCTTCGCTATCGGTTAATGTCATGCCTATCCGTACACGTGCGCGTGCGCGTGCGCGTGGGTGGAAGGTAGGATGCGTTTTCTTTTTCTTTTTTTTTTTTTTCTTTTCTTTTTCTTTTCTTTTTTTTTTTTTTTTTTTTTTTTTTTTTTTTATACAAATAAAACATACGTAGTTTTGCCTCGTAAAAAGGTCTTGGATTACATTAAGAAGAATTTCCTTTTGTGGAATTTACTTTTACGTCCAAAATATCCTCCTTAAAGGCCCATCCTTTTTTACTTTTACGCCTCGTATAATTTGAGAAAGCTGCACTTTGACACAGATTTTGTAACGATTGGTCGCTAGATTCATTCGCCGCACAAAGCTCGATTATACCGTCAGTTGTTCGTGGTTTCGTTGAAAATCGAGTCATCCCCAGTATACGACTCCGAGTATTTCGTCCCGTCAAGTGTACCAGGGCGCTCGTTTTTATCGCCCGATTTCCCTTCTCACCTCGACAATACTCTCAGCCAGTCTGGGCACTCCCTTTCTCATTTTCTCTTGCTTTTGCTTCGATAAGGAGCGAGAGAAGAGAGAGAGAGAGAGAGAGAGAGAGAGAGAGAGAGAGAGAGCGAGAGAGCGAGTGTGTGTGGTGAAAAAACGAACTCGAGGTCGAGCTGCGAAGCGCGAGTAATCGCGTAAGCGAATCCCTTTTGTCGCTCGAGCCGGACGGCATTTTTTCCTCGGCGCACCGCGTACTAATTATCCGTGCTATACCCCCTCCCGTCGCTTTTACCCCGAAAATCCCCTTAAACGGCCATTATAAATGCCCTCAACCGGCTGCGCGAACGCATTTAGGTGCGACTGAGTAAATGGATACCTTGTGCATTCGAGACCACGAGAGCAGGCAATGAGACGTTCTAGAAAAAAAGGGTGTACAATACAGGTTCGCGTGGAGGGGAAAATTCTGAGTCAGGAAAACAGAGACAAATATCGCGCGAGCTAAACACTGCATTATTCATGATCCTTTCACTGCTGATACAAGGTTAAATAGTCGATAGGTAACGACAATAATGCTTTACTCTCGTCGCTCGACTTTAGTTCTCCAAATATTCTCCGAGAAAATGGGAGCTGTATAAATAAAATTTCACTGTTGACGATTCCATTCAAGACTATAACAATGATTCAATCAACGCGAAGCAATTAGCAATTTCATACCAACGTCTTATTCGCTCGGGGGCTTGATTTTTATCGTGAAATCTCTTTCGATCGATAAAAGAGATTGAAATTCGTATTGAAAATTAACATCCGGATGCTTTTGAATGCTATTTCAGATCTCAAATTATCCGAGTACACCACGTACGGTTGATCACTCATGGTCGTTATATTACGTTATTATTAAAGTCTTATATTTTAAGCCAATAAATAACGCATTGAATTCTCTGTGCTGAAATAGACTGAGAAATTTTATAATTTTTAGGCATATACATCGTCTTTGCTACTTTAAGAACTTTCAAATGATCTGTAAACTCCGTAGAAACGAAATTTCGAAATAAAAGAAATACTCCTTTATTTCAACATCAAAAAGTTTCGACGGTTTTGAATTGTTTGTCATTCAACCGACAAAATTTCAAAGGACACTTTTAAAAATATTCACGATTGGATTTTCAATAAATTTTTCAATTGTGTTTGAGAATGATATAATTGAAATTAATAAAAAACGTATCTCGATGAAATTGTCTCGTTCAAAGAAAATTAGTCGGCAAAACGTTACACTGTATTAAAATATTTTTTCTCCCATATATCAGCCTTATAAATAATATATTTTATGCTTTCGCATTAATTAGTTATTATATTAGTTGGAACTACGAGCTGAAACGACGAGCTGAAATAATCAAAGGAAGTTTGAAATCTCGTAAATACAGGGGAATATAATTGGAAACGTACGTAATTATTCGAAGAAATTCACCGTGACCGATGCATACGTGTAAAAAATTTTACATTCTGTAGCGCTGAGAAACGAGATGCAATATCACATAACTTTCCCGGGTAGCTTTTAGATTTTTATTAAGAATCAATGTTTCAACTGCAAATTGATTTGTTAGAATAGAATCCTTGTTAAATGTAGATACTTTCTTTGAAGTATTTTGTCAATGTACATTTCTACGTTGAATATTACAGAATCTATAGACCGGTAAGGTTAATAATACATAATCCGTTTGACGTTTTAGCGAAATAAGCGTTCCCCGCGTTCATTAAGCGCTTACTAAAGGAACGATGACGTAAAATTAATATTTATACGAAATCATGATCATTTTCGTGGTAGTAGTAGTAATAATAATAATAGTAATAGACCAGATGGAGTAACGTTGTGTAGATAAAACGTAACGACACGCTAAAATGTATTTGCAGTTTATCGTAGGATGAAACGTAATGTTTAGCCATAAGATAAACCTAGATGAGGGTAAATTGATTGGAAATGAAACGAACATTTGTTGAATTAATTTAAAAATAGCTACCACCAACTCAACGTACTCGCATCACTCGTTTTAATAAATATGAATGATGTAAATAAAATAAAGATACCCACTGACAAATGCTCGTAGCAAGATTTACGGAATAAAATTGCAATTAGTAATGTAACATTGATAATATTAGGAGTAAAAAGGAAGCAGTAGGGAAGGCGAGGTAAGCCGCCTCTGAGTTTGTGCGGCCATCGTATTTTGGGCGCAACGACGTTCGACGCACACACGTGAAAACGTATCGGGATCGGGGGCGAGAAAAATCACTCGAGGAAAAGCGGAGCGAGCGCCCGCGCAGGCTACGAGATGAAAGTGGGAGGAGTGTTCGGTTGCGAAAGGAGGAGGGAGAGGGCATAAATAAAAGCGCCGATCGAGGGAGGAAAAGAGAGCGGAAAATGCTGCGAAGGGCTGCGCGGCTCCTCGTGATTGGTCGGATCGCCGCCGCTAATGGTATGACCTAACGCGCTTAACGAGCCTATCCGCGTCCAACTCCGCGTCCAACTCCGCGTCCAACTCCGCGTCCAACTCCGCGTCCAACTCCGCGTCCAACTCCGCGTCCAACTCCGCGTCCAACTCCGCGTCGACCGCGAGAGCGAGATAAATGGCTGTGCACGTTTGCGAGGGGTGGCGATAGCTGCTGTCGGGTTAAGGGTGGTAAGAGAAATCGGGAGAAGCCAATGGAAAAGCAATTAACGAGCGTGATTTCTCTTGCGCTAACCCCGAGGGTACACGTCCTTAAATTGCCGAGTAGCCATTAACGAGGCGAAACTATGCAATATTTCTTCGACTTGTCGCTACTACGGAAATAAACGAACAGCTTATTTACCTAATCGTCGAGAAGAGTTTCGCGTAAGAGGCGTTCGTTCCTCCGTGTTCGCGAATGTTAAATTTTGGCGAAATCCAAAATTGACGATACATCGCGTAGCGGACTATCACGCGTTTCCATATTTCGTCTTCATCCCAATAGATGTGCCTACGCAAGCGATAGAAATGCGGCAAGTAGAAGGAAATTCGAACGTCCGAGAAAATATGGAATACCCGCGACCAGACGAGATCAAAGCTGTAAGCTTTCGGTGTGTGGAGTTTGTTCTTTATTTCGTACGCATTTTTAGTAATTGTCAAATGGAAGCGAGGCTCATCCTATACCCATTGTATTTTCAAAATTAAGCAAATTATCAAATGTTTGCAATTTCACATGGAATTAAGTTCAGTAACGATGCTAGTGGAATAATCTATGCCGAGCGAGATCGCTCGTACAATTTTCGCTTGGATTACTAATAAATTACCTAGTAAATGAGCACCCAGTAATCGTTACCGAATTCGTTGTTAAAAACATAGTGGGACACTCGAGTAGTCTTAGAAATAACCTTATTGCCTATCCTTAACTGTACCAATGAACGATACCAAATTTGGAATACTATTGAAACACTTATGAAATTTACTCAAAAGCGTAGTATTACGATTTTAGACGTCATTTAATTTTTCATTTTATTTTCATTAATTACCTTCTTTCCTTCTGGCGTGCAAGTAATTCGTAAACTAATTAGTCGAAATTTGATTTTGAACGTTAAGCCTTGTGAATCTTTTAATACCGCGTACAAGATAAATAGTAGAATCATCGTGTAATACCAATCGCATGTAATGTACACACTCACGATCGTTCGCTCGATCACCATTGAAGAAACGTATCGGGACCTACAAAAGACCCTCGAAGGAATTATAAAACTGGAGCGATACAACCCTTGTAATGAGAAATAATAATAGAAACATCCCCTGTAAACCAGATGAAATAGCTACTCAAATACCACCGCTTGAAAGGTTAACAGATTTGGAAATCCAAACGAAATTTCAATTTCATTGGGAGTTATTTTCGTAACCACGCGGAAGCTTGAGTCTAGCACAAAGGATAGCCACCCTACTTAGAAGTAACTGGTAGCGGATAAACGAGGCGTCGGCCATGCACCGAGAATTAAACGCAAAATCGAAACCAATGTACATTCTATAACGCGTGCGTAACGTGAAAGCTCGAGGCCATGAGCGGCAGAGGTCGGAAAAAGAAACTCAGGTTACGCACAATACCAAATGAAGGAGATGCGCGCACAACGGCGAGAGAGAGAGAGAGAGAGCGAGTGATCAACATAGAGATTTTAGGGTATACGCAGGCTGGGAGCGGGGGGAGGGGCACCGGAGATCCGTGAGCGAGCTTTTTAGGCCGAGCGTTTGCGGGCCGGATATTTTTTTCTTGTGAATGCGCGACCTCCTGGGGCGCGAGCAGATGCGGGGTCGGCCCCGATGTTGCGGCGGGTACGCGCGCGGCATCGTAACCTCGCGCTCTCGGCGAACCTCGAGTTCGCGCGCTCCGGATCGCTTCGCTCGCCATTGTAATGAGTGCGGCCGTGTTTGGCCACAGAAGTGTATTCTTTGTAAGGAGACACGCGGTAGCGTTACGGTTTTGCTTTCATCCCCCGACGGCGCGAGGCTCCACACGAGAGGCCGAGCTGCACCATTCGCCTTTCCCTTGACCGCGTCTCGAATGTCTTATGGGGTAATAATGGGGCACTCGTGCAGGCTCGAACGCCCAACTAAGGAGCGGCTTAAGCAGCGGCCTGCCACTGACACTTTCCTCGAGCTCTCCACCACCAGGAGCAGGAGCGGTTCACCGGATGGTTAATTTGCACGGATCGGCGCTAACGCTGGGTTTTCGAGTGTCCGACGCGGAAGACGCGCCCCGTTGTCGCGCGGATTTCCTTCTGCGCTCGTCGCTTTGTGCCCCGAGCGAGACACCGGATTTGGAAATCAAGTGGGTACTCCTCGAGCATCGACGCTCATCCGAGCGTAATTTATATACACATAGATGCGCTAGGAAGCACAATATTTTTGTGAGTTCATTAGGCGGATGTCGTGCTGAGCAATGGCTTCTAAGTCGGCTTTAAAGCAAGGGTTCGATATTAGATTTTTCAAGTGGTCGCTTGTATTTCGAAAGTTCGTGCGGCATCTCCTCGTCCGCGCATCAATGGACTTCAAATCGTTAACCGACCTCGCGATTGTTTAAACATTTCACTCGCGCAATGTCGAGCCGTTCGCGTGGTCGCCGTTGAAAATGCAGGATGCACGCTTACGCTTATCCGCGGGTAGTGTGGATATGCACATTCCTTCCTAAAAAATGAATTCGCTTGTACGGCTCGCGAGGCAAGCATATCGAAGGAGATTTTACGAGCCGCGAGTTGTAGGACGTTGATCGGATGGCTCCATTCGTTTTCAGCTAACGAACATCATTCCTTTTTTAATGCTACGCTCGTTCGTACGAATAGTTGTTCTAGGGCGACGTGCAGCTACGTTGCACGCGATACATTGTTCCTTCTCGTAATATGATAAACCGTTTGTGCCGTACGCAAAAAATTATACGAAAGAATAATTGTGCATACGTTAATGATTTAATAAATGATGGGAACGGTGACCGAGTAACGGACGCAAATACTGTATTTATTATGCGATAATATATACCGATTCGTAATTCACAATTCCTACCGATGAGTATCGTAGTGGGAAACTTTGTTTTCAACAATCGCGTATGCTATTAGGAAATTAAACAACGATAAAGCCTCGGAGCTTCACGAGCTAACGAAATAATTTATCGAATACGGATACATACGTTTGCGCTGTATTAAATAAAGAAATGATATTCAACGATAGCAATCTTGATTCGTATTACAGTATTTTAGGGAAGAGAAAAAAAGAAAAGAAAAAAAGAAAAGAAAAAAAGAAGAAAAAAAAAGAAAAGAAAAAAAAAAACCAAGAGCAAGAATCAAATTTTAGGGCATCGAGTAATGCACGTTATTCAAAGTTATTTTGAATTCGATAGCGAAAAAGAAAATATACGGTAAGGCTCAAGGTTTTTCCAGGCTTTAAGAAAATATTGATATAATTGAAAAATTAATAAGCACGAAAATTTAATTAAACGTAGCTTTCTTAATCAGTATACGTGTGATTTCACGCATTTGATTTATAAATAAATTAGCACAAAAAAGAGAATTCTTTTAATAAAAGAACAGAGGATTAGGTTTCAAATAATCAAATAAGAGTTCAAGTAGCAAATGAGAAAATAACGAAATTATTACGTTTATAAGATATGTCGCACTCGGTCACAAACTTACTAAAATTTCAATAATGTTATGAATTGAAAAATTAGAATTTATGTATTATAATTACATAATATTAGTGCTATTCCAACATTACTCCAGAATTATTCGAAAGTTGGCTACAAAAAAATATATTTAAGATTTAAGGAAATTCAGAGTGGGGAAAATGCCGAAAACAGGGAATGACGTAATAATAGAATTACAAGATGGAGAAGCTTTATAATTCATTTAATATTATTTAATGAATTAAATTATGCACGCCAATGAATTTTGTAACTTGAATTCAACTTAAGTAAAAGATGCACAAGATTTCGCTAAGAAAACTAAATATACGCATATGTACGTAAACTATACATGTCACATTTTAATATTTTTTCAAGACTGTTAACGCAGTAATTGTAATTTTGTATCCAAAAGATGAAAAGAAAATTCAATGATAAAGAATTATGCAGATAAGTGTCGGTATAAAAATTTTTTCGGAATAATTAGCTAATGAAATTCATACCAGAAGAATTTATACAATCATACTCAATCTTAGTTTTGGAATATATTGTTTAGTTTAAAACGTAACTTTCTAAATTGATTTTAATATTTAATGTATACATTGTAAATAGACTTTCTGTAACTGTAGATAAGAATATCTCGATAGATTAAAGTTTCAGCAAAATTGCACGAGATTAGAATTCAACGCAAAACATTTTAAGGAAATCATTGCTAAAATTTATGAACTTTTATATATCTTTTTAGTTCAGTTATCAGTATATTAACATTGTATACCACAAAAATGCAATTATACACAAATAGACGTAGAATAATTTTAAATAAAAATTTGCTATAATCAGTAGACTACATATATAGAGTTTTAATACAAGATAATAAAGTTAAGTAATTTTTATGTTACATATTAATAGATTTCTACTGTATAACTCAATTCTTCGGGTATAATGTATATACTACTAGTACAATCGAATATCGACCCACAAAACAAACAATTTTGTCTCCAAGCGCTTCTTCTAATACTCCATTATATCACAAAATCCACGCAATGCAGCACATAACTCTTTTGTAATAAGAATCGAATTTAAAAAAATTATATTACCCCGGAAACCAATATCTGTAATGCTCGCGTACTTGTCAGTTGAAAAGAAAGTAGTAGTAGATCGGCAACGTGAGAGTTTAAAAATTTATTTCTTCCCAGATCGAAAAAGATAGAGAACATTATCTAAGCAGTGCTTTTCTCAGCAAGTAGGACGGCATAAGTTGCGACAGATACGTGTTTTATCTGTCTCTCTCTCTCTCTCTCTCTCTCTTTCTCTCTCTCTATTTCTGTCAATTTTTTCAACACAATCTTGATTTGCATCGTCCGTATTCGTGTTATTGATTTCATCTTAATCAGATTTCAATATCTCAATTACGGTTCGAGCTCTCTCTCTCTCTCTCTCTCTCCTCTCCCTCTCCCTCTCTCTTCTCTTTCTCGCTACCATGTTGTTTGCAGAAGAGATTTTAAAGGCAGTCCAAGCTATTGTCTGGCCGCGCCACCCCTGCTAGGTTTCGACTCGGACTTAACTTCTCATTCTCCTGTAAATTGCAGCTTTCATCCCCCCCCCCACTCCTCTCGCTCACTCATCGTCATTCTCTCTTTTTATTGCCTTTCTTTTACGTGTAATTTTCTCCTAGGCCTCTTACATTCTCTTTTTTCTCTATATTGCTCGCTGTGTCTTTGTATTTTTTCACTCTCCTTCTCTCAATCTCTCTCTTTACATACACACGCGCGCGCGATGGTATATGCACATTCTTTTTTCGGATCTTCGACTCTTAATAACTCTATCACTTGTTTATACACTTTTTACACTCGCTTACTCACGCTTCTCTTACAGATTTTTAAAATTTCTTCACTCGGTTTCACTAGGTTTTTAGGTTTTTTGCCGAAAAAGATTTTCTCGCCTCCCACAATTTACTTACGAACAATTTTTCATGTCAGAATTCTTATGTACCATCGATTGCAACATTGTTTACAAGGACATTGTAATTAATTTGTACGATTTATAATCATCTAATACTTTCACGCGAAAATGACATAATGCCGTTACAATATATTTTAAGCGGAAT
Source organism: Wiebesia pumilae (assembly GCA_018907045.1). Taxonomy (NCBI): domain Eukaryota; kingdom Metazoa; phylum Arthropoda; class Insecta; order Hymenoptera; family Agaonidae; genus Wiebesia; species Wiebesia pumilae. Next base: position 4,352,819 of record JACCHZ010000181.1, on the reverse strand, counting down.
TAATTAAAAACCTTTATTAGAAGAATACAATAAAGCTTAATATCTTAACAGTTAAGTACTTATTTGCCCCTAACATCGCAATAAAATACATCAATTAATATTCATTCGTAGTCTCTAATCTTCTTCCGTTTGCCTTTTTGTCCCAATTCATCCGACTAATTCTCACTCCTTTTCTTTATCATCCCTTTGCATCCTCCTTCCAATTCTCTAGTTGACATCTCCGACGAGCGCCGGTAAATCGAATGAAACAATGGAGACGTTCATCTTTCGCTTTCCTTACCGTGAATTTTCGTCTCTTCTTTCTTTCATTGCCCGTTCACCTCTCCTCATTTACGGGCATTCGTCGTACACGCGCACATAGGCACGCGTGTACGGTAGTCTTGGAACGAGTGTCGTCGCGGGTGCATCAGACGCGTCTGACACGTTATTACGGGCGGATTAAATCGACTCGAGTCTTTAATTGCTCGCGGTCTCGGTTAAGCGTTCTACACAGGCACCCACACAGGCACCCACACAGGCACCCACACAGAGACGCGCGCGCGCGCTCCATTCGTCGGCTGCACATTCGTCGTCCTCGACTCGTCGTCGCTGTACTCGACATCCAGCGACGCTGATTGCGATCCTTGAATCCTTATGTGCAAAGAGGGGTGAGCTTTTTTTATAGCTCTCTGCTAAGCTGTAGAGTGAAATATATACGTATATCCGCAGTGGAATTAGGATGATTACTTTTTTGTCTCATTCTAGGCGTCGAACCTAATTCAATGATTATTTTTTTGTTCTTCTCTTTTATTTAACATACACGTGGCTTAGGCAATTAAGTTCAATCGTATTACAATTACCTTACAAATTACCTCGCGTGTACATTCATCATTTGTGAATTACTTCGATGCATTTATTACGTATCAAAGAATTTTTTATCGCACGATTTTAGGAACAAATTTCTACAAAAAAATCTTCTTTCTAATTACATAGTTTAGTTTAATTTAGTACAAGTAAGCTCTTGATTTTTTATTCCGACGATTACCAAATCCCGTACCAGATCTACTATCTTATATATTTGTTATACGATACAATTGCGTGAACCTAATGTTTCAAGCATATATCCGTGTTAAAATCATGAAATGTTCTTGTAGGTTCTGCGTATAGTCATCCCATTTACTTTTAAATCGTAGAATAATTAATCCGAGTTTTTAGAGAGATTATGAATTTGATATTTTGTAAAAATTGTGTTTAAATAATTGACTGACTTTGTCTGTTCAAATAATTACAAGGAACGCAAATTTCTAAAATAACTTAACAAAGTAAATTTACCTTCGTATTTTTATTTTCAGTGAATTTATTCAAACTTAACAAAAATGCCTTTATAAGATCTACATGTATATTTCAATATATTAACAATAGAATGCATGATCGATGCACGTACACATGTAAAATATTAAAAAGAAATCGTAGTACCATTCGATGACGACAAGTCGATGTCTGAATATTGTCTTACAATATTTATTTTGTACAAACGTTTGGTAAAATACTTATTAATATTTATTAATAGAAATTCGTTTTAAGAGCCGAAAGTAAAATCATAAAGATCAGGTGCTAAAAATACTCAAATACGAGTTTAAATTATTAATGTACGTACGCATATTGTAGAAGTTGTAATAAATAGTTTAAGGTAATTTCTGAGAAAATAATAATTTATTGTCATTTCTATTATATTTTTCATAAAATGTATTCCATTCTCTTTTTTACTATTTCCTCGCTATTAGTACTAATAAACGTGATAAAAAAATCTTTTAACCGAAATGTAAAATAAAATTCATATAATTTTGATGTACACAAAATTTACCTTAAAAGATACTGAATACAAATCAATCTCGATTGTTTACATATTTAAATTTATTCAAAAGCTCCACTTATCGAAATGGATAAAAATATACGACTCAACGTCACTATAAAAGAGCATAGAATCGTATGAAATTTATCATACAATTGTACGTTTTAGTTATATCCAAGGATGAATCTCATTAACGTAAATTCTGTTTGTTAACCTATTTTCTCTAAAATAGCTGATTTTAGAAAACCTGTCATTGTTGCATTTCTTATTAATTTATGAAAATAAATATTTCCTAAGAATTAAAAAATACACGGTAATTATCGTTAATGCGTATCTGCGGAAATTCGGAATTGACAATTCGTTAGAAAAAGAGGAGGAAATACGATTTTCATCCGCGTAAATATAGAGTAACGAATATTAGTTAATTGCAGCTTTCATTAAAAATCATTCATTGTTTGCGTTGATTCATACGCGGTTAAGTTTAACTGCTAATTAATATACTCGAATTTGTATATTTTAATTTTAATTTTATCGCAGAAAGCAGGGCATTCAACGCATCGTACTATATCATTTCCATTAATAAGATGCGACATTTCGACGGTAAAGTTTTTATGCTTAGGTTACGTAAGAAAGAAGATTTCTTGCAGTTTTCATGAATTGTGGTAATGAATAAATCGAAGATTTCCAAATGCTCAGTTTGATAGGAAAATAAGTTATCCAAATGACTGAAAATTGGTTCCATTCCAAAATACACTTCCTCGATTTGAATTCCTCGATGCCGAATTTAGGAATGAGCGTGAAATCGCGCGTGGATAAAGTTGACCGTCGACGGAATCGAGCGATCGCAAATTATAAACGATCGGCGCCGATACTCAGCCAAGTGCGCGATTTCCAGCGAATGCACGCCGTCGAATTTTCCAGACTAATTTACAGTCCCGTCCGGTGTTCGCCGTTGCGAGTATCTGCCTGGATCGCATCGCATCCGGATGCGACATTCGCTCACTTGTGCCAGGCACCGAAACAGAAGAACGACAAGAGGGAGGACGAAGGGACGATATTAACGAGCCGCATTGTTATTCAATTGATTTCGATACTCGTCTCCTCTCTTTCTCGCGTCCACGTCGCATCCGATACGTTGCTCACCCCGACCGACTAATAATAATACGTCGCATTAGGAGGGATCGCCGCAAAAAGACACGTGTCGTCGCGTGTGCGACGTTCGCTCAGCTAATTTCCTTCCTTTTATTTAATTAGGCACCCGGACTGCCGTCGATACGTCCTTTATATCGCAGTGCTTCATCCCGCTGTCCATCTGTGGAACCCGTACATATTACTTAGCGGAGCTAATTGTCCTCGATATTATCAAAGCCTTTTCTAATTGCCGGCGCTGATTGAATCGCGAGGCATTTCATTTATCGAGGAGCTCAACGAAAGCGAAACGAGACGAATACGCTGCTGCATCTTCGAATGCGAACGGCGAACATTGTTTGAAAAGGCGTCGACGAGGCGATGATGCGTCCTACATATGCGTCGTACGTATGCGTCGGTCGGATAAAGAGGATTCGAGATCATCCGTGCGTTCGAACATTTTATCTCCGTTAAATGAAAACTCTCTCTTTGCCGTCAAGATACTTGGACAATTTGTGTCTATTTTAATACGGTGAAAATTAATCGCAAGTTTATACCAAAATTCAGTTTAAAGGGACGACTTCAACGAAATCTACGGACTGAAATAGTAACCGGGCGCAATACACATTTGAAAGCATAAATGATAGAGTATTTTAAGCAAATTTTTAAAAAGATCATCGCCAAAGTGTCGCAAAAAGCAACCGTTTGCAGGCAAACCGAAACTGTTATATAAATTGTATAAGCGTTGTTCATCCATATCCCGATCCTTTCACGTATGCAGCATAAAACTCGCCATTCCATGTTTCTCGCGCGTCCCTCCTAAGTCTATTCCTTTTTCCATTTTCCAATACCATCTTTCAGGTTTTATGCTTACTTTTGACTTTGCGTTAATCCGACGAGTTTAAATATCTTCATGAAATCTGTAATTAAATCTGTAATTCGTCCTCACGACGAATACGTCTTATGACGGCAAACGCGGTCGATGGATGGTTGTGAAATTTCTTATAAACTGTTTTGGCACAAATTACTCTGTGAGACAAATTCTAATCAATTTCCATATAAATATAATTTCAAGATTTCATGAATTTTTACTCAAGTAGGGCACTCCTTTTATTCCTTTGGATCGAAGTTCAGTTGATGCGTGAAAAAATCGAATGAGTTTGGGCAGCGACGCCGCGAGTCTTTTAGCTGAAACATCAGCCTACGACCAGAGCCGCCGTACTTCCCCTAATTATAGTCATCTCTCGGATGCGCGTTCGTACACGTCATTATACGTCACATTCGTACACACGTGCGCGTTGCGTTCGGTCCGATGGATTCGAATACCGCGCCAGTGGTATAAATACACCTCGACGTGTTAGGCGTCAGTCAACTCTTCCTCTTCGTATCTCGACTCTCTTCGATATCAGCAGCAGCAGCAGCATCCCAGAAAGCCCTAACCCCTCCCCCTCCCGCCCATCCATCCGTCCTTCCTTCCTTCCTTGTACCCCTTCCTGTAGCTCATCCCTCTTCGCCGCGAAGCACCAAGTTCCATTCACGCATACACTAGCTCGCAAACAGATTTCCTAGGTTGAGTCGAATATATTGAAATAATCTCGGTAAATACGACAAGTTCGGTTATGAAATTTGCCAAAGGGCTTGTGTGAGCCTCTCTTTCCCCTTCTCTCTTCCCAGCAGCCTTCCTTGCATCCACACATTTTCCCTCTCCCTCCCCCATCGCTCCTCTCTCACTCTCATACTCTCTCTCACTCTCACACTCTCTCTCACTCTCTCTCTCTCTCTCTCTCTCTCTCTCTCTATATCTATCTCCGATCGCGCGGTAATGGCCCGACTTCCCCTCTCGCTCTTCTATCTCTTGCCAAGACCTGCTTCAAGTGATATTTGCTCGAAATCGGTTCAATAGCAACTTGGGTATTCCGTCTGTTCCTCCCTCTTGTACGTTTCTGTACGTGGCGCGCAAACGGCCGTCGACGTCGTCGGGCTTTCTCTCTCTAGCCTCCATCCCCTCAGCGGCCCCCCGCAACCGCTCCATTTCTCCCTCTTCTTCAGAAGCACCAGCAGACAAACCGTAGATAAGAGCGAGCGAAAGAGACAGATGGAAGAACGGGGGGAGAGTTGGTACTTATTCCCCAATAATTGTTCAGCATTCGTCAAACAAATCGCGTGGTTATAACGTCGAGTGAAAGCGAGAGATGGAAGTTATAGAAGCGCATCCGAATTTGAATATGCCGACGCTTTAGCAACCATATACGTCCTGCACCCCATCCGCATTCTTAGTTTTACAGTTTTACTTACTTTCTCCTTTCGCCTTATGCCACTCTCCTACTCGACGTGTGCGAGCGCCCGGATTACGCGTCTCTCCCTTCCTTTCGCGCTGCCCTAAACATTCACTGGCCCTCTCCTTTTACTCCCTTATCGAGTGTTTTTTTTATACTTCTACGCGACTCCCTCTTCTCCTGCTCCTTTTTGCTCTTTCATTTCCCTTCGAAGGCTGTTTTATTTCGGCCGCTTTTCGGCCGGATTTTCGACTCGACTGGTTTCACTTTATCCGTGAATTATCATCGCCGACGTACACATGCGTCGGCAACGTGAAAACTGGCCTTCGCACGATTTCAAGTGCGCTTTTGTCGCTTGACGACGAGAGGACGGGGGCGGGGGACTCAAAGTAGATTTGACGTTTTGACACGCGCGCACTCGTCGCGACGGCTATATTTGCACAGCGAATATATTGCCGTGAGCAGGGAGCGTTAATCCCTCGGAAGTGATTCGGCAAAAGATGGATTCGCGCGGCTCTTTCATTTTAGGTGGCTGGTAAACTGCGGCTGACCGTAAACTTCCGCGTCCTAGTCGGATTTCCTTCGATTTTCTTCTCGAGCGATCGCTAAGCATATATTTGATTTTGCCTTCTGTCCTTTTGAACATTGCTCACCTCTGCCACTCGATAGAGGAGTACCCGTCGTGAGTCTTATGTTTTTTCGTGGAACGCTAATTTATCCTGAGTTTACCCTAGAACGCGGTACATCTAACTTATTTCAATGGTAAATACATGCAAATCACGAACTCACGGGAGATTGTACTGATCGGTAATATCCGTGCGAATTGCGTTTTCGTTAAAAACGTTTCATTTCCGTTGTGACGGAACCTCCTTTAGCTCGAAAGTTTCAAGGTTTCGTATAAAGTTGCACTCGCTTGTACGTTTCATACGGAGCATGTCGTACAATACAGTTGCGCACTATTTACAATTCCCGCTTTACAATTCCCGCCTTAGAATACGTCCGTTTGATATACGAAAGAAATTACACAAGATTTACGCGAAATTACAAGCGAGCCTACGAATTTTCGAAAATATTGCAGTCTCGCGGAATCTGCCGCAGCTCGATATCAAGAAATTTAATCAATCTCGAGCAAAATTGAATATTCGATCGTTTTATCTTTAAAACGGTTCTTACATGCTTATACAAATAAAAGATGGTTTTATTAGAGAAGCTCAAAAATTACGCGAATCGTTCCAAGGAGCAGCCTAAACTTCGGATGGTAATCCGAAACCTATCGATAAAATACTTTTTCCGAGCTTTATTGAAATCCATGACCTGGAAGTACGACTACGTGCTTGTACTTACGAAATTGTCTTTCGTAAGGCAAACTTTTAAAGGCAACCCATTGTTAAATGGGTGCATGTATTATGTTAATTAAAAAGTCTCGAGGTGCGTCAAGTGTCTCGAGAGAATCGTTTAACGAAGACGTTCATAAATGCGAGAATAAAATATGTTGTCGCTTATCCAGAGCGCCAGCTTTTAAATTGTAAAATTACCATTGGCCTGTATTCTCATTACGTTGTACCACGGGAAAGTGAATTAAAATAAGCAATAACCGGGAAATGCTCGAGGACGTACGAGAGAAGTTAGCTCGACGAAAATTGAGGGGTTTAATATCAACCTCGTTTATGGGATAAAAGGAAGGAGAGAAAAGTAAAAAAGAGGAGTGTCGCGTGCATAAACTGCGACAATTGACTTAAAAGAAAATGCACAATCACGATCAACGCTCGTTCTCGGGTTGTTTTTTTTCTTTTCTTTTTCTTTTTCTTTTTTCTTTTCTTTTTTTCTTTTTTGTCGTTTGAAAATTAAAGGCGCCTCGGACCGTCCGAGCGCATCCGGGAAATCGTTGCGTTCATCTCCAGGTAGATAAAGCGAGATCGCAAAGGGAGGAGAAAACACGAAAGCAAGAGAAGCCCGAGACGCACACGTGTGCAGCTCATACGCCTGGACGAGGAGCGTAGCCGGGCAGAAATCGAAACCTTTAATGCGCACGACTGGGACAATTAAACGCTAAACTACCCCTCGAGGCCAGAGCGGTACGAGCGAACCCCGTGGCCCCTCATAATACGCTCTTTATGGCGGCTTAATGCCCCTAATATCGCATGCGCGACCCTTGTTTATATCAGTATTCCGCGAGCGGCCTTTCCCATTTTCCACGGTGGCGTAGCGCTCGACCAGACGACGGGGGTGGAGCCATCCCTAAGCGGGACGCGGGCGTGTTTATCGCCGATGAATTAACGAAATTCCGGTGCAGAGATAACTCGGACAGGGTAAATGGTGTTTGCGAGCTTTGTCAACTCTCTCTGTCGGCTCTCTCGCACGGGAAACCGAGAACTTGCAAGGGACAATTTTTTCAATTTTTGCTAGATGGCGCTCTCGCGAGCTTTAGGGGCTTCAAGAGTAAATAAACCTTTTGCTCGATCTTTTTGGAATCATTTTTTGCCTCTTTTGTCCAGCGATATCGATGCTACGTATAAAATTCTTACTCGACGATCCAAACTCGTTCTTCAATTCATGAGCTACCCAAAGATATTATTTCTTACATTTTATCTTACATTCGATGAATATTTTTATTCGTTGCGCGTTCTCTAAGCGTACGTTATTACTGCAACGATGTCGTAAATTCTTTTCAGGATCGTAGATTGAAAGACATTTTTTAATCGCTAAATTTAATACGAATTTATTAATTTGTGCTCGAACGTTGCAATAAAAATTTATATAGCATATATCTACTGATTAAGTATGGAAACGAAACGAGAAGATACTTTAGAACTTAAAATTTAAATTACGTTTCTTATTGCTAACACATGCACAAAGACGACTTTCATTTTTTAAACGTGATATATTTAAATACATTCGTTGCTTGGAAGCTTTTCATATAAAAAGAAAGAATCTTATAGAGTAACTATTGTTTAGCTAAAATATTAGTTCCGTTCCTGTCGTTTAGTCTAGTTGTGTATTATGGTTTTCCAGGAGATTAAGCTATATTTTAAATGCGCTAATATTTGTTCCGTTACACGTACTTTAATAATTAACAACATTGAATCACTCATTGACAATTTGCAGTTGAAGCAATTAGTGCACGATTTAACCACAAATTTCTAATCAAGCTAGAGGCAACGTTTTATTACTATACTTTCAAATAATCAGTTACTGTCGAACGTTCGCTCAACATAAATCAGTGAACCGAATGTCATTGCAATAAAACATATACATCGACGTATTATAATAATATCAAAGTGGCAGCGTAACGATCTATTTGAAGAATAAGAAACGAGCAAAGTTTTGCGTTGTCATTGTGTACAATTGGACGATCGTCATTGCTGATCGAAGCACTTGACACCTTAGTCAAGTATTAGTGTACCTTTGAATAATTGCAAACAAAAACAAAACTAAAGCTTGCGCATCGATGTACCCTGCGCGCCAATTTAATCACTTAAAAATATGTACCTTTCTTCCCGCTCGGTGGTTACCTCATTCGAGGCAACGATTTCTCAGCTTAATCTCGCAGCTTAAGCTCGTTGCAGGATAAAATAAATAAACGATACAATTTACATGCTGCAATTTCAGTTGAAACAAACAAATTATTGAGCAATATAAACGGCTCCTCTTTTCAAGTCCATTACCAACTAGTTTGCGTTTCTTTAGCGTAAAAATTCGAGATTTCTTGTACTCGCTTGAAAAACACGTAAATTGGCCAATGATAATAACGACTGTCTCGCGATAAATAGAGAGAAGGTTGAGAAAGCGAGGTAAAGCATTCGATTAAAGTGGCGGAATGCAGTTGGTCATAAATACGTCCGACAAACTCATCATTCTCGGAGTGAAAGGCGTGTATAATGTTGTTGGAACAGTTGGAATAACGAGAAGCAGAAGCTCGGCGAAAGCGTCGTGGAGCCGAGGTCGCGTGCCCGTCTTCGTAGTGAGATCTCGGGCAAACAAAGTCTGCGCCAGCGAGGATCGCGACAATGCGAGAAACGCACGCACCCCCCCCCCCCCACCACCACCACCACCAACCCCGGTTAATCGTTCAAATGAGCAATTTGTTTGGATTGAGAGAGAGACGCGGATACGATAATCGGGGATGGCGCCGTTACTACAGCCTGTGAGAACCCCTGTCAACGAGGCATGGGAAAAGTTGATGTTCTTGTTTGCAATAGAGATCTGCCGGTCGAATAATATAACGTCGGACAGCTCTATTGAATCGCGTCTAATATGTCTCTCTGCACAGCCACCGACAAATGTTCCCGTTCGCGTTCTCTGTGTTTCCACTTCATTCCGCAGCCGATTCTCCTGGCCTTCCCCCCCCCCACCCACCCACCCCCGCCCCCTAATTTGATTTAATTATTGCAGGCTGCGCCTCGCCGCATCTCCCGTTTATTAACTCCGCGGGCGATATACTCCCTCAATACGCAGGCCTTCGCGAATTTTCAGAGGTCCGAATAATTGACGACGACTTGACAATTTGTTTTCTGAAAGTCTTATGCATGGCTTGGGGGTATTTCTTTTTTCGTCCTCCGTCCCTTCTTTGTCTTTCTTTCTTTTTTGTTTTTTTTTTTTTTTTTTTTTTTTTTTTGTTGACAGTCGTGGCGGATGTCTCCTCATTTGCCTCCGTATGTAATCGATACTATTACCTTATTTTCTTCCGCCTCGTTTGTTTATTATCGCAGTTATACCTTTCTCTTCGAGAGTTTGCGATCGGAGTTTCGAGGAATCACGCTGCGAATGTACACTCAGCGCATGAGTAGGTATTGATTTGTCGATAATTTTCCAACCATTCGTTTAACACGATACAATTACGACATGCAGTTGGCGGAGAATAAAAATACTTTTTATTTGTCCGATGACTCTTAAATGTGCATTGCGATTAGTTTTCTGAAATTTTTAATAATTGTAGTGCGTTGCATTTAATAATCGATACCTTGTCCCAGGCCTATAAAATGTATTTTCCATTAATGAAACTTCGATCACGGACTTGACATAATCTTCAACTTTTATAAGACTTCGCAACTGTCGCTCAATATTTACGATTTTAAAAAATTACCGATTTTGTTCAAACTAATCAAATATATATCGATTGAGTAAGACGAGGTGTGATTTACTTTAAAGAGTTTTTAAATTTCCTTCGCGGTTGATGTTTGATTTATTTGCTTTTCAAGTCAATAAAGAAAACAATAATTTTTTGCACGAGTAACATTGCGTTAGTAATATTTTTTTCAGATTTTACACAATCTTTGTAATGGTGTGCAGTGGTTGTCGTTCATCCCCTTAGAGAAATGGTTGAATAAATTAATATCTTCTTTTATGCCATTTGTACGTTTAAATTTATAGTCTTGTAGTCGTGAAACACGAATTAAAGCAAATTTCAGTGACATCGATGATCAAACGCAAGGTTAAGCGATTTACCAAAATTTGATAAAACTGACGCTATAAACAAAAATTGCGTTCTTTGAAAGAAGATGGAATGGTTGCTGACGCTACGTTAACCGCGTTAATTGTGTAAAACAAAACGCAACAAAAAAAGAAAAAGAAGGAAAGAAAGAAAGAAAGAAAGAAAGAAAGAAGGAAAAAACGAAAATCAGACGTAATGGACCGGCTATTAGATCCTGAAAAACACGAGGCGAACGCAATACTCCGAACGAGCTCAGCTGCAGGAATTAAAAAAGATAAGACGCGCGAGTTTCCCGGAAAATTGGTGGGAGGGCGGGGCGCGTAAAAACCTCGAAAGCAGGAAAATCGAGTATCCTCAGGCACATTAGCTTGAATGGCGAGACGCGCTAGGAGGCATTCGCCGCGACACTTGTGCCGGTAAACTTCAAGCGTCTTTACCGCGCTGATTTCTCCCTCTCTCTCCCTCTCTCGCCCTCTGTCGCGGTGTGTGTGCGCGTGCGCGCGTGTGCGTGTATGCCTGTGGAGGGATGTAAGCCGCGGACAATGCGGCAAATGAACCGAATTTGCGAAACGCAGCGGCGCGCGGCATTCCCCCACTCGCTTCCTCACCTCAACCTCCGCGGGGTTGAAGCGCGGGAGGGAGGGACGGCATCGGCGCTTTCGGATCTTCGCTCCATAGGCGTCAGAACTAACACCGTTCAAGGTGTCAACGAGAAAGAGGTTTTCGCTTTCCGCCGCGCCGCAGGTACTCGAGAAGGAATCCGCAGGCTCGGGCATTTCTTCGTCAAACAGGACGCCGTCGTTGTACCTGCGTTCGATTCGATGCTACTTAGCGACCGACGCTTCATTGCCACCCCCCAAATTTTCCGTAAACACACAATGACGCCTGAGTTGCTACTTACATTGCCAATAATGGAGCTGGGTACATCTTTGAGACATCTTTATTATGTGCTACTTTTCCCGCTTTCACCACTCCCGTCTGCCCCTCGCGCTGTCTGCCCGGCAATTGTGTCATTTGTGTTTACTTATTCCTCGCGTAATCCCCTTTCAATATTCGGTATTTTTCTACCAGAAATTGCTGGTCCTTGGAGTTGGCCGCTAGATGCACTTTCCTCTTTATTTCCTTCTTAATTCCTGCTATAAAAGTGCGCGCTTTATTTTAGTTTAGCGAGGCTAAACTTTTCAACCCTGTAGTCATTTGCGTTTTGTTTCTCGTTAATCGTACTTACCTCATCCAATCGTGCTCCGTGCAACCGATTTCGTAAATTAGTTAAATGCATAACCGACTCGAAATTGTTCCAAAAAATTTATTCGTGGAACACCTCCGATAAATTTCACCCAAGGATTTGAATGCGGATGCTGGCAATCGTCATGGAAGTAATTATTCTTTAAATGAGCTCGGTCGATGGATCTATAGTTACGTAGTTGTAGGAAAAAATTCTTTTAGCATTAATTCTTTTAAAGCGATTGAATAATCGTGGAGGTACGACTTTACACAATTGCAAAAATTCATCGACATTATAGAGCTCGTAAAACTGGTTTAGTATTTTTAACGTATTATGCACGCCTAAGATAAAATAAAATCATAAAAATTTCATATTACGAGACCCAGGGATATAATAATCTATGTGTTAAATTTGCAAATCAAATCTCGCGATCTAACCTCGTAACCAACATTGAATTCGCACTTTGTTTACTTTGCTGCATTTTGAAAAAGTAACGGAAATTGCGAAATTTCGTTCTTACGGCAAATTACGGCGAGTGAACAGTGGCTTGAATGCGAGAATTAACGAGTTGTACAAAGTTACATCAGCATAATGTACCAAACAAGTTGTGTTTGGGCGTTATATAAAGCACTCGCGTATCTGCCGGAATTACGAGATTGCGCGATCTTCTTGACCTCCTTCTCAAAAAATGATCGGTCAATGATTAGCGTAAACATCAATTATACATTGACCATGACTTTCCGTTAATAGTGACCAATGAATTAATCACGTAAAGTAAAAGTACAGGATCGTTGGACTTCAAAGGAACCATTTGCTTTTCAAGCGAACAAACGAGAATACTTAACTTATTTATTTGCTAATTCATATTTAAATAGGCTACAATTTTATTTCATTTTATATATCATACTTGAACTAATATATAATTACTCAGTCACAATTAAAAACTTAGCGTTACACAATGCTTTCATATTGAGAAAAACGCATATCCAAAATTAGAAAATACATATGTTAATCGAGTGTATATTAAAGTATGTTACATATTAAATCTTGAGACAAAGTGCAATTGCACTAGGAAAGTACAAGTAAATCACATCACCAACCGTTTTCGTGCACGATTGGCCCATTTTTAAATTACCCTAGACAATCGCGGCTAAATTAAGATTAAGGACTCGCGTTTTAATGATCTTATGTACATATGAATGGAAAATTCACGAGATGAAGCTTATTATTTAGTTAATGCATATTTAGAATATACGAAACTTAACTTCCCGCATTATTATCTCATTCGTTTTCTAGTAGTTTGAACGATAACGATAATTACATTATTTTTCGATTACTTTATAATTTAGTAATTCGCTTCTGAAATTTCGTTAAACTGAAATTATCTTGTCACCGTTTAGTTTCAGCTTTGATTTTGATTTTTACCGTAGAACCGACGTTCAAACATTTCCTATGCTCTGATTAATTAATCATAATAATAATCATGAAATTGAAATCAAAGTAGAACAGATTATTTTTAATTTAGTAAATATATTTATTGCGCAGTATACGAACCTCGACAACTATAATTTGCGCTTGATATTGACAAACGTTACATCGATAAAAAAAATAAAATAATTACAAATGGTTACATGAAGGTTCGTTATAAATTACGATTGCACACTAAAAAATTTCGTATTACTTTCATGACATCGATGTATATCTAATGAAGAATTAGATTTAGACAGACAAATTACATTTTTGCATTCTCGAGCCTGAGGAAGCATCGTCAAATTGCACGTTCATTTTCACGTGCAGTGCTTTCAATAAACCGAAATTACAGTATCTGCGTTATTGATGTGATTGAAAATTGATTTACCTATAGATCGAAGTTAAAAGTTTCGCCCGGCAGCGCTCGAATATAACAAACGTTATAAAAGAAAGAGCTCCGAACGAGATTATCGGTAAAACAAGCGACCGCTACAATAATTTCATACACGTGAAAAAGTTGAAACGAACAATGAAGTTATCGGGTCGATGTGAAAGACTCGCGGGCGTAAAATACACGTAACACAGGAGTAATTTTGATAAATTTGCATGGAAAGTGCAAATTGCACGCGGCCGGAGCGGAAATCTGTTTCGGAGAAAGAGAAGGTCGGAAACAAGCTGAGCAGAGCTTTGCTCATGATGATGTTACTTGATGAGGCTGTCGCTGTGGGCATTGTCCTCGTATATTACCGATGGGAATCGAGTCCAAATCAGTACTTTCGGTCGGTCGGTAACGATTTAAATCGTTTGTTCGCGATTCGCCCGCATTCGTAGTTATTACGTGCCGCTGCCTATTGCGTTATTTTAACGAAATCGCGTCTACGAACATTATCCGAAAATTCGAGGCTTTGTTTTGCCCCGGGCGCAATATTTTTATCGTTATTGCTGCGCATACCGCATATTTCGGGGTTGACTCGCATCACGTTTTTACGAACGTAAATCGAATTGTCGCGTATGCCAGTGGACGCTTAGAGAAAAAGAAGGGACCTGTAATTCTTTTGAGACAAGCAGATCTCAGATTTCTAAAGGTCGTAGCAAACTTGTACTTTTTATGCGTAAGAGCTTCGCCACTTTTATAATACAACCTACGCTCGTATCTGAAAATAAAAGATGGCTTTCGTATATTGCAGTGAATTGGATGCATCGGAAGCCAAAAACACGATATTTATGATTTTTGTTCAAGTTATTCACTACAGCCAACCGTTCATTTCTTCTCTTTTTCATTATTTTTCATTAATTTCTTTTTCATCGCAATAACGAGAATCTTTGCAGCAGATTATTCGACGCGCTGTTGTTCGATCGAACGCGAGGATTTTAAAATGGACACCATTCGCTTTTTCAGAATCGTTTCAACTCCTGTGAAAGCACGTTTAAAATTAAAATGACGATAGCTGCAAGAAATCATCACGATTGCTGTCGCATGCGCATACGATTTGAATTTGAATATCCGCGTGTATAGTAACGCGATTTATAACGTACACTTGGATTTTTAACAAGTTGATGCTGAAAGAGTATTATGAAAATGAGATAAAAGTTCAGCGTTGAAATTTCACTGACTATTGTACGATCAACGTGGTTCTCGCATGTAATAGAAATGAACATAAACTTGATGGTACGAAGGGAACTATTAATAAAGTTCAAAGACCGAAGCCTAGATGTTGATTGCCAACAGAACTAGTTGATGTTGAAGAGTCCGAGGTTTCTGCGGCGGCTTGATACCAAGTTCGATTCCACCAAAGTTCCCTGCTCAGTGGTTATGCGGAAGTGCCTCAAGAAGCACTCGCTTAAATGTTCCAAGCACTGTTCCCCCACATTGTATTCCATTGCCTTTCGATCATCATCTCGGTCTTCAACTCTAAACGACAAATACACAGTTTCAATTTAACGCACTCCGTTCGCTCCACAAAGTTATTCGGGACATTTTTATATAACATTGATTCTTTGATTTCTTAATTTTTTATGGCTTGGTAATACTTTCGGTAATATTGCCGCACAACGTTAATGTTCGCGAATTGATTGTTTTGCGCGTATTTCTATTGCGAATATTACTGAAATTGTCGTGCGGAAATTCGTTGAAATATAATTATCATGCATTAAAATAACAATAAACTGGTTAAATATTCATTCGTCCAAATAATATTGCGATGAAATCCTGTGAAGGTCCCAAATGTTGAATAATTAAAAATCTTTTTCCATTTATGTACGATCGTTGACTCGTCGTTAGACTCTAATTTGCTCACGTTAGTACAGTCACGCACGACTGTAAGAAGGATTTAAAGTTTATTCGAGGAAAACTCATTAATTTATTAATTTACCTGGACATTTCAATAATTATTTATGAATGGTGTTATAACCTTATACACGTGAGATTTGTCAAATATAAACTATGTCGCAATATTATTTTAATAGGGTATTTATAGATTAAAGCAACATCTGCTTTGTATACTTTACATTCGGCTGCACGTCCGAATGCACGTCCTCGAACGATTACCACGATTTACACGACCGTCTAAATTTTTATGCAACTTTATAAAAGAACATTATATTTCATGTACGCTTCTGAAATTTAATCATCGGAAAACAAGTCCGCCAAGTAAATTTGCGCTGTAAAATTAAAAAATTAAAAATAAAATATTAATGCCTCAGTGCAGTTGGATTAAAATTAGATTAATTTAAAATTAAATTAAAAAGAACAATTGCAGCGTGTTTGGAACTTTTCACCTTGTACAAATATTTTTATATATTTTCAACCAAATGTTTCTCAATATTTGTGTAATGTGAATGTACTTAAAAGTAAGCACATCGTTATGAAGCCGAATCTAATAGAAATTGGAACTTTTGGCGGAATTAATTTGAGATTCAAATTTGTATGGTAAATAATTGTCTGAATTTTTTCATTTTTCTTTCCATATTTTACTCTTATAATTCAAATCATCGATAATAATATTTTATTTCTCATTCCAACTCCATATCCATTTGTTTTTAACTGCGTAAATACGCAGTTTCCTATAATTTGTAAGCGTCGATTTGTGCGTTCTGAAATTTTTAATTACATACTAGTCATTTGTATAATCATTCGCAGAATAAATCGAAACATTTTTTAAAACTGCATTTTGTTTTACATTGAGTTTGATACGACGACAATAAAAACGTAACATTCCCATAATATTGTGCGACTTCTCTCCCCCCTCGCATGGATCCTTCCTTTCTTTTCCATTCCTAAGCGAATTTCTACATTACCGATTACGATGTTTAGGTTGCCATTCAAACGTTGGTAAATGATATTCTAAATGATTGCCACGAAGGAAATAGAATTACCATTTAATTAACGCATTCGGCATTCCCGATTTTCGCGCCTCGAGTTCGTGAAAATCTCTGTCAGCGAACGTCAATAGCCATGACACCGAATGACTAAATGTAAAAATCTCGGCTCTCGTATCTCTCTCGTAACCCGTGTCCTCCTTATGAAAATCCCCTTGCCGCAACGCTCTTCTTAATGTCGTTGTCGCAATTGGTTGTCGTTCAACGTTCGCGCTTCGCTCGTTCCTTTGAAAGTCCGTCCGTGCGCGCAAAAAAAGAATAGCACGCGCGAAAGTGCGAAACGCGCAAAGCTAAGCCGCGAAAATTTTTTGCCCCGGTTAATCGAATCCATCGGCAATTTGTCGGGCGGAAAACCCGTCGGCGCCATTTCGCCCATCCGTAGCCCGCGCCCACGCATCCACACACACACACGCGCGCGCCAAGTCCTTCCTCCTCTCGAGCAACTCTCCGGAACCTGTCGGCAGCTCGGCGTATAAGGCTATCAAAATTCATGACTTCGGACATACACCGAGGGGGTTAAAACGCAGACTCCGCCGAGCTATGGGCAGAGACGCGTCCAAAAGAGACGAGAACCCCGAGAGAGAGAGAGAGAGAGAGAGAGAGAGAGAGAGAGAGAGAGAGACGGTATGCAATATAAACGAGCCGAGGCATTAGAAGCAAAGGTTGGCGAGCTTGTGTGTGGATGGGCTGCGAGAGGTTGGCGCGAAAAATCAAAGGGGAAGAATGGATGTTCTCGCGCGAACTAACGAAATTATTGTCTCGTCATTAATGGGGGTAAGCTTGTGTTTTGCTTCGAATGGTAACGTGCTCGTTGTACTTTTCGTAAAATACCAGCAATTATCGGTGCCGGAGTCGAATCAAATGATTAAGTACGTTGCTATTTCTTAGCACAAGGCGAACACACCTAAAAGAAATAAATATAAAATAATTACATCGTGCTTGAATAACTACGTTCAACGACAACTTCCTTTGGCACAAGTATTTCGCTGAAACTCTCATTCTTCTTTTTACGCGTCTACGCAATGTAACAGGACAAAAAGGGAAGCTTGCCGTATTTGCTGCATTTGATAAGATTGCGATACTCGCTAAAAACAAGCAATAACTTTTAAGCTAGACTTTAATAAATGGTGAATAATATCCATTAAAGAGAGGTCGATTATTCTTTATTCTTGCTCTAATATAGAATTAAGTTTAAAAATAGAAAAATAGAAAAACTTCCTCGTGGACAATTACTTTTAAAAATGTTCTTAAGCGATAATTATCTTCAATGGTTCTCGCGATAAAGGAACTCCACGGCTGCTCGTAATCCGATTTCTGAAAATAACTAAAAGTAGAAGTAGTAAAAATGTTACTAATCGCCGCGTCGCGCACTACAAGCTCTACGCTAATTTCTTTCACCCAGGATGAAAAAGAGAGGGGAGAAGAAAAAAAGAAAAAAAAGAAAAAAAAAAAAAAAAAAAAAAAAAAAAAAAAAAAAAACACGCACGAAATCTTTTCACATTCTTTTACACCTTGATGTATCCGCATTATTATGAAAATATCAGAGTAATACAAAAGCAGCGACATAACTAACTTTCCTCTGTAGGATGAGTAACATTACGGCAATATCGTCCTAAAATATTACTTTGAAAGAGTAAATTAAAAACTAATGGCGTAGAAATGAAAGGTTCTCTAACATTGCTTATAGCAACGAGTTCAACAAATAGAGCACATTGAAAACACGAGCATGAAATTTTAACGAATCTCGCGCGATGTGTACAGTTTTCGTGAATTAGCAGCAAAGCGGTACCACGATGGGAAAGGTACAGTAAGGGAGAGCTGAAAAAGAGAGCGAGATTAAGCGAAGCAAATGACGCAGGACATGTCGTTGCCGGTCCGGCGGGGGGTGTGATACGGGAGGGAAGGTAATACGAGAGGCGAATGAGAAAAGAAGGACGAGGCGGTAAATATGCAGGTTTGTCGGCGTGTGTGTGTGCGCGCGTGCGTGCGTGTACGGCGGCGACGGCAAGGGGAGGGATAGCTCGCGGGTAAATTTTGAATATGCATCGCTTCCCTATGATGGCGCAATAGACAACAGAGTGGACCGGATTGGATTATACCGGGGCTCTTTGCCTCGGCAAAACCGTGTAATCTCCCATTAAAAAGTTCGAGCGCTGGATTTCCCGCGCAAGTATTTGCCGAGGAACATCGTACGCAACGCGTATATGCAAATACATTAGATAAACTCGAATTACACTTTGATTTACAGATTGTGCGACATTGAATTTTTCGTCCCTTGTGAAAGACACGTGATAGACTGCATTTTCAGCTCGAACGACCGTTTTCCACACCCTTTCCGATTTTTCTGCACGTCCTCGAAAATGAGTTTTCGCGGAAGTCCGAGATCGGCCAAATATGGAGATTTCGAAATCCAAAATTGCTCGAATCGCATAAGCGCTCGTAACGCCAAATTTCGTACTACAAACCTTACGATTACCTCTATTACGATTTTCGACTCACGCGACCTTGTACTTCTTTAAAATATTTTTTTGTGTACTATAAATTTGGAAAAAATTAATGGTACGGAAAACTGTTGTCGCGCTGAAAATTTATTTGAAATAACGCTCGTGTAACTAATGTTTAGTGTCATTTATCATAGTTTCATTTAGATGTGTACAGCTGGCGTATTCTTTATCCAGTACATCGGGTATGATACAAGATACAGTTACCATTACTGCATTATCTACCGATTTTTAAGAATGTATTTTTAATAATAATTACTGTTCATTTAATTAAGTTGAAGATTGTTTTCGTGTTCTCTTTACATTATAATTGGTAATGTCAATATTTTCGACCTAGTAATATATTTTTCCATTAAATTTATTGAAAAATGTACGCCTACCGTTAAACTCGTAGATAAATCTGACAAATTTGAAATCAATTTATTGACTTTAACGATCATAGAAACTCCGGTTTCGTCGGTATGTTTTATTTTACTTTAACGTCGAATGGTAACAAAATATGACTTTTTACCGACAGGACATCGATATTTTACACGAGCTTACGAAATTCTCCGCTGCGCGCCAGCACCAGTCTTTATCACACATAACCGAACCTTGTCATTCGCTGTACTCTTACGCATTAATCTTGCGACCAATTTCCCGTTTCCTTATGTTTCTTGCAAAAAGTGCAATATTCAATATTAGTTATTAAGAAATAGTTATTTCTGACCTATGTTTTTCTTCCTTTAGTTAACCCAGTTTTGTTATTTATTTATCCTAAACACTGGTAAAATTCTATGAAAATACGTTTTGTCGCATTAATTATATAATTATGACGCGCAAAATAACGCAGTGTTTGAGAAAATATTTATTAAAAGACGGAATTTCAAAATTATTTGCATATCGCGTACAAGTAGAAAATACTTTTTTCTAATGAGCCGAATGTCATTAGTTAAGAAAATTGCTCATCTTACTCGTGGATAAAACTGACCAGATTTAAAAACTAGTTCCAAAATGAAATTATCGAATAAAAACGAACGTTAACGTAGATTATCGATTAGACGGATTAATTACGTTCGGATCTGTAATATTTCGTACAAACGATTCCACTACAATATTTGACCAAAAATTTCATAATGCAATACAACTAGTTTCGTTAAAATAACACAATTTATTTCTCGTACTTGCAATACTTTAATTACTTTTAGGAATTTCACTTTTATTTCAGCTGTGTATTTCATTCGTATTTCATTCGCCTGAAAAAGAAATCATCTTATATTTTTTCACGCTTTGTGAAACTCGGTGTAATAGAGAACTAAGGTAACATTATAAAAAATTGCGGGAAAGAAACCAAAATTGAAAGCAATTTTTTCTCCAAACGTTTATGTAATTAATATATTAACTTAAGTAATAAGTTTATGGTTATTTATCAATAATTTATGAAGCGCTATAAAGACACGTAGTCTATTTATAAGAACGTCGAATAATTTTACGCGTTTATGATGCAATTCGTTGAAGTGAAATTGTTATTAGGATCAAATAATTTGAGTTTCACATTTAATAATTCCGTTTAAGCAATTTTATAATATACTAATATGTGACATTAGCTTCAAGTGATCATAAATATACTACACTATTTAATTTCGACTGGCGTACACGTTTAAGTTGTTCGATCCAGTCGATTCGTAAAAAAAAGATCAGGTAATCCGCAGAACTTGAACGCGATGGTCCACCGTTATTGTTTTCATTGCGTTGCTCTGAAGTTCCGATAATTGACTTTTATCATCGATTCGCACTCGTTCAACAGCGGTCAAAGACTATTCGAGAGAAATTTATGATCGTCCGAAGGTGTACGGTGTGAAAAGCGAGCGTCACATCGGTGCTAGATGTGGAAAGGGCGACATGTCAAATAATCCTTCGAAGGGAGTCAGATCGACAAGTGCACATTTTACCTTACTTTGATTTCCTGGCTGTCAACGCGAACAGTGAGCTGTTCGCGCATATGCTGAGTGAGTGAGAGAGAGAGAGAGAGAGAGAGAGAGAGAGAGAGAGAGAGAGGCGAGAGAAGCGTCGCTACGGGCGCATATCGTTCCTGCAGTACAGTGCACTGTTATAATTACGGCAGTAGCAATCAATTAGAGCAGCAATCGTGCGTTGATTAAGGGCTCGATTGGAATGTAATGGGGCAACGGGTGGTCAGTGATGATTAACGTTCGCGGAACACCACTCCCACCCTTATCCGCGATGCGTAGTACGTGAAATGAAATGCGCGTCGCCGCCCGCAGCAAATGATGCAGGAAACGAAATATTGGACGAGCGGACGATGGCGGCGGGCAGCGCGCGACGACGCCCAATAATTTTCACCGGCCCCGTTGCATCTCCGCTCTCTGTACGGACCCTCGCGTGCATCCGAGAGGACGAGCGAGGACGAGCGAGGGAGCGAGAGGGAGCGAGCGCCTACGGACATTTCCACGGTTTCTCGTCTTAATCATCTTCTCGATCAAAACCAGCAACGGCCACCGAAGCCTAACCCCTTCTACGACTCGACCAATCGATTCTTTTTCTCCGTTTATCTCTTCTGCCTACACACGGAACTGCCCTTCGGACGCCTTTGATCGAATTCTCATAATAAATATCTTTATTTGATAATCGACTTCGATATCTACCAATCGCAAGCCCAGAAATCTAGAAATTCGCGACATCATCGTTGACACTGGCATTTGGCATTTGGCATTTGGCATTTGGCATTTTCTTTGCTATGATCGCTTCCGTTATTATTCTATCCTGTGGGTTTTTCTTAAAAAACCACGCGCGACCCCAGATTTCGCTAGTACTCGCTAGTACCAATATTAACATTCGCACGTCCCTCGAAACGTATTAACGGCGACGCGAAAATCGGCTCGAAAACTCGAACAAAGTCGACTTCCTTACCGAATGCCGGCGCACCGCAGCAGTTAAATATTCTTTATCGGACGGTTACGGACGGCTAATAGAAATTCATTGAATAAAGGTCAATTATCGGAATTGAATATTTCGGGTATAGTGGCCGAACGCAGACGCCCAGCCGCGCTCGCTACATGAAATATTCGATTTTCGTAGCGAACGGATGAGGTTGAAGTGCAAATACGCGGGGATGGCGTGTGCGGTCGTGGCTCGTCCGACCTCTGCCGTACAATCGACTTCGACAGCGATCGAAAAAAGACGGAAAAAGCTGACGCGGAGGACCCGCTAGCAATCGGTAGCAAAAACAATCAGGACTCGTATTTGCAGGAGGCTCATTTCGGAACTTCATTTTCGCCTCTCTTTCTCTCGTTTGCGGCGACAGTTGGGTAACGATTTTAATTTGGCGGTCCTTCTCCGCCTCGTTTCCCTCCTCCTCCTCCTACGCCGCCTCTCATTCTCCCTTTCGCTCCACCCCTTCGCGCGACAACTCCCTGTCTTCTTGCCCTCTTCACCACGAGCCGAGCTTTCTCGATCAACTTCCCTGCGCCATCCCCCTACCTCCCATGGTGAAACCCTTTCCCATGATTCCCATCGATCACCTAATCCCCACGGTAAAAATTCATCAAGAATCGTCAGCTCTAGCTTGCAACGAGGTACCGTACCATGGGAGTAACGCGCTTCGATACCTGCACTACGGTCTACGTAATAATCGACAATTGCTAGTTACTATGCCTAAAGAATTTGACTCTAATTCGGTGAGTTATTTATCGCTCGAAACAATCGAAACGCTCGATAAGCTCGATACAATTTTTAATTGGTAATCGTTATTAATTAACTCGTTAACTGCGATATAAACAAGAAAGCGACCTTGAATTCCAATTTATCGGCAGGGATTTCTTCGCTTTAGATTTTCCTTTGAAAGCAAATTACAGTGCTTTTATTACAGCTACGTTGCATTAATTGAAATTTATTATAAGAGGTTCAATTGTAGAAAATTATTGTAGAAAAAGTAGTAACTTTTAAACTCGAAGTGAACTTTGCGCACAGCTCTACGCGTATAAAATACATGTATAATTTTAACAACTAAACAAAAACAGTACGCTCTATATAATTCGAATAATCTATACGAGATGTAAAGCTTATCATTGTGAGCTAATTAGTTATCGTTTATTAACCGATTACCGTATTACCGATTTCTATTGTCTACGGAACACTTACAGCGACATTATATAAGATTATTTATAAAGAGGTAAAGAAAATGAATTCTATTGTTGTATGATTTTATTACAAAAATTATCATTTCGAAAAGGTATATTCTCCACGGGTTTAAAACTATTGGTATGATTTTTAAAACTGTAAAATAAACCAACGGATTTACAGTTTCGCTGGCAATGTATTATTTGATAATTATAAAAATTCAGTCATCGAGCAAATTAAGAGCCATCCGAGAGTTTATTCATGCATATTGGGTTCATTCTTTTAATAGTCAATCGCTCAATATTTTTGCCTAGAATTAATCTCGTAGAAAAAAATATTTGTTCTCCAAAGACAATCAGAGCGATCGGCGTTGCAGTCTTGATTAATGCTGCCAACGGTAGGTTGGTGCACGTTTAAAGGTGTTACCGAGCACGACGACGACGACGACGACGACGACGACGACGACGACGCGGCCGCAGGCTGTGTCTGCTAAACCGTCGGAGAGAGGGTGAGAGAGGGATAGCGAGAGAGATAAATAGAACTAGTAAACGAGCGAAAGAGGGGCCTGCTTATTATTAATTAAATCCAAAGTCGTACTTAGTTGGCGAGTACATAAACGGAAATAATATTTACTTAAGCGTTCATTAGACGAGTCAGCGTAGAACGAGCGATGATGGAATAGGAGAAACAAGCACGTAACGGACATGTAGCGAATGAAATGGAGAAAGAGTGAGTGAGTGAGTGAGAGAGTGAGAGAGTGAGAGAGAGAGAGAGAGAGAGAGAGAGAGAGAGAGCAGTCGCGTGCGACTTGACGCCACAAACGAGCGGAATTCTCATTAAAACAACCATATCTTTCACTTTTTAAAGCTCTTGCAAAGGTTCTCGGCGAAATAAGTACGTCGGAGGAGGAAACAAAAATACGAGTGAAGTACCACTGACACTAGTAACACTAAACTGCCAGGGGAAATTATTCGCGCGCACATCGAGTTAAGGGGTCTAAGGGATAGCGATGGTAGAACAAGAAAGTAGTTTAGCTACCACTAGGAAGCGGCTAATGTGAAAATATACTCGTTGAGGAAAACTCGTTTCTCTTTTAATTGATATAATAACAAATCCGGCATCCCCGTTGCCCTTCTTAGACGGTGCGCGTCGGTGCGCCGAAGTAGAGCGTCTTTTATGTCCGCTCGGGGGCGTCCGACAATTTCATTTGTGCTCCAGAATCCACGCTTTCACCAATAAGAATATGTCTAGCTTATAAATACCTGATTAATAGTTTGATCCTTTATGGCAGCATTGCTAACCCCTAATCGCGCGATGCGTCTATTCTCTCGTACTTCCACTAGAGATCGCGAATATTGTTCAGCTTCTCCTACAAGTAACTAACCAACTTCTCCAAAATAAGCACTGATTCGTTCTACATCTGATTATATTATCAATAGAGTTGCATGTTGTAGTAGACAAACAGTAAACAATTCACTAAAACTGTCGAATAGTTGTCATTGGAATTTCAATTTCTCAATGTCTTTGTTTACTATGAAAAAAAATGTAGCAATTACGATAAATATTTCACAGCAACTTCTCGGAAAGCTTCTCGGAAAGTGTAATTTCACTGTGATTTTGATAATATTAATGGTCTATAATGATTGCGGTACTATTATTACGAACACTTTTCGTAGGAATATTTCACTTTTACTTCATTGAATTTAATATTAATATTATTGTTTTTATACATTATTCGATTGAATATTATTAACTTTTGAATACTATTAAATAACGACCTTACTAATATCATAGAATTTAGTTTACGATCTTTATCGGTTTAAATTTAGATGAAAATTTGAAAAAAAAAATATATATATAAACATATATCTGCGATTAATTACAAAAGATTTTTCAATATTTAACTACTTTTGGTACAAATAAAAATTTGTTGCTCATAAATTATTTTGTATAAATTAAGCATGTTCTTGAAAAATCTTACCGAATATTAAAATTTCTTTGTTAATGGTGTAGTTGATTATCAGAATAAAACGTTTTAAATTATTTGAATCATAGCGATGGTTACTTAGAAACCACGATTAGTTTATTATATTACTTATTAATATGTAAATGCTAAGATAGAAATATATTTGAAATCTTGTGATAAAGTACTTAGATAGAACATAAAAAATTAATATTTTTAATATTTTCGTTAAAAAAGTTGTCACGATTTGTTTGAAGCGATTCAAGTATTCAAATGTCCAAGACAATTACTTAAGAGTGTGAAACATTATTTATTTGGAATTATTACTAATAATTAATATTTACACAATAAAAAGAGAAAAAAGTTGAGATCGTAAAGAAAAAATCTAAAATAGAGAATTACAATATTTGCAAGCTTAAATACTGTGATTTGTAATACGTGTAAGACTATTAATTGTTTCGTAATAAATCTGTCTGTCGACAGATTTCATATAAAGCAATTAATATAGTTTATACGAATCAGTAGTTCGAGCAATTTAAAATACCGATACATAATTTATATTACTTTTTAATTTATTGTGTACTTTGGCTTATTCTTCCTACTTAAAGGGTATAGAAGGATCTATTTGTTTCTCGACATTTTATTATTCAGTACTTAAATGCAGATATGTAACGTCTATAAAATATAAACTATTTTCAGAACAGATTTTCTTTAACTAAGTACCTTATGTCATAATCCTGGTATTTACTCTTTTTACTTTACTTAAAAGTAGTACCTACTGTATTTGATGACACTTACATAGATCGAAACTCGTACGAAAATGATAAGTCAAGAAATGTAAGATTAATAGATAAATATCTAGAATATGAAGTTTAAATGTCACGAAAATATTTCGTGAACTACAGGACTTTATTGTATGTATATACATAAATTATTTTTACATAAATTTTTACATTTCTATTATGTCATGATATTCAGAATATTCATAATATCTATTTAGAATTCAAATAATATAATTTCCAAGTTTTAACGGTTTCAAATAAGTACATCTTTTCATAACTGCAAAAAAGTTTTGTACTACAAAATCTTGTGCAAAACTAAAGATATTGCCTTTCATTGTTATTTCTGAGAAATTTGTCAGGGTAATTCGAAAAATATATTTCAAAGTATATTTTATCCCAATAGAACGTTTCAAGTGTCGCAATAAAAGAACTCTTAATAGATCGCGCATAAAATAAAGAATAAGGCGCAGCGAAAATATAATCAGAGTCTACGAGGAATATCAGGCAGCGTTCGATAACAAAGTCAGCGATGCAATAAAATCGCTGTCTGTTTTTGGTACGAAATGAGTTGCTGTTATTTATAGACGAGAAGCACGACTCGACAGTTCATCTTGTATATTCTTTCGTCGAACGGCGTATCATGTTCCTTGTTTAACATGTTCCATTGATCTCGTTTAGGCCAAATGTAAAAGGGGGTGAGATTCGGTCGGTGCAACTGTGTCGTTTCGACCGTATCACTCTTCTCTCTCTCTCTCTCTCTCTCTCTCTCTCTCTCTCTCTACTTTATTCAGGCAATATGGTTGGATAATGCAAGTATCAAGCAATATTGAACGAATCTTTTTCTCATTATTTTTCCCTTTTAAACAGTTTCTCGTTTTAAACAGTTTTGTTTATTTTTTATTATCAATCTTGCTCCGTCGTTTTATATTTCTATCGCTCCTCCTTCTCAGTATCTTTCGTTAGTATTTCTTTTAACTGAAAATATCTTAATTATCCTTTCATTCATTTTTTTCTAACTTATAATTACCTCGTTTGCGTTTATCATTTTTATCCCGCTATATTCGTGCAGATATTTTTTGTAATTCAGCGAAAAGCTTCTTAATACTAAATTGAAAACAAAATTTAAAATCTTAAAAATCGTGTAATTAATTTAAAGTTTATTCGCGCAAGTGACGCGTAATTCCACCCCCGTGCTCTTGCTATTCTGTTTTATATTCGCCTTATTACGTACGAAATATATCTAACCGAATGTAAAGGTAACTTAATTTCTCGATAAGAGTCAGCTGACATATAACATTATGATTATCTTTTCCGTGCGCTTTTGATTTTAAATACGAATGGAGGAAAGAGCTGAAACGCATGTGTAGATATATTGATAAGCGAGGTGAGTAAAAACTAGTGCCCTGTTCGACCGAGTGAGACCCATTCGTAAATAGCAATCGTATTCACAAATGGAGCCGCTGCAGCTTCCAGTGTTGTCGACGAGCGCGAGCCTGGGTTTCTGTTTCCGCGCTTCAATATCTCTTAATTTTGTTTCCTTTTTCCGCTTCACTCTTTCCCGATTCTTAATAGCGCAATGCGATGTCAGTTAGCCGCGGGCGATGCCTGGTCCACTGGTCTCGTATGCACCGCATACCTCCTTTTGCCCAGGCTCCCTCAGGAACCTCCGCCCTAAACAAATTTAATAAGTCCGCGATTTCCTTGCCGACTGTTCATTCGCCCTTCGGGGCAAAATACATCGGTGGACGGATAGTGAGGGGGAGAGAGAGAGACCAAGGCTCCTTTCGATCACTGTATACGCGTTTAATCGACCCTTAGCTAATAAACGAGCGACTCGCGTCGGCGTTTCCACCGCCGGCTTAGGGGTGGATCCGTCGCTGAAATCGACGCGTCGGCGACTTCGTCGGCTGCATTTTCGCATTTTCGCATGCACGTCACAGCGATTTCGCGTGCACGCGCCTTCGGGTGCTTCGAGGGGAAAGGACTCCCAATGTTTGCGTGCTCATTCGGAGTCCTTCGCTCGAGCTTACGAAGAGAAGAGAGCGACATTCGATTGGGCAATCTAATCTAGAAATATATTTAGCTGCGAAACTTGGAGCGAACTCGATTCACTGCTGGTGAACCGAGTTCGTTTGGCAAGCTGGTTTCTTTTCTTGTGAATTGTGCACTCACGCACGTAAGTGAAATTCCGTAAAAATGAATATTCATTTCTTTTTACGCGTTATTCATCACCGAGAATAAGTTTGAAGTCATTCGTACGCTATTTCAAAAATAAAGCTTACATCCGGAACGTTGGTAGATGATTTTGATTTAAAGTTTTGATTCGGAAAAGGAATTTACGCCAAATGGCAGTTTTTAGTCCATTTTCTTGATATAACTGGTCGTCGTGGTATATCGACCAAGTAAATACGTCAACAGGATCTGAAATAGTAGTTTACAAAAAATCAGTCTAAGAAAATATCAAATTTTGATCGTGTATAAACGAAAGTATTATTCTATCTGCTGTCTCTCGTTAATAGCCACGTGGACAATAGCATTACGTTGTAACTTGCACAACTGTATCAACGGATAATTTGCTTTAATAGGTTGCTTTGATCTTTTTACAATATTTGGAACATTTTTCACGGCGCTATACGATTAAAACTTAGGGTCTTGAGATATGAAAGCTTTCGGTATTAAGTTCGAATGACGCACTATTGTATGAAATGCGTGACAAATGTTTGAAAGGTTTCCGTTGTTACGCGCGTGAATTTTAATTTTCAAATATCTTCTAGTTAAAAAAAAAAAAAAAAAAAAAAAAAAAAAAAAAAAAAAAAAAAAAAACTAAACATGATAATTACCAACGTCTAATTTTAGAGTAAATTCACTATAGAAATAATCATCAGGAGAGAAAAAAATGTAGAAAATACCTAGGCAGCGGTATACGCAACCCTCTTTGTCTTACTCTTACAGGAGTTTCATCGAAGTTGAAACTTTGTCGAACTCCATCATCGAAGCTCGACTGGATGAGTTCCGTTACTTCCAGCGTATCTGGGCGATGCCTCTAAAAACAGTAGTTTTCGCGGCAGGCAGATCGTGCGCGGCAGAATAAAAAGCCATATCACTGTCGGGATTTGGCGGCATGATGGGGGTGGGGCCTCTCGGGGGTATATTGGTCTTTGGAGTTAGAGAGTACGCACGGACTCGAATTTCCAGGCTCGTTCGCATGGTTAACTTGGCCAAACAGAAATTACCATTTTATTGGGCGAGTTCGGTCGTCTCCGCACCCCGCGATCCCATCCCGCACTCGTGGAGATGCGGGAATCACCACCTTTCTCTGTTTCTCGCTCCGGTGGGTCCCCGCTCGACTCGGTCCGCCACTTGGAATCGTCGAGCCGGCGGATTCAGCCCCTCGTGAGCGAACGCGCGCCTGACGCTTGGAATACGTAATCGCGGGTGCATTTGCCCTAGACCATCCTAGACCCGCGTTCTCGCTCGCTTTTTTGTCTCCATTCTCGCCATCCCCGTTGTTTCAGAGCTCTCGATATCAGAGCCTCGGAACGCGGCGACTCTCCACCGTACTTTACCTATACCAGTCCAAGTGGACGAGACTTATTGCTCGATGGCCATTTTCCACATAAAACCCCTTGGCATCTTTTTCCGCGGATCCTTCTGCTTCGAGGCGGAGGATGAATGGAGGAGAAATCGTTGACTTGATTCTAATAGATCGCGCGACTGAATCTAATATCTATCAAAATGAACTGTAAGCATCGGTTATTTGTCGTTCCTGGCACATAATCCTATCAGAATGATTACCTACAGCTATGAAGAATTTATTTACTGGACAACGACGGTTAAAGAGGCGCTTTTATTCCAAAGAGCTTACAAGACTTAAATAAACTGCAAATCTGTAATCTTTCCGAAACTAATGCGCTTGTTTCTTGTTATCGAAAATCTTGGTTACGTTTTTAATCGACGTAATAAAAAGTGAACTCGGTATTAGTCAATCAAATTCGCATTATTTTCAAACTTTTGAGTGACCGTCGTTCGCGTTCACTTGGTTATTTTAACATTTTAACTTTTATAATTATGTAATTATATAAAAATCTTCACCACTTGATTTTTGTGGCCTTTTATGGTAACCAGTGCAATTGCTAAATTGTACACGTTATATACTTATCCGTGACTTTGTCAAGTTTTTATGAAAGTTATAAGTATACTAATGTTATGGGTTATCTCGGCATCTATGATGCGATAAGGAGTTTGTTTGAATGACAATGCAAATCGACGCAATAAATAAAGGAGAAATTAAGTGCTTAGTTAATTAGCTGCCTTTAAGTAGAGTACACTCGATTACTTTCCATTTTAGATACTTATTTACTTATCATGTTCAATTAATGTTAAATTTATGAAAAACTTCTTTTTAATAAATTGAATCTGTTAACTTAGCAGTATTATAATTTAGCAATTTTTCATTAATAAATGATGAATTGAAATTAAAAGATGACACACCGGTACACCGATACACCGATATTACGGTAACTTTGGTGATAAATTCAAATTGTTTTTCAATGCACCGTGTGAATTTTTATTTTGTAATGAATTTTATGTGAATTTTTGTTTTAGCGTAGTATTTTATAAGTAACCAGATCCATCTCGCGGTGAATTTAGCAGATAAGCGTTGTTTCATTTTATTCTCCATTGAAATTTACATTAAAGCACTCAACCAAGAATATTTAGAAAATCGGGTTAAAATAGAAATAATCGTTTATCGTTTTACTACTTATTCGTAATTAATCGAAACTGCGTAAGATCTAGAAAATATAGATTATCTTATAAATTGATTTTACAGGACTAACACTTCTATATCTTTGATCAATATGATCAATTGATTATTTATAATATTAATGCTCTCGTATCTAGTAAGTTAGTCGACGTCTGATAACATTTATATTAGCGTTCAATAATTTTATATTTGCAGTGAGATTTAACGTTGAGAAACATTTCTCTGTTTGCCGATACCGCTTTACGTTACAAAATTAATTACCGGTTGTATTAACTAATTCCATACGATATTTATACAGATAACCGAGCAATTTATTCATTGTCGTTCATTGAAAGTTATTTATAAAAAGTTTTATACCATTGACAGGTAAAATAATAAGTCACGCAAACGTGCAATGATTAAAAAGTGCTGCAAATATTAACGTTGCTTTTTCATTCATCCATACATATACAAGAATGTGATTTATTTCTCAAGCAGCACTTATTCTCATTAATTGGATTCCGTCTCTTATATAACGTAAAAATTTAAATTAGGATTTAACCCTTTCGGTACGTTAATTGCAACAAGGTACTCGAGTGTGATGTCACAAAAGTTATTAATACTTCTTCAGCTGGCCAATCGAGAGAAAGTCCACGAGAGAAAGTTGGAGTAGACGGCGATATCGTAAAAGGGCTCGGATAAAGTTTAAAAAGCGGAAGTTAATTCTTGCGATTCGCGGAGTCTCCTTTCTCTTTTCCAACCATCAAAAGAGCTAATATTCCTCGCTTATTTCGGCCGTAACCCTGGCCTTTTAATTAAGTCGAAAGAAAACCGAATAATCGACGGCGTATTGCTCTTTGCTGCCCCTCTTAAGCCGCGTTGTACCCTCCTCTACCCACGGCCGAGTTCCACGCTTTCAAGCTTCACGAAATTAATTAAAGCTTAATCGAACCTCTTCTTTGAAGTGCTAATACGTCGGCAAACACGCCCGGCGTTACCATCCATCATCCGCGAAAGAATTTGAAATCCCGTTCGAAAGTTTTGAAAGAGTGGCGATAACAAGTTTAACCGAATTTAGCTGAGCTTTCGTTTATCGCGTAATAAAATAAAAGTCCGAGATGTAATCTACCATTGCAATGCGTAACTTACTCCATGAGACATGGATATCCAAGATATCTTTAATAACGAAGACGTTTTAAGCGTTTCCAGTCGATGTCACTTGATCGGTTATTTATATAATTTACAAAATGACGAAATTTCGTATCTTTTTGTACGAGTAAGAGTCGACTGATCGGCTAATAGACTAATTGCATTAGCTCCCAACGTTGGCTCTTGATCGTATATTCGAAGGTGTGAGTAGTATCAAAGTAGGTTTCTTTTACTGTATTTGCGGACATTTAGAATATAGGGAAAGGTTTTGGTAAAAGTACTCTTTTTACGAATTAAATATGTACATCAAATTTATTTCATCACGAGCCGCTATATACAAATTAATGCCTAGTGTGTCGCTAACATCTTTCTTATAATTATTTGCATTTTCGCTCTTAGTTTTGATCTTTGAGCATAGACTGTGGTACATCATACCTGATCGCTCGATTCGGATTATCTCGATGCGTATCTTAAAAACTATAAACACTTGCACAAAAAACTTCGAACATTTACTTTGGATATACCGTCAGCCGCGCTTAAAATGTAATACTGTAATCCATTCGGAAGTATCACTAAGTTCATTAGTATTTATCGCTTCCTTTTCCTTAGATATTCGACGAAAGGTCATCGAATTTTTTGTGCAAATTTCCCGAAATGTTTATTTGATCAGTCAAATTGTAACGCTTCGATAATTTTGTTTCAAGTTGCCGCATCGTTTACGAGCTTGCATACGCTCTTGTCGTCTTATAACTTATTAATACTGCAGAACATTAGCATCTTTTTATTAGTTTAACGACATAATATCTTCCACGCAATTTATGCCTCATCCCTGTTTTCTCATGCTCATGTTCAATTCACGCTGTACACTGTGCTACGTAATTACGCTAACAAATTACATCGCCTGACATACAGATCCGTTCCGTTTTGCCAGATTCGGTTACATTCACGCTTTTCTTCATCTTTTCATCTTCGTCTTCCCGTTGAATGTTATTCCCGAGTTTCCGTATTAGAGCAATTAAAATTGCATAATAATCGTTCTACTCGCATTTAATAACTATGCGTACTTTTAATGGGACATACATTACTAAATAGTATACGTATTTATTATTTTTTTATTCACGATTATCTTAATACGCCACGCATATTTACAAAACTTATCGGTGATTGTCTCGGACACTCAAGAAAATCGGCGCTAAATTCAGTTGGGTGACGAGATCAGTTTTTCATAAATGATTTTGCTCTAATGCTAAATGCTAAAGCCTGCAACTAACGGATAATCTTCAATTTAAAAAGCTATACGAAAGGAGAAGCATGCATTAAGAAATTACTCATTTGGAAAATGTGCTTTAGATGGTAATTGAATTTCCGCTTTACTTACCCGCCTAGAGTACGAAATTTTGCATCTTTTCGTGAATTCGACGTAATTTATTTTTTGAAAAATCGCTTTTTTGGAACACATTTTTTATTTAATATGGTGGCGTACCGGTGCAGTTACTACCTTCTTTTTTGTACACAATATTGCACCTTAATATCGTTTTTAGAATTTTATTACCATCTTTTCCGTTTTAAGATGTTGCACGTTAAATGATAAATATTCGTTAAGATATCGTAGAATTCCCTTGAGCCACGCGAAAATAGAAAAAAAAAAAGAGAATTTGAGAAACTGTTTAATGATAAATTTATTGATAATTAAAACAAAGTATAGAAACCGTTTATATCGTCATGTACATGAATTTTTCGACACATGAAACGCGCAGTCTTTACGCCAAATATCACGCAGTACATTTAATTTGCTAGATTACACGCATGGACGTTACCAACATCCGTAGAAATAAATTTCAATTAAAAGTTCGGTAAATAAAACGCAACTCATAGTCGAGTCATAGGAAATTCAGTTTATCGAGGGTTTCACATATTACCATTGCATAAGTCGTTCATACCGAGTCTCTCGCAGCCACAAGTACATATTCACTCGTACAAGTTTACGAACGATTCGCATCGCTTATTCCGATTAATCATCTTTCATTTTCCTTTTATTTAAACGTACAAGCACTATATCTCAATTAAACTTTGATTACGATATCGTATTTCTGCTCGAATAAATGCAGCATATTCTTTTCGATAGTTAGACATCTTTGAAGAAGCGTTAACGAAAAGGAAACATATGTATATATTATTTGCGTTAATTCGGGCGAATTGAACGAGCATGAACATTTTATTCATAGGAGAAACCTTATTAAAATTGTTTAAATAAATGAGAATTTTCGTAAGAAGCTAACTCACGATTTGAATAAAACATGAATTATCATAGATGAAAATTAAGTTTTTGAACGGGCAATTTTTGACAATTAAGTTTCCCGAGACCGCTAACAATTAATTTTGATAATTTTGATACTTATTTCGTTGAGTAGAATTTTTATGCATTTCGAAGGAAAGTCTTTTTTCGATCTAAAAAAATATTTCAGACGATGAAACTTTTTTAAATATCTACTTAATATCAAGGAAAGGTTCACG
The DNA here is from genome assembly GCA_018907045.1 of Wiebesia pumilae. NCBI lineage: Eukaryota > Metazoa > Arthropoda > Insecta > Hymenoptera > Agaonidae > Wiebesia > Wiebesia pumilae. The sequence continues at coordinate 4,318,308 of JACCHZ010000181.1, read as the reverse complement.
TCAAGATCTAAATCAAACCATTATAATCTTCCAAGTCTTGATGTCAACATTCGAAATAATATCGTTACTCGCAATTTTTATTACCGAAGGCTGAAAATGCTTGAATACGCGTCGATGGAACAATCGAAAACTCAAAGCTAATCGAAACTGATAATTTACATCGCACCGTCTTACCTACCTTCTAATACGTATTTGTCAGCCTAAAATAAAACAATAGGTGTCTCTAAATGAAAGGTACTTAACGCATTCGTCGATAATCCAAGGGCATAGTTTCCTACAGAAATAAATGGTATCTTTCGTCAAGTAAATATCTCAACAGCACTAAATAAATATTTAGTTAGTTCAAGCTTATCAGTGAAAGTCAATATTAACTTTTTCTCTAATGGTTTCCAGCGGAGTACGTGGAGCGGAGTACGTGGAGCGGAGTACTCCGTTAGCACATAAACACCGTACTCGTGTGCGAGCTCAACCGTGGCAGGCATTTATCGCACGAAGGTACCCCTCGTGCTCGTGGATCGACCATTAGAAGTGCACGAGCTCGGCGAAGAAGATCCCGTGCCAATGGAAGAGTGAGGGATCGGCGCTGGGCGTCGCGACGTCCGCCTCGCGTTCACGACACGGACACGAAAGCCTCGTCACGGCCGGGTTGCGTCGGGCTGCCGCGCACCACGTGCTGCAGACCCTTGCTCAGGCTCTCCACGTGCTCCTTGGCGCGCATCCTCAGCGCCTGGATGCTGGAGGTGCGCGGGTCCTGGACTCCCGGGGGACTCGCCGGTGGCTGGACGCCGTGGGCCCCGCTGGCTATGCTCGCCATTCCGCCGCTCAGCGCGCCTGCGAACACGCAAACAAGGTGACGAACGACCGCCTTACACAACTAGTCCCTCGCGCGGCCTTGGCCTGGTGCACCGAGAAAAAGGCAAAAGCCCTCCGGTACCCGACGAACCAACCCCGTGTCAAAAGCGGGATGATACAACTGTGCCCGGTATCGCTCACCGACGAATATCGCCCCCCTGCTGCTTATTCTCCAACGACATCTAGAGCTTTTCTGCCAACTAGAGTTTTACTCACTTTCAGCGCACTTACAACGCGACAAAGTCTACGTACACCACTTTCAAGATATCGTCGCATTTCAAGTACTGGGAACTACGGGGCAAAGCACCCCGGAAGCGAACGGATGTTGCGGTTCGGTTAAAAAGCCCCTCGCTGGTATCTCCAATCTAGAAATCCAGAAATCTTCATCTAGAAATCTAGAAATGCCATTTTACAAATAGCATTATGATTTTACCAAAGGAAGCGATTAAATTCTATCGAGTTCCATGAAATTAAATCAAGAAAATTTAAACCTGTACGTACAGGCTTACGCGCGCGACTCCTGGAGAAATTTCTTTATTTCCCGATCGCAAATCGTACTCTTATTTTTTACTTTGTTTTGATGAGTTAATTTTTCACGATTTATCTCTCGTTTATACGCGAACGTATGCATCGCTGTTCCTTAACTCACCAAGGCAATTGGTGAATACTAATTTAAGTCCTTCTGTTCGAACAATTTTAGGCGTAAATAAAGAATAATGTGGTAAAAATTCAAGAAACGAAACTAAATTATAATGAAATATATCCACAAGTTGTCACTTTGAAATGGCCGATATAAACTCGAATAACAGAGCACAAGCTTAATATGGAATAACAATACCAATAAAAAATTCACTAAATCAAAGGTTGGACTTTTAACCGAAACTTTTCACTGACCTTCATTTGACGATAATTTCTGCAGATGTACACGGAAACAAATGAAATATGCATTTCATCGGAACAGAAAACGTCAAATTGTATTAAGTAATTTTATACGATTATCGTTAACATTTTATTTCGCTTGCGCTGCATTACGAAACTGAAAATATTAAAAGATATATTTGAAACTGGAATATATAACGATGTTAACAGTTCTTTAGCCATAAAATAAATTGAAATACTTATTAAAATATGTGGCGACAAAAACTGAAAATCTTAATTCCAAATTAAAATGAAAAAATTTAACGAGTAATTCAAAAGAATTTAAATAATAAATACATGAATTTTTACCAACGAATACAATTTAGCGATATAATTGAAAGCGTAATATTTTTCTTTTTTTCTCTTGTTTTATTAAATCGTCCAATTTACGTATTCTTCTTATCGATTTCGATATTATTTCGAGCAAATTTACACGTAAATCTACGTATAGATATAGAGCGTAAATAAAATGTTATTTCAATTTGCGCGCTTTTCAATAATTACGGAAGTTACATTATTGCGTTTTTTTAATATCCGTAAAATAAGAGTGAACTACTTTTGCGAAAGAATTAATCGTGAAAAATGTATCGAAATAAATTTCTTTCATTAAATAATACTCGAATGTTCGAATAATGCAAACATCTGAGCAAATAAATAAAAGTAACTTCCGTTGAAGAACATTTCCTCTTGGAGAATTACTATAAAATTTTGCAACATCTTGAAAGTTACGCGTTTTTATGCATAGATGGTATGAAATTTTAACTAAAATCGTGACCACTCGTGCACGGGTAATACAAAACCTGCTGCTAAAGCAAGTCATGAAACCACGACCGATATACAGATTAACGTACGACGACGTGTATTTGAAGTAGTAAATGCTCAATCGCGCGCTTTTGTTTCATGAAAATACCAAGTTAGAATAAGAGAAGCTTTTGTTCCGGATGCATATCGATTATAATATTCTGGTGTAATCGTCCGAGTACATCGGTCAGTTGTTTTTCTCGGGCGAGTGGTGCAGCTAAACATTTCAACAAAGTACACGATTCATTAATTTTCAATAGATCTCAATGTGGAACACGTGAATTCACGAATCCCTTTTTCCGCCCTCCACAACTCAACAGTCTCGCATTGCAACAATTCACAAGACACTGACGCTTACGTGCACGCCCGGAGCGGTGAAAACAACAGTTATAAGCGGTATTTTATCGCTTGGTTAAGGGTAGAACGGAAGGTGAAAACGACAAAAGATGAAAGGACGCGATGACGCAACAAACGTTGACTGCAACGGTCATTTCGACTCGCGACTCTCCGTCGCCTCCTTCGACTTAATCGTCGTGCTTCGTGGGCGTTAAATCGTAAGAACGAGTTACCGGCGCTCGTCGCAAAATAAGAAGCAAGCCCGTGCATTACATCTCTCTAGACATTTTAGCCATCGTCGGTAGCCGCGGAGCGAGGTTGGAGGGAAGGGGTTCGCTGTCATATTCAGATTCAAAGGAGCGCGTCTTACCGGAGAGCGAATTGCCGACGGCTGCGACGGTGGGCGGCGAGGGTAATCGCCTGGGGGACGTCAAGTAACTTGCGTAGCCCGCGTGAGGTCCTGGTAGGAATCCGGGCAGGGCGTTCAGCAACCCCGTAGGATGGAGCCAAGGATCCCCGGGCAGACCCAACGCTGGGATCGCCACATTCCTGAAAAATTCAACAGCGCCGTTGTCTTTAATCGTCGCATTCGTCGGCCCGACCTCCTGCTTCTCTTTTCATTCGTAACGCATCGACACCCTGGCCGGTAATTTAACGTATCATTGACCGACTGAGGCTTACGCTGCTGAAATACGCGTAGCAGTGCCCCAGCGATAGTTTCGCTTCCGAAGCGAAAGATGCGACTTGCTATTTATATATATATATATATATATATATATATATATATATTCCATTGCTTCCTATTCCAATAATAATCGAGCAATATAATTCCAATATAATTGGAATAATGAACCACTCGAAACTTAAAAATCCCACAAATCCTTTTAAACGCATGAGATATAACGAAACGGCATAAGAACTTCGCGGGTCATTAATGAAACATAGAGGAAGAATAAAAGAAATAAGAGAAAAAGATTAATTAATTTGACAGATACATTTTACTCGTTAAAAATCAATCAGCTCCGGTAATTAGATTTTCATGTCTACTTTAAATTGTGTAAACGAGATTTTTACGTTTTAGGAAATATACTTTTTCTTTTCCACACGTGGGCCTTTACGATCAAAATAAATGACGCAACTCGTTAATTTTCTCCTTTCTGTTTAAAAGACCGAGTGAAACTTTTTATACATTTAAACGCATTAAAACTTAATAAACTCTGGCACGCAAATTAAAATAAAGCAGGAATTCGGTGAAATTAAAATTTGTCATTTAATTGCTGTTTGATAAGGGAAATTTAATAACCGAATCGGTTTACATAATTTTCGAATTCGTGGCGATTAACCGTTAAAAGTTATTTTATACACGCACGTGTATAAAATGTCCGTTAAGCTAACGTATGAGACGAGAAGTTGCAATGACGTAGATTTTGATGTAGATTTAATTACAGCGCGTAGTATTTTATTTTGCTTCAATGAAATTACCTCATACTAGCCGCATGGCGATATTCGCTGAGTCCAAGTTTAGCAGCATCCATTTTCTCTTGCCTGCGCCACTTGGCCCTTCGATTTTGAAACCATACCTGTAAAATAGCAAACAATCCCAGTTTTCAATAAATTCCGAGCGTGCCACTACAGGTGCTACAGACTGATTAGCCGAGTGCCGTCGCGTACTCCGCAGCGAGACTAATTTCAGTCTTCTGTATTTCTACATATGTATTAACAGCGATTACAGCATTATTGCTGAAATAAAACGACGAAGACCTATCGTTATCGTTGCAAACGCATTCTAGCACTTTGACGTATTAGGCGCATTAGACGAAGTATAATTGCTGTCGGAACTGCCGACCGCGGTCGAAATGAAAAAAACTCGACGAGCTAATGGAGAGATATGGCGAGGCTAAGATCGCGTAGCCAGGTGTAATGGTCGCGTTGCTGCCACTGGCGCACTTGGGGCTCTAATTGCAGGGCAGTAAAAATTTGCTCTTTGCTCATCGGTATATACGGCCGCGATCAGGCCTCTACTAATGCGTCGGCATTATCTGAATCTGTCGGTAGCCGTTGGCTACCGTCGAAAACATAAATTTTTTCGATACCCGGCCGACGAGTGCGAGGCGTGTATCTCGTAAAATCTAGCTACCGGACGACTCACTTTCTTCCTAATTAGAGGTTTCCAGTGCCATTAAAGAACCGTATACGTCGGAGCGCGCGGTTAAAGGCGGCAATTTGCGAACGGTCGCGACGGTTAGAGCAGCCCCACCCTCCTGGCTAATTACGAACGAATAGAAAAAAATAGAAAAAAAAAGGGAACGGTATTTTCTTAGTCAGCGAATGATTCGTAGAATGGGTTAATCTGTAACAGCTTCAACGCGGCTGGGCAAATCAATTTTATCTAAAATCCATCTCGCGTTTCGATATACGTCTTTATGCGTGTAAAGTACAACGATGGTTTTATTTTTGAATTCTGTAGCATCGTAACTTTGCTGCTCTACTAATTGCGAGTACCTTTCTACCTTTATCCATTGATAGCTTACGTCTTGATATTAGGTAACAACGTAGCGTCGAACACTTTTGAGCTGCTGCAATAACGACCGACGAATACGTTATTATTTGGATGTAAAATATCGAATGAAATCCGCAAAATCTTTACTCACACTTTGCGCGCTATATTATGGAAAATATGCCATTTTTCTGTCGTCGTTATTTTAACAATTGACAATTATGCGTTATTCCTGCGTGATTCGCAATGAGTTTTCGGTACGTTTCAGTAGTAACGTTAATACGTTTGACGTGAATAATTAGTATGTTGTACCGGCTTGTAGCTGAAACGCGATACCGTTCCAATTAAACGTTTGACAGATTTGCCAGTTAGTTTTAATATAATTGCAAAAAATAAATAATGAATAATAAATCAAGTTCCGCTAAAAAACAAGTATCGAGGAACGTCATTAGCTGCGATGATGAGGTGAGGTTAACAATGTTGAAAATAAGAATTTACTCGGTTTATAGAGGAAAACTCCTTGGATTCGGATTGATTTTTCAATCTACGGCCCTTGAGCACTTTGTATCTGAACTTCGATCTTGAAAAGTGACGCGGGTAGAACTCGAACTAAACGATAGCGGAGTGGCGGAAGTTAGGCGGTGATGGAAAATCAGCGCCCTAATGGCGCTCGCGTAACTCGAGCCCTTTCCCTCGTGGAAATGCGAACAGATACGAGAAAGAAAAAGCTCGTTCGTTGGTCTCGTTGGTCTCGTTGGCCTCGTTGGCCTCGTTGGCCTCGTTGGCCTCGTTGGCCTCGTTGGCCTCGTTGGCCTCTTCTTTCTCGGACTGTCCATGGGGCTCTCACCGTGTGACCCTCCGTTCCATCTTTCAATGAATTATTCATAAGTAGCCGGCGACCCTCTCAGTACCTTTTGGATCTGATGGCTCGCGAAACTGTGGATTAAAGACAGCGTAACCTGTCAACGGCAGCAGCAGCGACAGCAGCCATGCTACAGCACCGAAATCAACATGGCCGACCATCGCTCTCTCTTCCTCTGTCTTTATTCCATAACAGTTGCGCTCATTTCTCCCCCTAACTCGGTGTTTAAGGTCCGTGCGCGGTGCTCTTGCCTCACTTTCGATTTTGCCTTTGAGCTCGTTACCTTCTTGACGCTCGGAACAAGGGTGCGGGCCTCCTCTCTCTCTCTCTCTCTCTCTCTTTCTTTTCTTTATCCCTTATTTCTTTACCGCGTAGAGAGCGAGCGCCCTCCCGGTCGTTCTTACGATAGCTGCTCCAGGGGTGGACCTCCCTGCTCCGCCCAGATATTTCACCCTCTAGCCACTTTCCCTCTTGCTTTCTCTCTTACTTACTCTCACTCTCTCTCTCTCTCTCTCTTCTTACTTACTCTTGGCTCTGCAAGCTTCGGATCGAAAAGAAATTTCTCTCGCTCGAGCTTTTTTCTTCTTAGCTTTTATCACACTTTTAACGTAAATCTATTGGTACTCGTGATGGTATTTTTCAGAGAAGTAGGATGAGATTTTTCGTGTTCTAAAAGGATATATTTATTTGTCACCGTACACTTAGATAATAGGAAATTAATTGGATTCCTTGGCGTTTAATGGGCTAAGAATTACGAATGCTAAGTCTACGTGGAAAACTTTGTCAGCGATTACACGACTGAGCTTTTCATTGAAAAATTTATCCATTTGCTCACGGTGAGTATACGACGTGTAAGTAAACGTAGTTTCATGACGCGTTTATTATTTTATGAAATTCCGTTTCAAGGCTTGTATCGAAATTTATTTTTTGCCCCGAACTATCTTTATTCGCTTTTCACTCTCGTCTAACATCCTCTAATATCCTCTAATATCGAACAAGCAAATCGAATTCCTCCCGTTTTCTAACCATGCCTTAACCTTTTTGTAAATAACATTAATTTTTACGAATTAGTTGCTTTATGAGGAACTCGAGAAAACAATTTTTTGTAATAGTTTAATCTCGTTGTGTCGTAACGCACTTTCAACTGTAAATTCTAAAGAGAAAAAAATGGTCGAAAATAAATGGGTTTTGATATACGTAAAATGCCTAGAGTAAAATGCCTGTCTCGGATGAAGCACAACGATAAATCCTCGCGTTGAATTCATCTCACTCTGCCAGTCCCTTTTTTTTTTTTTTTTTTGCTTCTTCGTATTCTACTATCTGAATTTAATATCCAGACAAATCATACGGCAAATTAAATTTTTCTTTCTCTTTTTTCACTCGCTCTCTATTTTTCTGCGCGCTTAATCCTTAAACTACGTCGCGTTATTCGTCGTCGTTAGATATTTAATATAGAGTTGCTCGTGTAGTTTTGCTGTGCGCAGCTTAACAAAGAGTGTACCAAGTTCGGCGCACTTTTTTTATCATTTTATAAATTTTTAGCAATATAGCGCTTGCGCGAATAATGTCTTCGTTTAAAATGTATGATAGGCTGTTGTTAAACGTTTTATATATCATTTGATTCACCCTCTCTCTCCCATTCTCTCCCATTCTCTCCCATTCACTCTTTATTTTACCGCACGGAATTCGCAAGCCGTAGGGAAGGGGAATGAGGAGGCAATGGCGTCGAAGAGTTCCCAAACAGGAATAACATTGCCGGCTCATCAGGACGATATTTCGCTTACGACGACGAGCAATTTTCTTTTGCGCTCCGTCTCGTCGACAATGAGATAAGACTCTCGTGCGCGGCAGGACAAGATGCCGTTGCGCCCGTCGGGACGATGGGAAAATAAACGAATTTCCCTTGTTTTATATACAAAAAGGCGCCTTCAATTTTCGCGTCCTATGCTGCTGCGTCTTTTAGCTTGCGTCATACTTTTAAAATCGCGATGCGACTGGCCAAGTGCGAGGGGCGCAGTAACTTGCGCTCGACTGCGAAAAGAAAATTGCATTTGAAAATACGAAAATGTTAAATGTTTCGTAATTAACGGAAGACGAGACTACCGTCAAGGGAATTAAGACAATTGCTCGCGAGCTTTCTGGAAACGCGACGCTGTATACTTTTGTACAAAGTGCTTATATCTTGAATCGGTCGTTTCGTAAGTAGCAGCAACGATTTTTAAAGGACAATTATTCCTACACGAATCTTAATTCAGGAGTTCAAATGGGAATTGAGTTTTCTTGAGTGGCGTTATACTTTTTGCGATATTGATTGTCTCCGATATTTTGCCTCAAATTTATTGATCAATTATTGATATCTTGGCCTGAAATTGCAGCGACGAAAATGGAATTTTCTCAATAAGTAAATAGGGTAATATGGTAATTTCTTGAAAACTCAAGATATGAAACTCTTGACGAAGATATGAAATTTTTCAAGGAATTTCTCTTCTCGTACAATAATCTGCCGTTTAATTTTTTCTTAAGATTTACAGCATCGCTAATACGCACTGAAGTTATTTTACTTCTATTTTCTATCAAAAACCAAAATGTTTTAGTTCAGGTTAACAAAATTTACAAGATTACCCAGGTGTTTATTTTTCAAACGCTATTGTCGATTTTTTCGAGTACCACTGTGGCTCTCTCCCTCTCGCCCCTACTCGCTCTCTCTCTCTCTCTCTCTCTCTCTCTCTCTCTCTCTCTGCAAAGAAGTAGAAAAAATAACAAGCGGAGAAAATAAAAAAGGGAGCAGAGTTGCAAGTTGGTTCATTCTGCCGAGGAAATATAAAGAACAGAGCTAACGCGGCTTAACCTCCTTAGGGCGTAAATTTATTACGGTACTATCGGGTCGCGTCGCTCCGTCGCTCCTCGGCAATGATATCGTCGGATAAATTCGTTTGGATGGTGCACGCGCGCGCCTGCGAGAGAAAGAGAGCGAGAGCGAGAGAGAGAGAGAGAGAGAGAGAGAGAGAGAGAGAGAGCGAGTGAGAATTCCGGGGTAAAATGGAGATAAAATGGGAGCACGAGCGTCCCGATTCGCCTTGCATTTCAATTGTCGAGCGCCGCGCCTCTCTTTTCTTACGTAAATTGCGCGAATGCAAAATGGCAGGAGGGGGAGGCGATGCTTCTTACTTCGAGCACTTGTACTTAATTATCTCATCTTTATTGGGTTCGTCTTTCTCTTCGAGACGCGATTGAATAAGTTTTTAGACTTGTGATTTTTTTTCCTTGTTTTTTCTCCCCGCACATTCGTAATTCTTGCTTTTCTTGGATGGAGTCACTAGATGTCGGAGATTGTTTACTTAAGGATTCAAACTGCGATGCATTGTATCGCGTGAATTCGGAGTTTTTTTAGAATGTTAAACTTTATGCAGACTTTTAAAAGTTGATTTTTATTATATTTTTGTCTAAATCTAAATATTGGTTCAGTTTGACAGAGGGAGAGAGGAACGTGAATTTCATCGCGTAAATAATTTCTTCGTACTCAAATCAAATCCTAATAACGACGTTTATTTTAAATATTATCCATGAATACTAATAATAATGTTGTCATCGTCACCATCATCATTATTATTGGGGATAAATTGCGTCTATCATTGTTATAAGCGTGTGCGTACTTTTAAGATCACGTACAAGACTACAAAGCATCTTTAAAATGAAAATATACCGTTTAAAATCGAATCCGAGCTAATAAAAATACGCACATGTATATATCGTTTGAATTCTGTTCGTTAAAGGTTAAAACTTCTTTTTCCTTACAAAGTACTTTCTACGTGACATTACGTAACTTGTACGAAGCGTAAGCTTCTTCGTTGAATGATTTAATTAAGTGGTTGATCAACGTAATTTTTCTCTTCGATGACAAGCATTTTCTCGTTCCTTGTTAACGCAAAGACTTGTATCGAAACCAGAGTACATTATTATTCCAGTGTTTGCACACTTTGAAGCACATTTTTCAAAATACCAGCGTAGATAAGCGTGTTGTGCATTATTGATTTTCATCGGGACGAAATCTGATTTACAAGAAAATGCAGTATCGCAAGAATACGAAGTACGACGGGGATCCAGTTTTTGGATGTTAAATTTAAGAGATAAAAGGAAGGGAGTATTCGAGTCTCGTTATAAAGCGAGAGCAAACTAAAATGGAAGGCGAAACAAAGTAAAGCGTTATTACTCGTTACTGACAAAGGTACAAGTGAGTCAATACAAGGTAATCGAGATAAGGACGAGGCTCGGCGATCATGGACAAGGGAAAAATGGGGAATGCGCGAAAGTGAGAAGAGGAGAATAATGCGATCAGTGTCCCGTAAACGATAATCGGCGAAGCTCTTGTGCGCGCGAGAGCGAATCCAGTGTAAAAGTGAGCTTGCGAGTGTTGCGATTCGCCGGCGTGATATCCGCGGCCATTGTTACCTCGAGTACCGGCGGCCGTCTGTCGAGGATCCCCGGGGTTCCTGTCGCTCCTCTCCACCAGTTGCTTGGGCAATTTCGATCTCGTGATTACGGGGAAAGGTAGATTACGGCCGATTCCCTTGCCGCGCTCTTCATGCGTCCCTGAAAATTCAGCTGCATCTCGCTGTTCGAGGCTCCGACGTTTGCCGATGAAGATGGCTTTGGACGTAAATCATTCCTCCGAGGCATTTCTCAAGGGAATTAACAAATCCACGAGGATTCCAATCGTACTCGAACCGCTTATATCGCAATTACAATTTCTATGGATCTGTAGGTTCATTTTGAAGAGGTGCTTTTTTCCTTTCTCGCTTTCGAGTCCGAATTTTGAGTAGGAAGGAATCATATAATTCCAAATGACATCCCTCACAGTTATCACTCGATATATAGGGATTTTTTACACGCCCAATAACGACTAATCTCGGTTAATACGCGATTTATACGAGCACGCGTATTCTTTTTCGGGATTTTCATTAAATGAAAAAATTCCAGTCGAATCTGTCAAATTTACTCATCCATTCCGTGAACGAAGTTTATTGCGTTATCTAAATTCTGGGATCACGAACCGTACGCGAACGTTTGTAACGTATTTTTCAACGATTTTACGTGGTATTAACGACGTACGAGTAGCTACGTATTACAAAAGTGAGAGAGTCAAACGAAGAACAGCGACGTTCTGGCAACAAGAACTTGCGACAGTCCTGCGACAGTCCTGCGACAGTTCTGGGATAATATAGGAAATTCAAGAAATCTATCTTCCGATCGTTATTTTATTCCTAAATGAGATCAACGCTTACGCAACGTCGGCTTCGGTACGTTTCTCGTTAAAGCTATTTTCATTCGAAAGACGCGTACCCGTGCTAAGCCCGCGTTCGGTCCACGCAGTTTCTAAAGATACATCAATGCGACGCGTACATCAGCACGATATTTCTATCCAGGTTCGCGTAACGGTAACTCCCGTAACTCCTCTCAACCTCGCGTCTTCTGTCTTGAGTCGCGCATCCGACCCCGAAACTTCACGGCAGCCTCGAGGAGGCGACACCGGGGACACCGTTGGAATTAACCGGGGAAAGACTCGTTTCTCCTGGCGAATCGATGGCTCTCGGCCATTGTTCCTCTCGATAAACATTCAACCACTCCGACTAGGACCGAGAGCCAGGACGGCTAAGCGTCGCGACGAATCTCACGCTTCACCCGTCATTCGTCAGACTGCGCAATCCTTTTTCATTTTTTCACCGTATTATCCCCCTCCTCCTCTCCACCTCTCCCCTCCCCGCCCGTGCCTGTGTCTTGCTCAGATTTGAGTCTCATCGCAGGACGGTGTCGCTTTTGTGAGGCGCGTTTGAGAGCCGCCCGATAACAATGAGCCGTTTTTAACGGGACTTTGCGCAACCAGTCGGATGCTCCCAAGGTAATAAGCGGTTTTTGGCGTCGTTCCTTTTTGAAGAACCATTTTAAAACTCGAACAACAGACTGACGTTATATTCTATTATATGCAACGGTAGTTCGTTGCAATTATTAAGTAGAGGAACTTTTGCGAGTCTTTTTATTTACGATGAAAAACAAATGTGTGAACGCGTGCAATTAAAGCAGTACTCGCGCTGTTACTTTGACGTTCAATGGGTCGCTCGTATCGGTTCGTTATTCTTTCCTTCTGAGAATTACTAGATCAGGCAAAACTTACGGTTAATGCACCGAATACATTCCTAAAAATATCTCCTAATTTCCCTTAGCATTTATTTAGCGATTACGTGGCACTTGAGCGTACATAAAAATGTAAGCATTTGATCAGAAATACGATCTAGAGTAAATCTGCAGACATATTCTGCAAGTTTCGTAACCGAAAGAACTTTTAAAGGGACTTTTCTCGCAGAGCTGAAGATAAATCAGGAGGTGCCAAAAGCCATGCACGGGCATTAAAATAGACGACCGCGACGAGATTTTCAATTACAACGGCTAATGTCGAAAGTCAAGAGAGTAGTTGTACACACGCGTGGACGGGTGCACACAGACACGAGCTCACCACGTACGGTACGTCAAGGGTGCGCGGAGTCTCGAAAAAGGAGTAGAGCACATTAGACAGTGTCGTGTCGAGGAGTTTACCCGGCGTTTACATTCAAGCTTCGTGCATAATGGCCATGCATATGCATTGGTAATAGAAGGGGGCGTTTTTTCAGCGCTCGGACCGAATCCTTATGCGCCTCGTCGATGTTTGGAGAGGGTTGCGCAGTCTATTATTCGGGGCGCTTTTTATACACAAGATTGGACAGGGTGCATATCCACCCCTCCGTATCAAACTGCCGGCTAAATTCAATCCGTTCTTCTTCTGCCGCGGCAGTGGCTCTCATTCATCACGGAACATGTGCTTCACCCCATTCTACTCTTTTGCTTTTTCCGTGTCCTGTATCCTCCAATGTCATTCTTTGCTCGTTACGAATAAATGTAGGGTGCGACTGCAATTTTCTCGAGGTTGCATTTCCAAACATTTTGAGCTTCGCAATTACCGGATAATTGAATCATTTTTCGTCAGAGAGAAGGAATTCCAGTGATTTGCCGTTGGTTAACCGGGCAATTTCTCTGTATTTTATCAGGCACTGGAATCTCATTAAAGCAAACTATAACTCTACCCAAATAATAGCGTTGACACATTCACGTTCTGGTACATTAACGATGTCTTTAAAGACGATCTTTTAAAGGAATATCGTTAATTATTTAAACGCACAGTTTAATAAATCAATGTTCTCGTGCCGAATCTTAAAATAAATGCTACTTTTATCTCAATTACTTGGTTGATAAAATTATCGCTGTAGCTGATACATATTTACAGAAACAGATTTTTTAATTTAATAAGATTTCGATTACCCGTCTGTCAAGCATCGACGCGAACATCACGGATAATGAAAAGTTTTTAAAGATTATTTAATTATTTTATGTTCCTCGTACAATAGCATTCGTGTCTATACTTTTTTCTAGGAAATTAAATTTTTATAAAAACAACAATATGAATTAAAAATTTATACTTCTTGCACCTAACTATTGTTGCACCTAACTATCCTAAAAATAGATTTTATACAAGAAAAATTCAACATTAATTATAGACGGGTTGAAATGCTTTTCCTCGCTGTTTAATAGTTTTTCTTCTAATAGTTTTTTGATAGTTTTGAATAGCTTTTAGTTTTTATTGCGAAAAATATATTCGTCCACTATACTTGCAGAAGTCTTGGTAGTTAATTTTATAACAAAATGATCGAACTTATTTAGCTTACCGTGCTAAGCGCACCCGTGGAATATTTATTGAAAAAGTTAATCGATTACTTGAATTTTTAAGTGCATTACAATCAATGATTCGTTAAAGTCACTTTTAGGAAAATTGACTTGGTCGGATATTATTAATGGTCGAGTGACTTTGACGCCTACATAATCGACAAGTATAAAATGTAAAATTATTGAATTTTTAGAAAGAAATAGGCATGCCGTACACAGCCCAGAAATTATATCAAATATTCCGGAACTCGAATTAAAAAGATCATGTATGCATAGATGCTGAAACGCGAGTTAAGAACGACTTGTGTAATAACCACATAAAAAGTATAAAGTTCTGTAAGAGTTTAACGAAAATCATTGTCTTTCATTGTGCTATCAATGCAGTATCCGTTATTTCGATTGCCATCCACAGCGATCACGATGCTTTTCAAATAAAGCTCAATTATTAATCATCCCCCTCCCACGCACACCCCTGCAGCACAGCCCAAATTAACCCAAATGTCGGAAAAGCCTTACGTTCTCCAGTTTCGCACGGAGCATCCCGAGATCTAAGAAAACTCGGGGTGTTTTGAGCGCCACTGCCGTGCCGGGATGTTTCCAATAAAGTCACCCCTGTGTCGTTGCGTGTAATCACCCTTAAACACTCGAACGCCCCGCTCGTAGTTTGGCGCTACGCGACGCGCGGTCACACCGCCGGTACAATACTAATGCGCTACAAATAACATCTCAAACACGGAGCGATTTCACATCCACAATGCGCGGCACGTGCGCCCGCTTCATTTCACTCTTTCCTCTTTTCGCTCCTGGATTCGTATACGCACGCACGGCATAAGCAAAGAGAGCGAGAAAGAGAAAAGGGGTGGCCGGGAATCTGCCCACATTTACGGAGATGTATCCACGATGGAGCTTGTTGTCCTTTCTTTGCGTCCGCTTCTTTTACTTGGACTGTACTTCGCTTTCTTTATTCCTGCTTGTAGTGGCGTATAGGCATTAGACGCCCGGGTTCTGGCACGTTGGGGGTATGGTTGGGTACGACCGCGAGAAGGAAGAGTAGGAAAAGAGTGG
This sequence comes from Wiebesia pumilae, assembly GCA_018907045.1. Lineage (NCBI taxonomy): Eukaryota > Metazoa > Arthropoda > Insecta > Hymenoptera > Agaonidae > Wiebesia > Wiebesia pumilae. Next base: position 4,303,228 of record JACCHZ010000181.1, on the reverse strand, counting down.
GAGGGATGCGTTCGATGCGAGGAGTCGCGGTGAAACCACGTAATTTTCACTAAATTAGCCTTATAGCTCGCGCATTTTCACATCCGTGCAGCCCGAATGCAGTCACTGTGCAATGAGGGCATCGTATGTAGCACTTGCACGTGCAATGCCAATGCGAGTCCAAATGCCTGCTTATCAATATCAACGAGTACGTGGCTGTTGTTGCGACTTGTTTTTCGCGACGCGATTCTTTAGGCGACATTTATTACCGATAAAAATAAATATTATTCATATATTAATAGCAATCGGGTATATTATTTTCTCCCCCATTGCTTTCTCACGTATTATTCTTTGCTTACTAAGTAGTCATTATTAAAGTCACTGTATGCGTATGTATAAATGGTAATAATTGGTAATAATTGGCAATAATTGGCAATAATTGGCAATAATTGGCAATAATTGGCAATAATTGGCAAAAGGTAGAGGATTAAATGAAAACTCGCCTGGGAAAATTATGGGTTTCAAAATTAGATGATCGAAGAAAAGTTAAATCAATGATAAATGTAATAAATAAGCTGTCACTTTTAATTGTGCATCGCGGTACAATTTTATAATAGAAATTTATTGCAAAATAAAGAATATAGATACTTTGGTAACACGATTTGAAAATTAAGTTACGATAATTTAAATGAACAATTAGTTTTAATGGGAAATATATTTTATACCAGCTATAGAATTTCCACCTATCTATGGTGTAAATCACTTATCCGATTACCTAACTTTTTAACCTGTAAAGTACCTGAAGACTGTATCGTACATTTTTAACATATACAAGTCTAAAGTTACTTATTGGCACAGTAACCATTCGTTATGAAATGTTACATTTTAATACGATGTCATCCCTTCATATCTGAATAACGGTGTAAAATTTATAAGTGCGTCAGTCAAGCACAGTTACTATCGTTAAATAATATTGCGATTACAATCACAAGTAATACATATATTGTGATATTGCTAAATTTACACGACGATTAATAAATTATTGGTACAAAAATACAAATAAACATTATTTATACTTTGTGGATGCAAGGATGTTAAATTCTATGCAATTAGTAAACGTCTTGCTTGGACAATGACCTGTTGATATCATTGAATTACTCTAGTACTCGACTTTAATCCTTCATCTTAGAATAATTATTTCAGTAGTTAAACGAAAGCGCTAGTAACGATTTTACGAAAAAAATTAATTTTCTTTGGTAAAAAGAAGTTCGATATAACAAATTGAAATAAAAATTAATTTTCTCTTAAAGCTTACTGAAATTAGAATATTTAGTAAAATATTGGAAAAAATTGGAAATGAAATTTCAATATAAAATTCGCAAATAATCACGAGCGCAAATAATCGAACAAAAAAATTTATTAATTATTGGATTCACGGTGGACTGAAATGTAAATGTAAACGATTATAAGTGAAGCTGCGCAACTGTGATTGCCTTGAATATTTCAGTGCATAGACCAAATAAGTGTAAACTGTGAACAAACTGTGCGCAGAATTATAATAATTGAAATCGAGTGCAAGAATAAATAAAATGACTAGCTAAGACTCGTGATTTTCCAAGCATCCGCGTAGACGTATTTGGTTAAGGTCGCGATCGCGCCTTTGGTTATCAGGAATAATAATCGTGATAATTATTTCTCTCGACGTTTCGCTTCGCGCGACATTCGAGGGACGCGTGCGCGATACGCATGTACATCCGTACATACACGTAGACGTACATCATGCGGAGCGTCTCTAATAACTCATCGTAAACCCTGGCGAAGTCGTATTAGCGTCAAGAGCACGCGTAGACGCACAAAGGCTCGTGCGCAAAGGTCCGCCCTCGACAAACACCGTGACTTTCGACGATTATTAACTTCGTAGGCTTGTCTCTTTCTTTCTCTGTTTCGCCAACCAGGAGGTTAATTCGCTGCCCTCGAGGCTTTTCGTCCCCTCTTTCTCGCTTTCTTTGCGTGTCGCAGCCTCCTGTCCTAGCATTTCCGCACTTTCCGCACACCGTTCTTATGTGTCGTCTCGCTTAGCTTAGCGCGTCTGTCGGCAAAATATTTTTTTTCTCTTTTCAATTCTACCCTACGCACCGTTTTTATATTGGTTTTTTCCTCCTTTGTCGTGCTAATGTACTTCAATAAAGTCATTTGTCCAACGTAATATGTTTAGTGTTCAATTTAGGCGTTCTTGCGCTTGCTTGTCTGCGTGTAATTATTAAGCACGTACAAACGTACAAAATTATCGATGGAAATTCATCGCCTGCCGTAATGAAGTAAAGATTTTGAAATGAAATATTTCAACATGTTTCATTTCTACATGTCCGTTGTATTCTCTCGGTAAAGTATTCGATTCAAATTTAAATTTATAAAATGTTTATCTTGCATCGTAATATAATAATTCGTTATTTAGAAAAACTGCGGGAAATCAATTATTTCGAGAAAACGAAGTCGAGAAAAGTTAGTCGGGAACATTTAAATAATCGAGTAACCTACGCGTTTTTCTACGGTAAAAGTAAATTATTATTCTTTTGCAAACTACTTTCATGCCTGCTTATAAAAGTGCAACAGACACGTGAGCTGTGCGTTTGTGTGTACGCGTGCGCTCGTACCCGCGCGTATTAATATTCTTCAATTATCCTGTACAAAAAATTTAATGATAATAAACGTTAATTCGTAAGAAAAAATATTGCCAAAGACGAAATTTCGTATTTCAATGTATTTCAATGTATTTCAATGTATTTCAATGTATTTCAATGTATTTCAATGTATTTCAATGTATTTCAATGTATTTCAATGTAATAAGTTTAAACTGTAGAAAGCAACTCGAAAGGAACAGATCGATACATACGTATTACATTTTAACGCCTACTTAAGCACGCATCGAGATTTATTAATATTTTGCGCATTAGGCAATACGTCGGTATTTATTTAAATTTGTCTGGTAAAATCTTGGAAAATATATGTTAATTATGGAGATGGCCATCGTTAACCGAAGACGAACCGCAATTTAGAAGGTCCTCATAAACGTTTGAAAATGAAATATACGTATATCTAAGGTCGATAACAGTTTGCGCGAATGAGCGTATTTACCTTTACACGAGCCAATATCCACATACAAAGGTCTTTATTCCCCTACATTTCCATCATCGGATATAATTAAAATGCAGCATCCGAAAAGCAAACATACCGAACACATATTACCTCATTATTCCATCATAGCTATTTCTACTGCTCTCTTTGTTCCTTTCTCCCCTCATTGCAGTACTAAGTCTGCATCCTTTTCGCCCTCTCTCTCTCTCTCTCTCTCTCTCTCTCTCTCTCTTCCTCCCTCTGTTTATTGGACACGGGCCTTGTGTCTCGTGCATTTCTATATCTTCCTCTGATGTGTTGCCGGCGACGACAAGAGTTGTCGCCTGGGAACCGAATTAATAGTCGGCTTTCCGTCGAAAGTGTACCGCGCGCGCGCGCGCTCACACACACACACACACACACACACACACACACCGGACTCTCGGCGTGTAATTGGGCGGTGGTCTGCGTCTGACGTAGTTCTGGCTACTCGTTAAACGGCGTGCGCTTCCCTCTCCTCGTTCGGAGCTCCCGTTTATTTGCCGACCCCCTTGTGGTCTGCCCGTCGATCCGCTCTCCTTCCAACGTCTTCTCCGAGGGACAACTAAGATCGCTCCTATCTGAACTTGGACAGGAACATCGAAGTTCGCCTGGTGTCTAGCATCGGTGCTCTAGCGAGGTCTAGCGATTATCGGTCCACCGTCGCAGTTTGTATTTTCGTTAGCAGTTAGGGAGAGATGATGTTGATTGCGCGAGTTGCGCTTCGTACTGGCTGAGCAAGATAAAGTATTCGCAGGCAATGTCTTTATCCTTGAAGAGGCGCTTCGTTGATGGACGAGCAAGGCTTATTTATCCATTATCGTACGTCGATCTTTCTTCTTCATATTTAGACTTTGGTTATTCAAATAGCGTTTACCGAAGTCTCTTGGAATTTAAAATGCTGCATCTTCGTACGCGCGTAGTGTCAAAACTGTTTCAAAACTCGATTTCATTCGGCATACCCGATCGTAGTCGTACAATTTACTTTACACAAGATGTTCATATACTTATTTACGTTGCGTTAAAATTAGCTACAACGCAACGGGTTTAGAAGATTACGGTAGGAAGGCGTGTAAAGAAAAACTCGAATATTATCAACGTATGTCGCAGTATTCGTCGCAGCAAAAGTCTGGCTACGATTCATCGATAAGCATCGACGATTTATTCAAAATTCACGACAAATAATGCGCTATTTACGAGTGAAAAATAACAAAGAGGAATCAGATCCGTTAGCGTGGCACAATTCTATTTGGAAACGTAAGTTTAAAAAATGGAGATTGGACGATCGGCTCTGAAAGACCCTCGAGATAATAAATCTGGAATATTTCAAAATCACGTCTACTTTCATCAAGTGCATGTTTATAAATACAAAGTAAAAGCGAGAGGGAAGGGGATGCGGAGAGATAGAGAAAGGAGAGGAGGGTTGATCAGCGGCTTGGACGTGGAAAATATCCTCGTGGGATTCGGAGCATCCTTCGCGCCTCCCGCGATTATATTCGCCGCGCGCACGCATCTTACGGAATAAGAAAGAGAAAGAGAAAGAGAAAGAGAAAGAGAAAGAGAAAGAGAATAAAAAGACGACTCAAAAGTAAAGTAAGATAAAGAATAAAGGAGGCGCTGTTACCGAGAGCGAATGGGCGCAGGCGTGTATCGGCTGGTGGAATTTCGAGAAGAGCAACTGGGCGTCTCACCCGAGTTTAGTGTTACTAATCCTGCCGACGACTGCGATACGCCGTCTTATACAAAAGACGCGAGGGATACGCACACGAGGATACGTGGCAAGCTGCTGATCTCGGGTCCTCGATCTCGGTCGCCAATAAGGCCCTGGTTAACGCGAGGAAACGAGCGTCAACGTTTATCAGGACTACGAAGGAAACAAGTGCGAGATATATAGGATGATGGATTTATCGTCTCCTCCCCTGCACGAGCTTACGACGGTTTACGAGCACACTTTTTAATGCAAATTCGGCATTGCGTATTTAAAGAATAAGTGCAAGAGGCACTCGTTGGCGCTCTTGGTTACGACCTTTTGGTCGATGTGGCAAATGGTTAGACTGCCAAGTACGTAATAATGATTTTTACAGGACTCTTTCGATGAAAAGTCAGCCGCAAGTAACGTGGAGTAAATATAGAATTACAATTTCATCGTAATTGCACGTACTTGAGATATCCTAACTGTTTACACATTTCTCGTGAATAAATTGTCTCCGAAGCAAAGTTGCTCTCGTTTCACGTTGTCGACTTACTTACTAAAACGTCATTTACCTATATCGGAAGTCGTATATCTCTTTTGTGACAGTCAAATATAACGCCTCGGTCATTCGTAAAACCAGAGAATTGTTCAAACGCAAAGGGAAACGAAAAGGGAAAATGCAATTTTCCTATTTCCAAGGCAATAGGTGGCCAATGCGAGTAACGCACCGAATTTAAAAAGCGCAAGCAGATAAACATCGTCGAAACGATGGATGATTTCGAGTGACACGCACGCGTGCACAGGATAAGAGAGTCCGAACAAGAACGAAGACGAGCGCGGAAAAAGAGCAAAGAAGTGGAGAAGAGAAGAAAAGGAGATTGAAAGCGGTGAAATGTGGAAGTTTGAAACGGATATATTTTCACGTAGTGACATTCGTTCTCGTAAAGGGACAGAATGAAACTTCCTTAGCGCGTAGTCTTTGTAAAGGATCCTTCTGCCCTCTCGAGCAGCAGTAGCACCTTTGCATCGCGTATTGGTCTACGTTGTTGTCGCAAGCAACAACCCCGTAGCCGACGGTGCCGACGGTGCCGACGGTGCCGACGGTGACGACGGTGACGACGGTGACGACGGTGACGACGGTGACGGCGGCGACGGCGGCGACGGTGGGCAGACGGCGGAGATGGCCGCCGTGAAATCCGATCTTGCGAATTGGAGAGGGATGGAGAGAGGGATGGAGAGAGAGAGAGAGAGAGAGAGAGAGAGAGAGAAAACTGCGTTTCGGCGGTAGCTGTTTAATGCGCGGCGGGAGAGAAAAAGAAAAGAGAACGCAAGCGGAAAAGAAGAGAGAGGGAGAGAGAAGCCTCGCGACGGAGGCTCTTCTCTCTTCTTGACTCTCCTTCTCTCTTTCCCTCGTATAAGGGCGCCGATGAAATCCAATAGGTTTGTACCTGAGCCCGACACAATGGACCTTGGTAATTCGATTACAAGGACCGCCAGCTAATTGTTAATTGCCGGCCTCGGGGATGGCTGCGTACCTACGTACGAGGAACTTTTATCTAGTTCTTTGCGAGGCCACGCCGACAAAGCGCGGAGTTCTCTGACGTTACACCGATGGAATATTAAAACGAGGAATAGCGAGCGCGAGCCGCTCCGGTCCCTTTCTCTCTCTCTCTCTCTCTCTCTCTCTCTCTCTCTCTCTCTCTCACTCTCACTCTCACTCTCACTCTCACTCTCCCTTTCTCACTCCCTTTCTTCCTCTTTATTAATTATTGTTAAATCACAGTCGCGTTTGCCTATGCGCATGTGAGCAAACGCCTCTTTCGCGCGGTTCTTAATAAACCGGGTTGCTCCAGTTGCCGGGATCAAGGCGCTCGCCTGAGTTATAGGAAATCCGCGGGTTGCATCCGCGTCCGCACCCGAGCCCTAGTTCCCGTGGGAATTCCACACTGGGAGATTCGTCGACTACGAACTGCTCGGAAGCATATTTGTGGGAGGCTATTGTCGAGGGCTCTTTGCGAGCAATTTGATTTTCCAATTGGCCCTAAGGGTGTGCAGGAGACTCTAGTCCTAGGTTGAAGATCTAAGGTTGAAGTTGCTCGTAGAGGGCGCTGATACGTTATCGATGATACAAATGCAATTGCTAAAGGCATGAAAAACACTGGTTCGTAAAAGTCCCAACTGTGGGAGCATAATTTTTCGTTCATAAAATTTCATTTATTTAGAATCAGGTCCGCGCACTTAACGTTACGCACGAGAGTAAGAATAAGTAACTTTACTTTTTGAAATATTTCACAAATTCACCGATGTATTTTCAATTTAATAAGCCTTCCAAGGCAAACCTGCTATTTATATACGGATATCCATTTAATTATCCACGCTTTGAATGATACATTAATTTACCTATACGCTTATGCAAATAAACTCTTACGAACCACGTGAAATTCTTAGCGAAAGTTCACTTTATTCGCGCACTCGCTAAAAAGTACATTTTAAATTATGCCACTCGTGATTCATAATCATAATTTCATAAAAAGCGCTTTATATACTTCTTACGATGCTTTACGATAACGAAGAGTAAAAGAAAAGCAAAGGTCATCGTATCGAGTCATTTGCAAGCAAACGTACGAAAGGGAGAAAAAGGAAAAGAAAAAGATAATAAAAAGAAGAAAAACGTCGAGATTTGATAACTTTTGTGTCCCAATAGGCAGGCGAAATCGTTTGCGAAAAACTTGTGGATTATGAGCAATAGCTATTGTCTATCAAGTGACGCATGTTTTTTGGGCTTTTGTCAGAAGCACCGCCGCCCGATTACATAGTAGTTTGGGTAAAGAGTTGCGTCCAACCAACTTTCACTCTCTGTCTCTCTGTCTCTCTGTCTCTCTGTCTCTCTGTCTCTCTGTTTTTCCTCTCCTCATCGTCCCCAGTGTTTAACAGCTAATCTGCCAAATGAAGTGTTTTTGTATTTGAGCACAACACTTCGTTTCAATAGAAGGAGAGGGAGAGCAAAGCCGCCCTCGAGAAAAGGGTTGCCGTCGACATGATTGATGCTCGAGGGGAGTAGAGAGAGAGAGAGAGAGAGAGAGAGAGAGAGAGAGAGAAACTTCCAGCAGCAGAAGTAGCAGCAGCAATAACCCTTTTTAGTCAAGCGCCTAAACGAAGAGTGCTTAATTGAGCCGCAGCAGACCTCAGAACAGACGGACAGCCAATCTTCTTCAGAATGCATTGTATTTGTGCAACGGTTGATGTAACCTTAAGCCCTCCCACCCTTTTCACTTGGACTTGTCTTTCCCTCGTCTCTTTGCAGTCTTCGACATCTCTTCGCTGCTCACCTGCACTGGTCTCCTGTACCGGTCTCCTACACTAGTCTCCTATCGACGATCAGAAAATCGCTTTCTAATCGACCAAGGCCGCCCACGCGGACTCGTTCGCTACGTTCCAACGCGCGAGACTCGCATTCACGTGCGTATTTCCGTTGGCAGCCTTTGAGCACGAATTAGCCTCCGTCACGCTCTGCTGCTACTAAACCTAGGGTTGGGAGCTGCGACGCTGGTATTCTTTACCTATTTTTCTGGCTGGCGGTGTATTCTGTAATCCCGGAAACACTTTCGGGCTTTATTGTTTGATGCAGTTGACCTTCTGTTTTGTGAAAGCAACGCGAGCGATCTCCACCCGACAACTAGATTATTCAGTACGTTCGGTTCAGACACTTCCACCTTGGTTATTATCCAATTTCAAGGCCGTTCGCTTGCAGAAAAAGAGCGTTGTTTTTAGAAATAATTTGCGCGCGTCGGGAGTTTGCTACTTCGGTGCTAGCAAGCGTGAAATTAAAGCACCGAAGCAAATAAGACGCGTTATTTTAATTACCTTTAAACCCACGCGACATTTCGTATTTAATTCCTCGTAATAATTTTCTTTAATAATTCTCTAAATTATGCACTGCTCCTTTTAATCATACGTAAGTGTCACAAAGGAGAATAGTTACGTCGCGTAAGTTCAGGAGTCACTTCGCCTAAGTAATTTAATAGATTCGAACGTCAAACACGGCTTAGCGAAATCTTGGTTGAATTGATGAATTTTCATTCGAGCTGGTACGGATTATCATAGAAATCGCGTTTATTGAATTCTGATTTAAAAAGATACCACTTCTCTATCGCTAATATGATTTGTCTGTAAACTCATAATTGGTAATAATCAGTTGGGCGATGTTTTCTTGAAGATATATATTTGACAATTGCTTTATTTTGACAAATTGTGCCGTAAAATTAATTTACTTCAACATCCTTGGATAAAACAATTTAATCCTTTGTATCTCCAGGGCTATTTATGAAATACGTTGAAAAATAACGAGAGCGAACTCGCGGCTTGGAAAGTGACATTGTTGTATCGTTGAGACGGACATTAATGAAAATGTGAAAATCCTGTGGTCCAAGTTCGTCTAACGCTCAGTGATAATGTTCTCTCTGATATTATTGCGATAAAATTTTTCGTAATTAAGATAGTTTTACGGCAAAGCATGAATTTGTGAACATTCTAACGGTGGTTTAGATGAGAATGTGTAACAAGACAGGAGGGTACATTACGCGTAGACTCACATTTTCGCAGTCGGTTCTTATCGCACCATCAACGGCATTTTCAAGTGCAAATATTTTAAAATATAAATTATGTAATTAACGAATTTTGTCACTCGCGATACAAACCGACATAAAACCATTGATAGAGCTATAACGCTCTTCCAAAGACTATAATGTTAATAAATATAATGTTAATAAATAATTTAGTTGTCGGCGGAACAAGTTTGATAACACTTTGTTTTCGTTCTTCTGACACACCTCGTATATTAATAAATCTAATAATAACAAAATAACCAAACGGTTTACCTTTGATAATCTATCTTAAACCAATGAGATTAAGTTCATATTTACTCGAAATTTGATATGACGGTTGTACTGAGTTGTATTGAGTTGTATTGAGTTGTATTGAGTTGCAACGACAAACTTTAAAAACGATAACTAAGATAACGATAACTAACTCAATCTTAGTTATCCTGTCTCTGTAAAGGGAAATCTGTTCTGTCATCTTAAGAAAAGTCAATCGACTCATTGGATTTCCCACTATAATTTTATCAATGACGAAGGAGAGCTACTCTCATTCTTATGGAATTATCTCGAAGAAAAGTGCGGAACCGAAGGAGCACCAAGAGGCAGGATGTTGGGAGTATTGGCATAGTAAGGCCGAGAGGCCAAAACGAAGGGATGAAGGAGCCGCGTTCCGCTTAGTAAATTTTCCCCGTGTTATAAACGTCGACGCTTCCCTCGAACCGGGCGCGTATACTCTGTCTATCTATCGACACGCGGGTAGAGCGAGAGGGATAAAGAGCGAGGGGGCGAGCGAGGATACGAGGGGTAACAGCGACGAGGGAGAAAGACGGAAGGATAAGAGACCAAAAGGACCTGGCCTTTCGCACTTGTGCTCTCCGCGCTCTTCGTAATGGAGTTTCCAAATATTCGGGAGGAGCCCTCGCTCAATTTCGAACAATTTGCATTTAGGATGAAGTGCAATTAATAGAAGCGGGATGTTGTCCCCCGTGCCTATTAATACTAGATTTCGCGGAGCTTAGCGTATCGGCGCCGCTGATAGGACGAGGACAACCAATACATCGTGGGATTTTCGAAGCCGCGCTCGCCGAGACATTCACTTAGCCGAACACTGACTGTAATAACCGCTCGTTAAGAGTTGCCGTTTCCCAAGACCTTCCACCGCGTACCTCGTCTTCCGAGCGACCTCTTTCCTGGCCTGTTTCTGGCCTGTTTCTGGCCTGTTTCTGGCCTGTTTCTGGCCTGTTTCTGGCCTGTTTCTGGCCTGTTAGCTCTCATTTGTGGCCGAACGACGAATTATTCCGCAATGCGCGTGTGCGAGCATCCGTGCTTCGCCTCGACAAATTCGGTAGTTGCTCTTCTGATAAATTCGTCGCGCATCCAAGTATCGTTTAAATAACGCGTAAAATCTATTCGTATCTAAAGCTAACCATTGGGCATCCGTCAAAGTGACATCGAAGCTCCCTTTACTCCTCCAAAAGACAATCATTTTTCGCACCATCGAGCCTGAGAAACGTCGAATTAAAATTCATAATACAAGAATAACCTTGTCCTTTTCATCGGAGGCGGATCTATCGACGGATTTATTCAATCCGTATATAATTCGAGAGCCGCAGAGTCAGGCAAATTGAAAAGAAATATCGTATCGAAGCGTTGAATAAGTAGTCTCGATATTGGAAAAGAACGTAACGCGAAAAGATGAAGCGGCGACGACAAAAGTGTGCTCCACGTGTAAAAAGTGTGTCTGTAAGTGGGCTTTCGACGAGCGAAGCGTGCAAGCGAGCGTCTCAAGTGGAAAAAGCAACACATCGGTCAGACTCGCCCCTCCGGGTGCCGCACTCGACCTTGCGAGCTCTATCGTACTCTATCCCACTCCAGGGAGAAACTCCAGTTGCCTGTTACATAGCCCGTAACCCATTACACCGAGCTATTTTGGCACTCCCTTTTTCTTCGCGGCAAAAACTCACAGGTGCTCCGTCTCCCACGATATTCACCGCTACGCGAGCTTGGGCTGCCGTTATCTTATTTTACGCCCGACGAAGCTCCGATGCGGTGCTACATTAGAAGAGCGAGCAGTCGATCGGGGAGCTTATTCTTCTTCCTCTTCTCCTCTCGCTTGCTCTCCTTCTATTCCAAGTGCCTTACGACACTTTGAATTACGTACTCGTGCGTATCCTTAACTCGTTATTCGCGCATTTAAATTTCACGCGCGATCTTCTCGGCGTTTTTCACGCGCTTATCGGCTCCCCTTATGCCACCGCCGGCATCCCCTTATGCCTGATAAACGAAGTTTTCAACGTATAGTCGACATCCACATTGACAACTTCTTACGAGCCGTTTATCAAAGATCAGAAAGAACAAGAAGAAATACGCACTTTTTACGAATCATAGGTGCGAGATAAATGCGCTCGACAAGCCTGACGTAACTAGATATCGATAAAGTGACCATTTACAGAGCTCTATTAAATTTTCCGCACTCTTCGCGGCTCATTAAATACGCTAATATATATATATATATTAATGCTCTTTTACACGATTTGGGACCCTTCGAATAAATTCATATTGTAATTATAATATTCAATCGTGATAATTTACAAAGTAATGTATCCCTGACGTAATATTTACGCTCAACAATGTTAGTACAACAGAGGTTGTCAAATTCAAGTGACATAAAGTTAGAGAGGATTTCTTTTAATTACGTTGGATGCGAAAATAATTGATTTTTAACAGTTATAGAGATAACATTTTTCGTTTCGCGCGAATATAATCTAGAATTAATATTTAATTATTAAATTGTGCTTTAGGATTATCGTGAAAATTATTTTACATTGAGATTCCTTAACAGGGATTTCTTATCGCTACATCAGAAATTGATACAATCTGTATAATGAATAAAACGAAGGCAATTATTCTTCGATGCTTACTCGATGGGACGAGAGTTTTTAGAGTTTACCAAAAAATTTACACAATTTCGTACATAAATCGGAATAAGTTACGAGCAATTAAACATAACTGATGTTAATTTCAACGACCACCAACAAAGAGATGTGCGTAAATTATGAGACTACAAGACCGTTAATGAATTGACATTTCTGCGATAAAAACGTAAAGTAACAGCGGACAGATATATTTAAGCATAATTGTATTTTAAATAGATACGTGGTTATTCGAATTTTCTACGTGTGTCCATCGGCGATGCACGACTGGCAAACGAACGAGCAAACGTCACCGAACGAGCAACCGTTCGCTCCTCCGAAAGGAAACATTAAAGCCGCACTGACAACCGTTTCTTACCCTAGTAACAGTCGCAATAAAATATGGTCGTTATCCGTCGAAGGGGCAGAAAATAAAAAAGAAAAGAGGCCGCGTTATAAAACGGTAGGACGTTAATCGAATGATCGCGATCCTTCGCGATCGCTTAAGCTCGTCCACGATGTCTCCGTTCAATCCTCCTCCTCCTCCTCCTCCTCCCCCCGGCCCCTGCGCCCCTATGACTCTGCGCTTCGAAAAGTTACGACGAAATATCATTGATTTGATTTATAGGGTGCGAAGTATTTCCTTCCAGCGCACGCGACCTTTTATTATACGAGTCGGCATCTCGACAGGACTCAATAATCATTATCGCAGTTATTATTGCCGTTGTCGTTATTATTAGTGGTGGTATTACTATTACGGCACGTGGGTGCACACGATTATGGTCCACGCTCGAGCGAGCGAGAGCGAAGGCAGGCACCGAGTAACCGGAACTAAGGGGATTACCTAATCCTGGCTGCGGTACGGCTGCCGTTCTTTTCCTCGAGCGCGCACTTGCTCTTTGTGTTTTCCTCTGCTTTCCAAGGGCTCCCTCGCACTCGCCTTTCCATTTTATCGCTTGGATTTCCAAAATCATTTATCAGGTTTTTCCGTCGGCAATAATTGCGGCCTTTAACCGCGATCGGACCAACGTCGCGGACGTTGACACTTCGTTGGGGTGCCCTGCCTGAATTATATGCCTTCGTTCGATTCCATCGACCTCGATAGCATTATGATTAATACTTGGGAGTTTGCGCAAGGTGTATCGAAGAAGGGCTGCGTCGAAACCCCTTGAGAGGCTACGCCAGTTAATGGATAGATTTATCATTTTGAATAATTATATTACGCAGTTGAGCGACTTTCTCTGATGTCCTCCCGTAGCCTTCGATTTCATACTTTCAATGGTACATTATAGTAAGGGCTTTGGTTTCAGCGCTCTTTTCACAATCCCTTTCAAGTTCCGTCCAAGTAACTCTCGCGAACGCATAAAACGAAAATTAAGTCCAAGCTCAATCGCACGAACAATGACTTAGACGCGAGGGTTGTCGATGAAGTTCGTAGTCCTTCGTAGTCCTGGCACACGCGCCAGGACTACGCGTCCGCGGCTGCCGAGGTTGGCCGATTGGCCGACAAAGTCGACCGGGAACTCGAGCGAGCGACGCCGTTAATTTCGAGGGCTTGGAAATTTCGACGAGGCGCCATTCGGGCAATTAGGCATACGAAGGAAGTAGCTGGTAATAAGAGAAAAAAGGTTTTCCTGCCGAGGCCGACGACGGCGCTGTTGCTTTGGTCGCGCGTCGTCCCTGGCAACGACGCCGCAAATAATATCCAGACGCGGAACGGCGCCGTCGCTCGTGCGTTGCGTGCGCATCCGAGGAAGCGTCGCGACGGTGCGACTCCTTCGTGGCACGACTGATCGGCGACGCGCGACAGCCGAATAAACCGGGACGAGTCGAGCGCACCCCTGGATTCTCGATGAACCGCGACGCCTACCGTGGATGTGGCCGCGATCGCGCAACGAGAGTTCGAATACTCGCTGCACACGTTGAGCAACGGGTTTCCGATACAGTCTCTGTGCCCACGTCGGCTACGGCAATCATTACCTCGGAAACATTTTCATGTTTCGTTTACCTCGAACATTCCGCAAATCAGTCCATTGGCCAAGCGCCATCTCTAAGCCGCATCTCCTGGCTGACCAATAGAGAAATGTACTTTAGGCCTCGACGCGTAAAGCGCACAGCTAGGAGTTTTTCGAAAGCAATCGCAAAATGACAAAGGATACGCAAGGGATGAAAGACAGAGGCAATCGAAAGGGATAAATTGGGGAAAGACTCGAGTTCAATATCCGCGCGGTATTTCATTGGCCGACGGTACTCGGACAATTTCGGTTCTCGAATTAGTCAACTGGCCGCGTAAGACCAATCTATCCTTCTATGCGCTACGTTGCGGTGCTATATTTGTGAGCGTTCGCGCGTTCATGTGTGCCAGTGTGCGCGCGATGCTGGACCAACGGTGGAGGTGGAAATGGCCTCCGCGGTTTCGCAAATGGAAACTTTTAATCGCCGTTTTCTGGCTTTTTTTCATTTTATCGTTTGCGGTATCGATACGGACTTACGAATATTTTCACCGTTGATATTTCGTTTCGATACGCGCGTGTGGCTGTGCGCGCTTATTCGTAATTACCTCTCGTTATCCTTTTAAGTTTTTTGATTCTTTGATTTGTCTCTTGTTTCACTTCAGTCAGATTTTTCTCGCCAATTTTTCTCCGGTTCGATACTATTAATAAGATCCGTTCAACCACTAACCGAATTGACTCGCAGTCTTACGAGTTATGTCAATTCTTACATTTGATTTGGGATTAAGCTCGCGTCCCATTTGTATCTATAGAAACGAATATTTCATTACTTTTATTATAATACGAGAGATTGGAAAATTTATAAATTTTTTTAACTTTTTTCTCAATAACGATATTGGGAATAACTCAGTCGAGCGACATTTTTAGATGTAAACACCTCGCAATATGTATTTTAAAATTAATTGTTCGTAATTAATTATGTGCAGCTAAATGTATAATATGTATTCGTGTAAATATATTTAACTACATGATAGACGTAGGAGGTTGTTTCTTCTGCGTAGTCGATAGGTCGCTTTTAATCGTTATTATCATTATTTTTTTAATTATACGTATATTGAAACAATATGTAAATAATGTTTTATTCTACGTTTATTTTAATAATTTCAATCAACTTTTTCATTTTTGGTTCCTAAAAGAAGTTAATTTACCAATAAGAAAACGTAAAATTCTTGCTTTTTTTAATAAACTGCATCGTTGAAAATTGTATTGCAGAAATATTTCAATATAGAGTATGGAAGATTAATGGATACGTACTTAGGGCAGGAACGTTATGTTTTATTTCGATGTACCACCCTATGCAAAAGATTTATTTACTTTTATTTGCTTTTCTACTTAATACATGTAGCTTTCACGTAGTTTACCAGATCGCGTGCTTCCTTTAAACATTTATCAATTTTTCTCCTTCATTAAAATTCGTATCGCATTATTTTTTTTATTATACCACGAACAAATGTACTATTTGACGGTCTTGCCACCGAATGCGATAAAAAAGTTTTTCTAAATGTACTTAAATTCACGCCGAATCTTTATCGAGGGTAAGATACTTGATAGTAATATATAGAAAAATTGCACGGGATACCAGGTTTCGCTGAAAGTGTAAAATAAATACTCCTCTTCTGAAACATCAAGTTTGAAATAATCGACGCGTGTTCTTTCGCGTGATATCGATTAGGGAGCCACACAGTCGCATCGAATTAACTTTCACACGCTTTCATGCGCGCGTTATTGCTATTTTTTCATTATGCGTATATTCACGCATTCTATGCTCGTTTCTCTTTCTCTTTTGATGTACAATCCAGTGCTCGTTGGAAGTCGACGCGAGGTCATAGTTCCGGTTTGCGTGACAACGCGCGCAGTCAATTCTCTCTCTCTCTCCCTCTGTGTCATTATCTCTATTTCCTCGAGCGCGCGCGCGCGCGCACACACACACACACACACACACACACACACACACACAATCTCTCTCTCTCTCTCTCTCTCTCTCTATCTATCTATCTCTATCTCACTCTTTCTGTTTTTTCTCCCTTTCTCTCGTGTCTCTTTTTTCTCCCCCTCGATCCTCGCGTCAATGGGCCCATATAATGTAATATAATGGCGCGCGGTTGGCTTTTACGCCCACGAAATAAGGGACTGGTAGAAACGCTGAATACGTGACCATATGCATGCAGCAGCACTTTGCCTTTAATTTCAAGTTAAACAATCGTCGCCGACCTACGTTGGAATTATACACCTTATGCGATTATAATAATATACAATTTTGAGGTTCTCGATTAGAGTGTGTCTGAAAAATTTAGATCTATCAATGGAGATAAGATTAGACGCGATCAAGCAGATTTGATGAAATTGGACGTCAAAGCAATTTGCTGGAAGTTCTGTTAGGCGAGTGTGCAGGTGTATTAATTATAATAGTTCGATTTGACGAGATTAAGTCCTTAATGATATTTATCGGGTAATTTTTGGATCACATTTGCACGTACACGTAAAATTACTTTTTAGATCAAAAGTTACATCACGTGTTTCCAACTTTAAAACCTGCCGTCAAAGACAAGATCGAAATTTAATATTTTTTTCCTACCAAAACTAAAACTCGAACTTGTGAGATGAATCTAGTTCGGAAATTTTCATAAAATTAACGACCATAAATTTGGCGATAATGTCGCGATATCCAGAAGTACGATGAAAGTTAAATCATCATTTCGGTACGTGAGGTGGCTATAACCAATTAATTGTCAGATTAAATTATGTTAAGTTGGTCCACAATTTTCAATAAATTTACGATAATTAATGCGCTTTGTTATTCTCCGCATGTTTCTGTAAATTACTAAATTTCAACTTTTTTTCACAGTTAGCGCATACTTTATTTATCAAGCAAATTTTACCGATTATTCAATTATATTCGAGCTAGGCAGACATTAATAATTAGATATTTAATTAGACTTCCGACAGTACGAAACGGAAAGCGAGACTGAAATTACACGAGTATTCGAGTATTCGTTCTCGAAACATCCGTGTAATCGATGTATCCGCATTTCATTAATTAATTGGCACGTTGTACTTGAGCAATCGAGCGTGGTGCCGATATGCGGTAAATGTAACGAACGCGTTGTCCGTTTAGGCGCACATCCGTGGATCACAAATGTCGCGCGATCCAAAGTTGGATGTGCATCGCACGGGAGATGCAGCGCTAACCTGCACATACTAACTGCATGTGCGCGCTTCGATCAAACATCGATAATCCCATAATAATTCCAAAGGTTTCAAGCGAAGAAGAAAGTTCTAGCCTTTTCCTTACGTGCAGTTCTTTAGAGTTGAATTTCAGCTGTAATTTTATTGCGGTTATTCCTTCGCATAATAATCCTACGTGGATTTTTAATGAAATAGGAAATAATTAGAAACTTGGAAATAATTGAAACTCTTCAAATTTTACGTTAATGATTCTCAGGTACAAGAGATTTCATTGATTACTACTTTGAATATAAATGTGTTCGAATGCATTAATAGTCCCTGCGTTTTGTTACGCTGTCGCGTAAAATGTAGTTCAATTATTGCAGAAGAAAAAGAACTATCTGCAAGCTTATCCGTACATTATATTGAGAATTGAGTTTGGTTACCTTAAGTTTATAAGGTAATTAAATAAAATATAATGTACGCTAAGCCACTGTTCGATCTTTTATGTATTTTATGCGAGTCGCAAAGCTTTCTTCATTCTTTGTTGTATTTAATCTGGCTAAGTGAAAATTTAATCGACCGTAATGCATATTGCACGTAAAATAAAAATAAGAAAATTTAAATTGTTATTTTACTTAAATTACCTTTCAGTTTAGTTTTGATCCGTAAATATCGATGGAGAGGTAAATTCATCCGTATTCGTACGATATGCAAACGTATTGGGACTTGCAATTATAACTTTGCAACATAAAATTCATTACGAAATTGTAAAAATTTGCAGTCTCGGAGTTATAAAGAACTTTTGTTAGAATTTTTTAAAGGCTCTTAATTGTAATAAAAAAGAAAACCTGAATAGTAAAATAATGCAGGGAATATTTGTTGTAAAAGTTCATAAAATGCGTGTGTAAACGGTTCAAGCAGCACGACGGTAGCGAACAAAGCGCCCGCGCAAATAAAATCCTGCTTAATAAAGGCTCCCGCTTGATAGAAAAACACGATTCATTACGTGGAAAGGAGATTGATTAGTGCTCGTGTTTCAATAATCTGATCAATTAAAAAATGACAAAGCCTCTCCCTCAAACTAACAAGTACGTGCGCGCTCCCGAGGATTTGTGCCGACTTTGCTTCTCCCGGCGGAATTCCCCCTTTTTTTATTTCCTTGACTCTAATAAGCTTAAGGGATTAGATCGATGGTGGCGTGTGTACTCTCTCTCTCTCTCTCTCTCTCTCTCTCTCTCTCTCTCTCTCTCTCTCTGTCTCCGACTCTCCCGCGGAAAAAGTATCTCATCAGATTGCAGAGATGCAGACCGCTACGTTGCGACGCGCGCAAACAAGTTGGGAAAAATTGGAAAAAGTCGTGGCGACGGCGTGAAAACTCCGGTGTACCGAGCCGATTGAACATTTTAATTGCAATTTCCACACGAGCTGATGCATAGTCCTGTGATTGGACGATGAAATGCGCGGAGAAGGAATGTAATAGCGCGGGGGTGGGGGCACGAGGGCGTTTACGATCCCTCAAAGGACTTTCGTGCATCAGAGAGTTATACAACGCGCCCGTACATTACGTATACCTGGATGAGTGATATATTGATTTTCGGGAAAATTGCAGAATAGCAATGTACACGCGTTGTAATCGCAAAGCGAATAATTAATTGGGTTTTGCAGTCGTGGATCTAATTTAGTTTCCGAATAAAAACAACTTTTAATTGTTGAAGCTGCAAGCGACGCCTGTGATGTACTAAGCTCTAACGCGCGCGTACTTTTATTTGCATAATTTAACAAAATTCCTAAAACGGTCCTATAATTGCAAATTAATATTCATTCATTTGTTTATAATTAAATTATTAAAGCGTGTACTCGAGTTTTCGAATTAAAATTCATAACATTGTAAATTAACATATTAATTATGTGAGCTTTGCGTGAGATACGCAGCACCGATTAAAAATCCAATAATTACGAATGAAAGCATAAGTCTTTTAATTTTGCCGTATTCTCGTGTAAGATGCGATTCGGTAGCTTTTCATTTATAACGTAAAGAGCCACCATTAGGTTCTACTGTAAGTTGCGCTTAAAATTACCTATAACATTAGGTTTAAAAGATTGTATACGCGCATTTACGCGTTGAATAATATATCGCAAGCCGAATATAAGATAAATTCGTTGTGGGAAAATATTGAAAAGTGAATTTCGTCGGATGTTTTGCTGAATATTTTGCGTATATTTAATGACCGTATCGATCGATCGAGCGAATTCACGCTTTCTTATGCCTCAAACCTCGAGGCTTGCGATTAATTACAATTGGAAACGAGAGTTTTAATTTCCAAAATACGGAGATAAATGCGTGGCGTTTGATTTCCGCAATTGGATAACGACTCGGTAACAGGCATATTCCAAGGCGTACGCGAAAAAATATCGTTAAGGGTAACGAGGCTCTTATCGTGGATTAACCGCTTTCATAACCGAATCGAAATATAATAGAGAGCTCAGGCTCGGTAGTAGCATTGCACGTTTCACTTTCAGCAAGTAAAGATCGTTAAAGCGCGCTTTTATAATTGTAATTATCTGGAAGCCACGCGCCTCGAGAAAAGCCTCGGCGGCGTCACATGCGGCGTCACAAGCGGCGTCACAAGCGGCGAACGCTCGAATCGAGGATCCGGGCAGACGGACACGCGCGTGCAATAGAAAAGGGGCCGAAAACGCAGCCCAGGTAAGTTAATTTGACGTTTGAGCCCCGTAGGGGCGCCGACGCCTCTAGCGGCTCTAGCTTTTGTAAGGAGGTGCTGAGCGCGTGTGCGTCTTTGCGCGAGCCGAGCTAATCGATGCGTCGAGTTGCATGCGAGTCCGTAGCGGCGACGCGGCGGTGGCGGTTTTATCGCTGTCACGCACATAATTAATTTAATTTAGTTTAATACGCCGTCCCGGACGGTGAGCGGCGGCGTCGGCGTCGGCGTCGGCGTCAGGCGGCGTCAGGCGGCGATTGCCGCGTCGATTGTTTGCACGGAAACGACGCCATTAGCCGTCGTCGGCGGGGGATGGGGGACAACTACGCGATGCACTTTGCGCGCGGGGTTTTCGCGAACCCCGGGACTCGGTCGCCTTTCGGGGCAACTCGCGCCCACCGAAAAACCAAGCGCTTTTTTCTTTTAAAGCTGTTCTACTCGGGCGATTTGCTGTCGCTGCTTTTATTTCCAAGCGCGTATCGCCAGCTGCTCGTTCCGTTTGCCAGTTTCCGTTTGCGTTTTCCACTTTCCCACGACGCCGCCCGCGTCAATTGTTGGACAATTATTTTGGGTGGCCTTGGATTACATCGAACATGAAAAATAACGAGGTTAAAGTCGCGTAATTCGTAAGCACTCGATTTCTTATACCGTCGAGTATTTTTATCTTAGACCGTGGGTGCTTTGATTAGTCCCGGTCAACGGTGTTCTATGTTATGAATACAAATTGGAAAGTATGAAATTGGAAAACAAGGTCTTTAAGCTTTGTGCGTTGAAATTCATTTTCTGAAGTCTAGAGAATTGAGATTCCATTTTTTCTTTTTTTTTTTTTTTTTGAAGTGAAACGTATACGTTACTTTCAGTCTTACATCTCGATAAATTATTTAATATTGCTTCAGCTGTACAAATAAAACCTACTTACTAATCGTGTGTATAAACAAATATTTGGAAAGCTATTTTAGCGGACGCCGTTAGATTTCGAAAGAATTTGATAAAATCTTATTTTGGTCAATTTACTCAAGCCCAAATAAGGAATATTCCATGGATAAGTAAAGCGGAAATTTATAAGAAACCGATTATGGCTGGTTTAATTGCTGTTTTAACATCTTTGTCACCAAATTCGTTATCGTTTGTTCAAATTAAGTCTTACGAGAATTATCTGTCCATTATTGCCTGTATTCGAGAGGAGACGTTGTTTTATCAAAGATTGGCCGAATTTCCAGTCCGTTTAGGCTTGATTGCACTCAACGTCAAACACGAGTACCTCATTTTCCTTCGAAACAACAAATTCGTACAAGCGTCGCATAAAGCTTTTTATAACTCTTGAATTGTGACATGAATTCGGAAGAAGCCGTTAGTCATCGAGGGTCGCGCATCTAATTGTAGAATATGTCGGCCGTGCGTTATCCAACTACCTCGACCGAATATGCACCGGATCATTCCCCGTAGAGGACTCGAAAGACTCCCCAATACCCAAGATCGGGCGATTTACCGCGATCTCTCGAAACTCGTAGACGAACGAGCCACGGTACTTGATAAATCCTTGCTTCATCGAAGCGTCAACCTTCCGCGAGCGCGTCGATACCTACTTCATAATTATTAATCATCTTTAACTGACTTTTCTTTGGGGCTCGAGTAAATCGACGCATTATCATCGCTTCTACGCTGATGAACTATACTCGCGGATTTAGCTCGTATCGAACGTGCAGAGTCATTTACCTTTTTTCACATTATGCTGGGGAGTTACGAAAAAACAAAGGTCTCGGATTATAAGCAGGAGAGAAGTTACTTTTTATACTTATCGACGATGTTCAAACTTCAAACGAAATGTGTCGCGAAATCGACGTATTATTTGTTTCGTTGTGCGATAATTCGCTTCCTGGTCGGTAAATTAACGATAAATAAATAAACGAGCAAGGGAATGCTATTTATTCACATTCACGAGCGCAACACGAACGTCGAAGGATTATTGCACTGTAATGAACAACATTGAGAAAGACCGTGGCCCTGCTATTCATCGAATATGAGTAAGCCAGCGTTATACATACCCATACGTACGTACAAGTGGGTAAGTTACAGGTCTAAAGTTATATTTCGAGATCCCGTTGGAAAATAAAAATCGCAAAGTCTCCACTGACCTGCACGCGAACCTCTGGCAAATTGACCTTCATCGCGAGCTCCTCGCGCGAGTACACGTCCGGATAGTGCGACTTCTCGAAGGCCAACTCGAGCTCGTGCAGCTGGTAGGTTGTGAAGGTCGTCCTGTTGCGGCGGTGCTTCTTCTTACTGGGGCCGTTGCTTTCGTCGTCGCTGCCACCGCCCGTCGAATTGTAACTGCTTTCACCTGTAATCGTTTCCATTTCCTTTCAAATATCCCGCTCAATTCACTCGTCCTTTTATTTCAACATTAATCTTAAGACGCATGATCTGGCGATCTAGCCAGGCGACGCGCATCAGGCGTCAATGTCCTTTGGCACTGTCAACGACGGCTTAGATTTTTAAAAACGGCTTGGAGTAGCCAAGGTGATTGGCGATTTCTATCCGGTCAAACGAGTAACGTTCCGACAGATTCCTACATTCTTAAAAAGACAACCTCCTGGCTGGATTTATAGGAGATTGTAAAGGAATCGATGCTTACATCGGTTTAAACATTTGAAATTAGTAATATAAAAGTATAAAAAAGAGAAAGGACGCGTGGACTCGCATCGAGAACTGGATGATAAATTTGAAAGAAGTACGGCTCTCTGATCCGTAGATTAGGAGTAATCCGAATGGCTCAAAACACGTTTAAGGGAGTCGTTATATACTCGGTATAAACGATAAATTCAAATGAATTGCGTAATTCTTATTCATCGTAACATACAATGCGAATATCCTTTTCTTCGTCGAAGCACTATCGTTAGAATTAAACTACAGTTCGCGCGCTAAGCGATCGATCTCGGTAACGAATGTACAATCATCGAATTTCGACTCTCCAAGGACTCTCCCGGGGTCTTGAACTCGTTCAACGTGTTCCTCGCGATATACCGAATTACGGGAGCGCTGAGGTGTTGGTAAAGCGCCGAGAGTTGTAATTAACACAGAGCCAAGACAGCGGATCGGTGAGCTCTAACGAATTCCATTGTGTGCGGCCGACTGGAGATCATGGAGCGCCGATCTCACTTCCTACGAGGCTTATATACTCACTTCCTCGGAAGCCCCTGGCTGTATTATTCGGAGTCTCATTAGCTGTATAATTAACCTTGTCGCGTCGCAGCTCTCGGTGTATTGGATGGAATTGTGGGGAGGTAATCGGGCCAGCTCGATAGGACAACCGAACGAGGATCGAGCAGATGGAGTCAGAGAGAGAGAGAGAGAGAGAGAGAGAGAGAGAGAGAGAGAGAGAGAGAGAGTGAGTGAGAGGGAGCTGTGAGCCAAGTTTCGACGGGCATAGAGTAACCAACAGACTAATAACCCTACCTTGCCGTGGTGATTGACGCGTCTGTGCTAGCTAATTATCAACAACAATCAATAATGGCCCGAGCAACGCTGCTCCGTGCAATTCTGCTGTGCTAGAATTACGGAAGCAAGGACGAGAGCGAGAACGATCGAGTGGCCGTGGCGTGGCTTGGCGAGGATTGGCGAGGGGCGGTCGGGAGGGGCAGAGAAGGGAAGGGGAATGACAATGGAAAAACCGAAAGCAATAGCATAGGAATAGGCGTTTATTAGAACTTTCAATCTGTTCGTGACTATATCTATAAAAATAAAAACGTGCCAGGGGAACTATTAGAAATTAATGTTACAGAATCCTTAATATTTTAATCCTATATGATGTTATCCTTATCGTGTTTACATTTTACGCGTCGCCTCGAATAATGTTTTAAATTGGTTTACGAAGCAATTTTATCGAGCGAAACGTAATACGAGCAAACGATTTGCTATCATTAGCAAATCAACAATTTTACACGTTCTTCTGCGCGATTCGTTTCCTCAACCGAGTAAATGCAACTAATTTGTTGGTTCTAAAATTTCCTAAAGCAGCTGCGCCCACTCTTACTCGATAACCTAACAAAATCCAGTGGTTGATTTAACAATCGATACGCCCGATGCTACGGCAACAAAAAACCGAGCCTTTCCTCGATACTTCGCGCCAATATTCGAATAAAAGTGCAAAAAACGGTTTGCTTGGCTCGGATCCAGCCGGTATACGTCGTTTCTCTACATTTCCTTCGTATCATACGCGAGTGGGTCTTTTGCCTATACCTCCTGTACCTACGTCGCTATTCTCGCATCGCTTCCGCTTTATTACCTTTTTATAGGCCAAACATTATTCCTTTATTCTCATTCTATACCTGTTTTGCTCGCGGTATTCTTCACGTACATATTGTTTTCCTAATAAAAAAAACTGTATTCATGATTAATCTTCTCTGGTTTATTGTTCGATATTGACGTTATGAATAACGTAATGATTTCTTTTATTTTAAAAAGCTTGTTAATTTGTCTCGTAACGTATGCCAGAGAAATTCTTTGATGATATTATAAAGAGAATTTCTCCGGCGAAAGCGCAAAAGCGGAAACTCGTGTAAATAACTACTGGGTAAGCACAGCAGTGCACAACTCGTAGAGTTAGGTACAATTTTAGTACAATTTTTCCTGACACTCGCATAAACGTGTCAATTTATCGAATTGCAAGCGCGCGTGCGATTAATGCTCGATCGTGAAGTTTTATTCAAACTCGCTCGAGCCCAATGAATGTACTGCTTTTGAAAGCGCCCGTAATTGCGAAGGGTAAAGACCGTCGTAGCGGTAAGAGAGATTTGCACGATTTTTGTCCGGAAACCTACAAGTACCGATCGGCAACGGTAGCAAATAACGGCGCCAGGATTTCTAATCATAGCTACGGACAAAGTCGCGCGTGGCCACCTTCCCTGACAATTGATTCCCGAGGTTTTTTTTCCTACCCTCGCACTCGCGAGTGGGGTTGAGTACCAGGGGAAGCCATTATCGCAGTGAGTAATGGGTGTGGGAGCGGTACCTGCAGGTACCAACTATTGCGCGCACCTCCTGCGTTTCGCCTACGCGCTTTCGTTGCTTTAATCAGCTTCGGTCTCACCGATGTATATCTGTGTGGAGGCCAGGCGCGAATACCCGCGATGAAATTCTCACATTACAAAGCGTCGGTGCTCGCACCGACTAGTGTTGCGCACTTTTGCACCCCCTCGGAACAACGCTTTTTCTGCGTATACGTGTTTCCACGGGCGAGAAGGGATCGGGGATGTACGAGGGGTGTTGTTGCGCGTTGCCCCTAGATATTTGCGAGAGGTCGGCTCTCGCGCAACTGCAGGAGTCGCGTACGCGCTGTAATTACTTTCTCGCCCGAGGTCCGACTGCTCGTTGCGTACCGAATTTTAGAGAAATATTCCGCTGTGAGCCCGGAAAAAAGGCCGTGTTTTTCAGGCTGCATTACCAGGGGCTCTTGTTCGCTTTGAATAATAAATTATCTCAACGTATTATTTCGTCTCGAACAACTTTACCGAATATTAAAGCTCGCGCGATACATTTGACGCTGGCGTTCGGAAACTCTCATTTTTACTTTCTCAGTATTACAATTAAGCGCAGATCGTGGTATTTGTATTAAATTAAACGACCCCTGAATGTAAATACCGCTTAAAAGCGCATTAATTTTGTACGGATTTTATTGAAAAATGTCGATAAACCGCTTAAGAATTTAATATTGAAATTTTTAATTAAGCCGAAGCGAAGTAATCGCCAAAGCCCGAAGTAAGATTTATTCCTTTGGTCGTAATTCTGAACATGGCCTTTCTCTCGTCGCTGAATCATCTTTATATTAAAATATGCAAATAATGTTACGAAGACGAAGTTGCCGACGAAATCGTAAGTTCAATCGACAACGTTTTAATCGTGTAAAGTATCAAGTAGGTAGCAGCGCGAGTGTCAAAAATATTGTCCGTTGCATATCAATTTTCAGACAAGAAATCTTAATGTGTATACAAAAATTGACAAGCGAGCGTATTGAAAGAAAAAGAAAAAGAAAAGACATTATCCCCGAGAAATCGAATAAAAAAAGAGGATCCTTATCCAAAGTGAAGCAGAGCTAAAGAACGATCCCGCGTTCGTGCACAATTTCCTCTCGCCTACCTCGTCGTCGTCGTCGTCGTCGTCGTCGTCGTCGTCTTCCCTTTGGCTACACTCGACGTTTCTCCATTTCGACTGGTAGGCTCTTGTGACGCAAGAGTTACGCAGATGCCGAAAAAGGACGTCGGAGAAGTGAAAAAGAAATGGGAACGCCCCGGTGTTTGTTGTCCGCGGGCAGAGACTAGCAGTGGAAAATCGAAAGCAAAGATGCCTTTCTGGCTGACGTCAGGTTTTGCGCCCGGGATGGTATATCGCCGCCGCGTATCGTCGACTCGTAAAGAAGTCCTCTTTTGTAGCTACTTAGGAGATTGACACGCCGAGATAGGATAATGGACAGGAGCGAGCGGCAATGGGGGAGAAATCGTGCTCCGTAGCTGCACTCGAACACGTATATTTCGTGCGCTCTAATACCAAAGGAACTTCTTAATGGGTCCGCGCCGATCGCCGA
This sequence comes from Wiebesia pumilae, assembly GCA_018907045.1. Lineage (NCBI taxonomy): Eukaryota > Metazoa > Arthropoda > Insecta > Hymenoptera > Agaonidae > Wiebesia > Wiebesia pumilae. The sequence continues at coordinate 4,276,413 of JACCHZ010000181.1, read as the reverse complement.
TCGCCGATAATGAAATCTCAAGTAAGCGAACGCGCGCGTCTTCCGCTCTTTCGGCTTTTCGATTTACTTTTTACTCTACGTTATACGCGTGCGTATTCAGCTTTCGAGGCTTTCCTCCCAAACTCTCCGATCCCAAAGACCCTGAAAGCAACTATTTCAATGAGTAATACCTCCTCTTTTTGCTTTAAATAAAAATGAAATGTAACAATTCCTTTGAGTCCAGTCATGGTGCAGGACAGAAATTATATAATTTTATACTTAAATATCTTATTAACTGCGATTTTACGATTATTTTACGATTTCGAAAACTGATTCGACATAGTCAATTCATTCAATTTCCACAGAAGTAATTATGCAAACAGGCTAATTTACTTTGATAATGTAGTTGTGCAGCTTTACAATTATAACGATTACGTGTACTCTATAATTATGATTTGTAGATTATACATTATAAAGGAATAATGACGATAAGAAAGGAAGTCAACGTATAAACGCATACACATAGTTAACGAATAAACAATTAATAGTATTATTGCTGAAACGTGTATTCAATATTAATTTTCCGTCGCGAATATTATACCAATTGAGTTGAAAAAGCCAGCACAATTAAATACGATAAAACGACGACAATTAATGTTAATAAAATATAGAGTACTTCCTTGGCCAATAATCGCGTTGATTTTCCTTTTGCTCACTTTTTTGAAATACACGTCAAGAACGTCCATTTGAAATCTGCGATTATCGCGAAAGAATCGTCGATTGTGAAAAGTTACTAAAAAGGTAGGCAGCCAGCGATGATGCGCGTCATTTAATTAGGCCCTTGCGATCATCGAAGATGCGCTCATCGAGAGTCAACAAAAGCGAGAGAGGTTTGTCGTAAAGAGAAGGAGAGATAAGGCAGACCGTGACCGCGAGCACGAGCCCATGAATTAAGATAACGAGCCGAAAACTTGCTTTCCCATTAGACTTCCTATGCCGCGTTCGCCCGATTCTCCGTCATCGCCGTCGGCACTCCGCGTTTACAATTTTGTCCGATAACGAGGAAATTAAGGAAGGAAATTAAGAGAAAACAGCATAAAAAGTTAAACTAAACCTGCAATGATTGTAATAATTTTATGAGACTAGCTTAGTGAGGTACATTAGCTTTGGACGTTTACTCAACGCGCGTTGTTCTTAACGAATAGATTCTAAGTTTGGTCGGTTATTGTTCGAGTTAATTCTAAGTTGTACCTTAAGCTTTCACGTAAAAGCTCGTTAATCCGTGCAGTTTTGCTTGATAAGCGGGATACAGCGTTCGCCATATAAAGATTTTCAGTTTCATTATGATTATTATTAGATGATAATAACCGTGTTTTGAATAAATAAATAAATAAATAAATAGATAGATAGATAGATAGATAGATAGATAGATAGATAGATAGATAGATAGATAGATAAATAAATATATATATATATATATATATATATATAAATGCGTATAAATGCGATGACTGATTTTTAAAATCGATTTCTCAGAGACTTCACATTAACAAAGAACTTTCAACTTGTTCGAGTACGAAATTTCTACCGTTACTTCCTTCGTTGTTCTCCAGATTACGCGAACGCATCAAGCGCCAACGACGGAAGGAACGGAAATTAGAGTAATGCGTTATTTCTCATTTGTAACGTAATAAAAGTAATCGATAAGAGCAACAGTGGATTATTAATAATATTAAGGCGGAAAGGAAAAGAAATGGATAAAAAAGGCGAACAATAAAGAAGGCTGTGCCCCGACGCGAGATTCTAACGGACGAAGCTAGGCTGACAGCTTATTAATCGTCGGTTCGTTCGTCGGTTCGTTCGTCGGTTCGTTCATCGGTTCGTTCGTCGATCGACTAAAATTTCCGCGTCACCTTCCGCGTATACTTTGCTAAGCGAGCTCGTAAAGGACGGCTACGCAAATCGACTGCAAAGTAATTTCTCCCTTCGAAGTACCCGCGATTCGCATTAAATTAATTCGGCGCCGTAAGAGCGCTATTCCTCGCTCGTTATAAAAGACAATGATTAATATGCAATTACAACATTTCCATGCAAAAACCGTATCTAATTCGCTACTCAGAAGTCGAACTTGACGCAATTTCATCCTTGCAGTAGCGTTCAATGTTCAAGACAAGCGATACTTCTTTCGCGCTTCGACAAAATTATTCATTTGTGCTTCGATGTTCACTTGGATGCCGCCAATATTCGTTATACACGAGCATTTGATTGAAATACCCTTTGATTGAATATTAAATATTAAGACTCCTGCTTATTTATCATAAATTATCAAGACATTTACTGTTTTTTCGCGTTATCTTTCATTTGAATTACGAAAGGGTGGAAATACGAAATGTTAATAGAAAGCTAATGGAAAACGTAATTGTTACAGTAAACGCATAATGAACGTTTCGGGTCCTCGATCATCGCTTGATCTCATTGACAAAACTGTCGATAGAGCGACACAAAGAAAAAGAAGAAAGGGTAAGACGAAAACGAATGGAAAGCATTAAAAAGCATGGCTAATTTTTTAAGAAATTTGCAAGAGCGCTTTACGGTGATTATTTACGGAGCGACGATCGGTGGGTCATCGAAAATCATTATCCCTTTCGAACATCGACGTATGAGTCAAAAGCGCGACTGGCCGTCGTCTTTCGAAATCTAGTTGGCCAAAAGCGTGAAACAAAATGACAGCGAATGGAGATGGACGGGGTGAAAAAGAACGAGAAGGACCTTCGAGGGGGTGTGTGTGTGCGCGTGTGTGCGCGCGTGTGTGAGAGAGAGTGTGCGCGTGTGTGTGTGTGCACGATGTGTGGGAAGGAGTGAGGCGTCGTTGCGTGTGCGCGGGCACGCGGGTGTCGTCACACAGAGAGATTAGCCCTCTGACCAAAGAGGATTACAGGGTCCGTCTTCTCTTCGCCAGCAGACCGACAGACCGACAGACCGACAGACCGACAGACCGACGCAAGGTCTTGGAGGCTTTCTCCTCGTTTGTCTCCTACTCGTTTGTCCTCGCTACTTTTTCCACCTTTTTCTTCTCTCCGGTCGATCCTTACCCCTACGTATGCTCATCGGGTATTCGAATTCTTAAACCAAGATTCATCCCGTATAATACACGAGCCTAAACCTAAACGTCTCATCGACAGTCTTGTCTCTCGAATCGACAATTTCTTCATACGTACACATGTATATGTATATATCAATGTACACGTAGCATACTTTTCACTTTGAGAGAACATTATTTTAAGAGGAGACTAGCCACAGTAGGTACGCAAAAACACTAAACTCCGTTTTACAATGTCATTGGTACAATGCAGAAAATGCTCTTTAGCCTGATTTGCGGTAGCGGAGCCAATTATTTGTCCTTCGAAACAGAGAAACCTTCCTCAGAGAGACATCTTTGTTTTTATTCTCATTGATCTCATTAATATTGATTCTTTCAATTCTTTCATTACAAATATCAAATGTACGAGTATAATTAAATACAACTATAACGGGTTTGCCCTTTCCAGCATTTTTATTTGCAGCTTAAGATTTCTCATCAATTTGAATAAAACTAATCTCCCATCTACTTTATAAGGATTATAAATGAAATCGTGTTTTCTAATATTTAGGAGTAACTCGAAACTTTAAAGATCTACGAGATTAAAATAACGCAGTGCTCGAAATCAATGTTCGTCATATATCCGTACTGGATAAAGTAACGTCACCACGGGAGTTTATGCAAAACTAAATATACCGTCGAGCGAGAAATTTCTCTATGCATTGGACGGACGACTCTTGTATCAAAAAATTAATTAACATTATAAGAAACTACTTGTCGGGCTTATGAAACTAGAGGCAAGAGAACGAGTAGATGGCGAGTTTCCGCGGCGGAGGTATAAAACCGCGTGTATCGTGTTTCCGACGATTATTCGCATACAGGCACTGAAATTATTAAATTGTCAAAGTGGCACGAGTAAAAAATTATCCTCTTAAGAGCTCGCGCGAAGGCTCTTAAGCTGTCATCGACTTCTCGCTTGGATATAAAGTTTCGTTCACGAGCGCGCATCGAGGTCGCTGCACCCGTGACACTTTCTTCCGACGACGCTTTTTACGGCGCTTTTTTTTCATTTTCAACGAAATTTCTAATTACCCCGAAACTCTCGCTTAACGACAAAGTGGTGCCTTGGGATTTTTTGCGCAAGCGCCCGGCAGTTGTGCCTTGTCGTACTAATACTAACAACAAGATGGCAAGTGAAATTATTGCGAGCGTACAATTGCGTCCGTTGCTTCTGATACGGATATAAGAGCATTGAGATAAATATTTGGCTCGTAAAAGTAGCCAATCGACGCGACACATTTATTTATAAGAAAGCCGGATGAAGATTGTAAAGGTGCGTTAAAATCGCTTTAGGATCGCTCGCAATAGCCAAGTTCGAGATGTTACACGATTAAAGAAAATGGCGAAACGATTCTTCGTCAAACTGATACTGCATTGCATTTAAGAAGCTTTTAAGATTCCAGATATCTCGGCTATTCCGTGCTCCGTGCACTTACTCTATTATTCAAAAATTTAATCAATTAAATGACCGCTTTCGTAAACGATCTTGACAGAATTCGTTTTAAACGAAAGAACTGCGCTCGTTAAAAGGATCTGAAATCGAGAAAAATGTGTCACAATAAATGGATCGTACGTGCATACGTGAATACGGGCGGGGGCGCGCGCGCGCGCGCGCGCGTGCGTTTGCATACACGTATACATTGCATCTTGCACCTTGTAATCTTTCCTTTCAAGAACGGCCGTTCCGAGAAGATTACAACGAAGTACGGTATAAAATAAAAATTGGCAAAATAAAAATGGCAAAAGAAGTCGGAACGTATAACGACCCAAGAGCGGTCTCGTAATAAATTAACAGTCCATTAATTTGTGTACACAAAGTTCAATCTCGATACAGGCGCGAGAGTAATTTGCATTACACCTCGCCACAGAAAAACTATAAGTCACTGCTTCTCGCTTACGACGCTCACGACCGCACTACGCGAACTCCCGCACACCTTGGCTCTTATCAAATCAATTTAACGGGCATTTTAGCCGGTTCCTTTGTAAAACTCATTAGGCCCGCGACTCCCGTTGCACGTACTACGCTACACACGCGCGCGTGTATTTCCACTCTCTCTCTCTCTCTCTCTCTCTCTCTCTCTCTCTCTCTCTCTCTCTCTCTCCATCTTGTGGAAGCTCCAGGAGCGGCGATCGCTCGTAATTCCTCGTAATTCGCCCCGCGTTTTATTAATACAACCTCGGCTTCCCCTCTATCGCGTTTTTTCTTCCCTCTACCCTTTGGCTACGCGCACGTACACGCGCGCCACTGCCGGGTTCATTATAATAGTAATCGGCCGGTTATCGGCCGTGGCTCGTTATCGTCGCCCGTTAATAATTTAATTGTTCGCTGGCGTGTGCGCTTTATTGGCGTATCTCTGTACGGCATCGACTAACCTCCAGCCGCGCGCTATTTTTTCCATCCCGCGGTTTCAGGGAGAGCGAGTGCGAGAGCTACGCGTGAATTTTGATGGATCGACCCCGTGATGTCTGCTCGGCTTTTTTCCAGTTCTTCTTTCGAGGCTACTTATCGAAACTAGATAGACCGTGGCAATCTTCGCGTTTCTTTATCGTGCAAGTGCTTCGAGGGTGGATTGATTATGAACTGGTGGCTCGTACTCGTTCAAGCAGCTGATCCTCCGATGACCTTGTGATTCGTGGTTTAAGTATGCGTCCGAAAGCGAAGTCTCTCCGTTAAGAGAGATAGAAATCGAGCGACACGCGCGCCCTTTCGTGTAAGATTTAAGACATTCGCTCTGCATTGAACTGGCTGATGATTAATTCGTCATCCGCTACTTATTCGCATGATCCTTTTGTAATGTATCCGTTAGCAGTTGTCGAGACAAAGGAAGCGATTCGTAGCCGTGCTTTAAAATTTATCTCACTTTATTTAGCTGCTTATACCGCGCATATTTACCAACCATTTTTTCTCCCGATAGCTCAAATATATCGCTTTTCAACGTCGTATTATTTTACGATGAAAATTTGTCAATTATGAAACTCGACGCACCCTTTAATCACCCTTTAATATTAATAATTTACGTAACCCTTTGTATTACGCGTACATTTTTATTTTCTTATTTGCGCGTATATCGTTCGATACGTTGATTTGATGTCAACTTTTCGTTGAATTTAAACAAATCAGTTTAACCGAAGTTTCAATTTTCAATCATTAATTCATAATTCTTTGTATATCGAATTATGTTGACTTAAAAGAATCAGCAGCTTGCGGCACTAATTTCAAATAAGAATATAATAAATTTCCTCTTCTCGTAAATTTGATGAGAAACAAGACGTACTTTGAAACAAAGGCCTAATAAATCATCTAAAATCCTAAATCTGATTACATTACTAAGCATATTTTAACCTTAATTTGACTTTAAAATAAAACGTGTTTAATGCGCTTGATTGCAAAACATCACGAAACTAGTGTAGCTATTTTATAAAAATCAATGAAATAAGCATTTGAATCATATTTGACCTTTTTCTTCTGTGTAGCGTACGTGGTGCTCAATGTACGTGTACGAAACATTATGGATGATTACGGATGCTACGAATTAATAGGAAGCACCTTTGAAAGAGAAAACCGCGCAACGGTTACGTTTCTTTGTTTTCGCGTTTAATAACGATTTATAAGAATAAATCATACGTGATAACACATACAATTCTCGAAATAACGTCACGAATTCAAATTAAATTTCATCGATTGAATTTTGTCGCATGAGAACTATAGATGTTGTATACATATTTGAAATTGAAAGAATACCGCTCGTATTTAATCCGTTATCGATTTAAATCTACGTCACGACTACTGTGTTTTTTTTTTTTTTTTTTTTTTTTTTTTTTTTACTTATACATTTTATACGCACTGGTCCCTGAATGTGTCACATTTTGAAATTGACAACACGCGCGAAATAAATTATCCCGAATATATAACTTTGGAATACGTCGATTTTACTTACGAACATGTAAATCCAGTACTATTACATCGATAAAAAAGAATATCCCTCAGCCTACATAGAAGTTGTGGAACTTTTCATTATCCCAGTTGATTCTTCGATATTTAGAGCTGCAATTGTTTCGTAAAAATATAATAATGAAGTTTTGCGTAAACAAAATCGATGAATATCTGTATGACTGTAAACGATTAACATTCAATTTAATACAAAATTTCGAACTGCTATTTTGCATTTAAGTAGTTAACAAATATTTTTCCTATTAATAAGAATCTAACGATTCCTCGTGAATACTTTATTTTACGAAATATTAATATAGAGATACTGGTGTAAGAAACGTCATTATAACATACGGCCTTAACGACTCTTTGCGTAAGTACGAAGTCTACATTTTATTGAATACACAAAATTATACGGAGATAAATCGACACACGGAAAGCCGTAGGCGAGGTTTACACGTACACGGACGCAACGATATTAATCCGACTGATCGTCCTAGTTTCGGGCCCACAAATTTGACAGAAGCGTCGCTACGATTAATGCCGACACACACGCTCCGAGTGTGCTTCTTCCGCTTCCGTTACCAGTTACCGAGACACTCGAAATAGTTTCAATTCGTGTATAGGAAAGTCGCTGAAAGTGCCCGAACTTTGCTCGATGTTGATTTTTCGTTCGATTGGATTTTCATTTAAAATGACAATGGTACGATTGATTTTAATAATAACTCGCGCACGTAATAATGAAAGCTAATATGCCTCGAGTACTCGATCAAAGTGACAGAGAAATTTATTTTTGCTGGTTGCAGCATCGAGAAACTTGCGTTTATCGATACCGTCGTCCACCGCGATACGTTGAATTATTATTTTTTATACGATTGTTTTCGCTAAAACTAAATTTTATAATATTTTAAGGGTACCAAGAAATGCTAGTTGAAACAGCGCCACATTTTGACATTTCCCAAACATTCAAATTGCACGGCTATTCACCACTATTTATAAATCCATATTGACTAAAAGCTAGTTATGGAACATTCAGCCCTACGGAAAAGAGATTCTCGAGGTGTAATGGCAACAATTGCCAATGCGAAACAAATGAGCCGGCTAATTTACCCCGAAAACCGAAAGCTCCGGTACAACCGAGAATCTTCTCCAGTGGGTCTCTCCTCCATTATACGCAGCTCTCTTTCTCCCTCCTGCATTCAATAAACCCTTTCCTTTGTCGCGTGCTTTGGGCTTGCGTGTTTTCCGGTACAACCGTTTCTCCCTCGTATCCCCCTCTTTCTTGTCCTATCTCTTTTTCTCCTTCCCTTTCGTGCAATCTACCTCATTTTCACCCTCGGCCACACGCGCGCACTTTCTTTCCTGTTCTCTTTATTGGGGTTTTATTTGAAGTGCCATGAAAATTACAATAAACGCGTAATACTAAATATTACGTTTTATGAAGCAATCTAATTAACATAGTAATTAGCGACTTTAATAATAAATTGATGGCGGCAAATAATTGGCTCATTTTAGAAACTTTTTTTTCTCTTAAGAAGAACGAATTGTAGCCTTTATTTTACGATATTTGACCAAGTTTTTAATGGTAATCCTCGTGCGAATTGGTCCAATTATTCAAGAACGTTTAAAATAAATCTGTTGTTTTGATGAAAAAGTAGCTCAGTTTCGTTTAAGAGAAAATCGTTTATAAAACGATGGATGTATCAACTTTCTTCCTCTACTCGTTGTAATACGTTGTTGATGATATATATATATATATATATATATATATATATATATATATATAAATTTTTATTAAAAAATAAAGTCGGGCATTCGCGTGTAGCCTTGACAAATTTATAGTATTTCGGGAAATATCGATATTAAAAGTGTGGTGCGTTGCAACAACGTTAATTAGAATTAGCTAACAGGATACGGAGATAATGTTCAAACGAGTGTATTTAATGCACTTGTAGCGTTCGTACAATGAATAATGTGTGAATATTTTGTACGTGTTTGTAACAGCGTATCCCGAACATTCTAAAAGTATAGAGAGATTAGGGGCATTATGAAAATGCTAGTATCTTCGATCATTGCCGCTAGATCAAATACTGACGTGTTGTATTCGAATTAATACAAACGAAAGAAACTGTTCTCTGGGTTTTCAGATTTATCGCACGTGAGCATGCACGTAAGTATGCACGTAAGTAAGCTAAATCCATTGATCGAAAGTGTTAAACTCAATTTCCGGTATTTTGGGACTAACTCGGGTTTCTAAGTAAAGCGCCTCAACTATTTTACTTACTCTTAAGGATAGGATCTAAGCGAATCGAATAAATCCTCGAGATAAAAAGTACTATCGGCAGCTCTCTCTCTCTCTCTCTCTCTCTCTCTCTCTCTCCGTCTGTCCGTCTTTTTGTCCGTTTGTCTCTTTCCCTCCATTTGGTTGGCAGTGCACGTCCACGGGTCGCGACGAGTCTTATCGATCGACGTATATCCGCGTGCAAGTGCGCGGCATCGGCGATACACACACGTATAGGGTGGTTCGGGGCTATACCGAGGCCTGGACGAAATGGGTTCCCCGGTACACCCGAGTACGATCAATCCGACACCTGTACGTACAATTAGCAATCGCGAGCTAGAGCGAGAGAGCCTTAATTCACCGCCCCCTCGCCCGTAATTCGCTCGAATCGTTCTCGATTACCGACACGAAGAATCGCCCGGGATTCGATTAACCTCCGACTCCGGCGTCGACCTCCCGGCTCGACTCCTCGACTCACGGTTATCCGTATATTCGCTCCGCGTACTCTGTCTGCGCTTCGCATTAAAATCGAAGGACATTCGTCATCGATGTCCTTACAAATTTACTGCATTTTCGGTCTGCTCTAGCTCGAGTCGATCTTTACTCGTAGCCGGTGCCCAAAACTTTTACTACCTCTTCCGTTCGATTAGTCAAGCTTTCGGTTAGTCAAACGCGGCACTTGTACGAGTGATTCTCCGAGTGATTCTCTTTATTGAACGTTCTTGGTCAATTTTTCAAATTCAATCCTTTATCTTACTCAAAATTACGTTAAAAATGTTTCGCATTTCAGTCTGAGATAGATATTAAGGTTCACGATTAATAAAGCCATAATAATACAAATTTAGAACATCGGCACTGCACGTCGTTCTTAAATTACAAATACACCGAAATTTTCAGTAATTTCACACAATTATAATTTTACACAACCTCGAATAATAAATGTATTCGAGCAACCAATCGATAAATCAGATGATAGTAATTATAAGTTGAAAACATTTGTTGATAAAACCACGTTGATAAAACAACGTTGTTGTGTTTATTAGAGTTGCACAAATAGTACTTGCATAAATAATGTGTGTGTGTGTGTGTGTGTGTGTGTAAACTTTAGAGTATAATTTACTTTAAAATCTTCCACCATGACTGAACAGATGTGCCATCGATTCAATAATGCTTTCATTAAAGGACCATAGACACGATCACAGAGTTATAGAGTTAAATAGGCGCGAAGCTTTTGAAATTCGTTCCATAACTAAATCAAACTACTCTAATAGTGATTCAAAGAGCGGAACAAAGTGTCATCGTAAAAAATAGCGAGTAATTTGATTTGCAAATAATCTTGACGTATAAATGTTCGTATGATCAAGTGCTTGGAAAATTTGAATTTATATCGGAATGTAGGATTGAACTTTGATAGTTATTATTTACATTTTCTAAGTAAGCGATAATTCAGTTAAACGATAATTATACAGGCTCAATTTCAATTATAATAAAATTATTTGTGATGCAAAAATTTAATTATTTTATAGTATTTCTTTGCCATCTCGACAACACGCGATGAGAACGATTTTGAAAATTACAAGTTGTGAATTTTTACTAATTACGAACCGATCACTATCGGTCCTTTTTTACTTTATAACTTTATAACTAGTTTACAATTTTATGCATTGTAAAAGTGTCAATAGTTAAGTAGTTGGTACACAACATTTCGAATAAGAAACACAGGGTACATGATATAATTAGCCTTGCTACTAGAGCGATAAGAAAATTACGATTAGAAAATTGAATGTTGCTTGTATTACCACGCGATAAAATCTACTTAGTGCAGTACTTTGAATGGAATTTACCGCTACGACAAAGACAACTTCGAACGAGCGTTGCATCGCCGTATTAGCGCAAACGCGTCTACTTACAATTGTAAATAATCTGCTTTCGTATTGTAGTTCAAGCTTATTTTGCGAAAGGAATGGAGAGAGACGCGGGTCGAGAAGGCAAAAGTGTGTCCGAGGAGAGGTTTGGAACAACCGAGAGAAGCGTCAACAGGGGAGGTTGGAAAAAAATAGAAAATAGAAAAGAGGAAAAAGACAAGGTACGAGCGGTGAATGACGAATGGGCATGGAATTACCGGGCAATTGTCCGTGCAGTACAGCCACGTCACGCGATTGGAATTGCCCCGCAACAAAGACCTTAATAAGCCTCGATGAGCACACGAGCCGACGACTCTTGTCCTCGACGACCGTTTCGGAACCTCACCAACCGCGCTTTCATCATTTCCAGTTAGTCGACTCTTGAATCTCTTTTCCGTCCTTCTGCCCTCCCGCCCAAAATATTCCATCGCGCGACGCGTGACTCTAGTCCTCTCGAGGACCTTTTTATTTACCCTTCACGCACACACGCCTCTCTCTCTCTCTCTCTTCTCTCTCCTCTCTCTCTCTCTCTCTCTCAGGTCTGTACTTTCTTTGGGAATATCGAATGATTCTGGACTCGCGTTCGGTGGCTCCGATTGCCGTGACTGATAACAGCTGAACCGACAGCTGAACCGACAGCCGAGGAACTGATTAGTACAACTTTTAAGCCGTACTTATCAGTACTCTGCATTTTAGAGACTTTTATGATAATCACGCTTTCGTTTCGCAGCTAGAAAATACCCTGTCGTCGTTTTCCAAATGTTTTGCCCGTATCACTTGACTTATTCAAGCGCTTATTCTGACGTTTGGCTTCAGGGCGGAATTCAGTACTTCGGTATTAATCCACAATTAACGAATGAGCACGAATTTAAAAGTAAAATGTCCTTGCGTAAAGTAGGATAGAGCATTTAAAAATAATTTTTCATTCTTCCTTTATTGCGTACCGTTGTTAATTTAGCCCTGCGCAGTTACTTTAACATTATATTATTATTGTGTGTGTGTGTGTGTGTGTGTGTGTGTGTGTGTGTGTGTGTGTGTGTGTGTGTGTGCATGATTAAAAGTCTTAATCGCTCTTTCGCCAATTTCTATTCAGTTCCTTGGAAAAAATTGAATAATTTAGGGGTTTCTTCGTACCCTTTGATGTCGTGACTGATAACAGATTTAAAAAAGTACGTAGCTTATTAGAGTAATTTTAAGTGTATGATTAATGGTGTCCAATTAAAATTTGTTATTATGATAACAAAATTTTATAGCTCATTAAAAAAAAAAAACGTTCACATTGAAGCCACGTCATTTTATAAATATAATAATCTTCATTTAAATCAAAAGAAATTAAAAGAAATTAATTTGCATTAGGTAGCGCCGTTAAACATTATTAAGTACTATTAAATACGTATTGTAAAATTTATGTGGCAAAATAAATAATTTTATTTCTGACTTAATTTGCGTAATGTCTTTTATGCAATAATTTATTTAATCTGCAAAAAAGAGTAACCATTTATATCTAATCACAAATGACACTCAAAGGCTTCGCCAAGGAGGTTTTTAAAAGCAATGAAAATAATTAATGTACGTTTTCATTATGAATATTTTAAAATACTTATGTACAATTTGTATATATTAAGAAATTAATCTATCATGTATAACTTTTATAAATCGATATAATCATAGCTACAGGCATATATTCCATTTTCAATTAAAAACTATTAATTTATTTGTAATTGTGTGCAGTGAAGCGATTGCATTTATGTAAATTCTAATGATTTCAGAACTATGAAATTCCTGAAAAGTATATTTATTGCGTGTGATCCACGTACGTTTGAAACGAAAAATAAAACAAGAGAAAATATTGTTTTTACGACAATTGAAATATTTAATGAAATTTATAAGTTAATTTGTCAAAAGCTAATGTCAATCTGGTCGATGACAAAGTATTTTTATTTCTCCTTTGCTTCGGCATACAAATCTTCGACCTACGGTAGGTAACGTTATACAGTGTAAAGGGAAATTACTTTCCATCAAGATATGTGAAAAAAATAATTGTACCTCTAAGTTTATATAAAGATTAATCTTAACATTTTTCAGAATCAGATTTACTGCGTTTTCTAGTATTACTTTATTCTTGCTAAACCATTTATTCTAAATATAATGTATAAGATATTGTATTTATGTCATTCGAAAATTGTAAACCTATTTGAACGTAAAAATTTGTTATTAAAATTTTCTATTTTAAAATAAGTAATAATAGAATACCGCCTGTGCACGTAATATTATGTGATTATTTGCACGTAATATCATTGAATACGTTATGAAAATTATTGGACGTATAATGAAACTAATCGAAATTTTAAGCTGTACTCGTTAAAATATTTCATTTTGACTATCATTAATTCGTAAATATAACAATACTAAAAATTGAAAATTTAACGACTTTGAAGAAATTCGTTATTCGTATTGGTTTGTATCAAAGTTTATCCATTGTATAGTCAAAAAATATCACAGAAATACAATTTAAACTTTAATTGACCATTAATTCACGTTGCTAATGAAATGAACGAAATATACATTTCCTGAAAGAATTAAATACTACTGATGTTTCGAAAAATTAATATCAACCGTGTCGGTGAAAAATTCTACTGGTCTAATTAGAATATAATCGACATGAACGGTGATCGGTAAAAACTAAACAACTAATTCTCACGAGTAAGAAGAGTAGTTTTCTTGTCAATTCTGCATAAGTAAAGTAAAAGTAAAAGAGCAGACGTTGTGAAATATTCACGAGCACGAGGAATAGTTGTCAAGTTATAAATAATAATATTTTAAAGCAGCTTTCCTTCTCTAACATACGTAAAAGTCAGAAATCATCGTTTGCTCATCAGTGAGGAAAGGGAAAAATGACTTATTCAAATTGAATTAGTGAACGATATCGATGTATTATTGCGTTTATTGGTAAAAAAACGCGTTACGAAAATTAAGAATTATTCGGAAGACTAGAACGGACGAAATTGACAGTGTAAAAAAAGTTTAGAAAACGGTCGAGTAACGTCAACCCGTTATCTAAAAAATCTGTGAAATCGTAAATTACTTTGATGTTATTAGATATTTGATCGACGTGTTCTAGCTCAATTTTAGGCAAAACATAGAAATTATACTCATTATACTTGTTGACGTGCACTCGACTATGTCACATTAAATATTCATAAAGAAACCTTCTTCAACGACTTCAAAATATAAGTCGATTAGAGAAAAATAAAAGTTTTGATCTTTAAGTTTTAAGGAGAGACAATGAGCCTTCGCATCCGACCAAAATTGTACCGAACGAAAGGGGTGATCGAGTATGAATCAATTGGATTGGCTGTTGCAGTCGCTCGATGCAAATCCTCTTGAAAATGTTGGAGCGTACATTAAATTCAAATTACTTTTCGTCGCTGAGAAATATTCACTTTAAAGAAGTTATTTCGAAGATTCATCAGATACGGAGATCCTTGCCGTCGACTTAGTGCAAAGCACGTCTCGAAGATGTCACTTAGATATTGATGGACTTAATGACTGGCCATATATGAAAATATTATTATATTTTAACTCCGACAAACAGAGAAAAACGCGGTACAAATTTGAAAGTGCATCGCCGTGTATTCAATCTGATTGCGCATCGTTAATGCATCGACAATAAGAAAAAATTACGACGAAAGCAATAATGAAGCAACGGACTCGAATATTACAAGTGAAATGGAAATACGAATTGTGGACACTCGTGGAATTTCACGAAGCATGATATTACTCAAACGATACTTACGAAAGTTTCGAAAACCTTTTCCTTTATTCTTATAAACGGATAAAGTTCCGTGACATCCATGCGAATGAAAAGAATTTTCAAAAAGCGTTTGCATTACTCGAGGTACAGTTTTGACCTGCTAAATGTCGTTCGAAATAACAACAAAATTTTCATGGCAATTCAAGATGATTAGAGTTGTAGTCGAACACGATTGGATTTACTTGCGCATAAAAATTAATCTAATAAAGACATTACAGGATAAATGTTTTTCTTCTCGGTCTCGCGTACTTTTAACTTGAACTATCTCATCGATACCATCGTTTGAGCTATGATTAATTTTAAATTAAAATCAAATATTTTCATTTATTTGATTTTATTCCGTTCATTCGATCGGCTAACAATTGCATCGCGTACATTATAATTATTTAGCAAAAAGTTAAGCTTAATCTTTATTATCGCGACAGGGACTTTTTTTTATTAAATTTCTCGATATCGTATAAGAAAGGAATTAGTAGGCGCGTGTGATCGAATGTTATAAGTTCGGTTTTTCATGGAGTACCGAACTCTTGTCTCGGTTTTAATTGCTATTGGTTCGATAGGATTTCCGTGGGGTAACAAAAGGAGAGAAGGACTATGAAAGATGTTGGGGTAGGATTCTGGTCAGATAGCAGGTCTGCTGGGTGTCTTTTATGTTTTATTTGTCGCGGACTGTAGCGGCGGATGAAGGGAAAACGCGAATGAGGTGCGAGAGCCGAAAAGAGAAGAGGATGACGAGAGAGAGAGAGAGAGAGAGAGAGAGAGATAGAGATAGAGAGAGAAGGATGCACGAAGGTAGAGAGATAGCGAGAGGGACAGCTTGATCCATTAGTAGACACGTCAATTCAGCTTTTAAGATGCGACTGACTTAAAGCCGCTCTTCGATCTTTTTTTTCGGTGCCTCTTTTGCCTTTCCTTTTATTCTACATCTCCGGGATCTTCTACTCTCGGCTTAACTTTTTTCTCTTTCTTTTCTTCTTTCCTCTCTTATTATGGTCACTTATTAGAGCGGATTCCTCGTTCGCGTGTGTGCATACGTGTTGTACCTTCTTATTATGCGTTTTTCAGGCTCTTAATAAATATGTGTGCTTTCACGCGGGTAGTTGTCCCTTTTTCTCTATTCCTCTGCACGTCCTTCGAGCGTGTCGTACTAACATCTCTTTTCCTCTGGGTTTGATCAAGTGGTCGAAGCTCGCTCGTCCGGTCATTCTCTCTCTCTCCCTCTCACTCTCCCTCTCTTGGCTCTTGGCTCTTGTTCTTGGCTCGCGGTATCGTAATTGATGATAATTCGATTAGCACGACAAGATTGAACTGATTTTGTAAGCAGCTTCGCGAGGTTTTATCCGAATTATTTTTACTTTTATTTACGCATCCATTAAATGGTATCGGATGTATAATTCCTTTTACGATGGAATTTGCCATTCCCTCTTTTTATCGTTGTATGTCATAAATTATTCCAAGATTTATTCGTTGCTATCCTAGGGTAGTAAATGTCGTTTTTTTTTTTTTTTTTTTTTTTTTTTTTTTTTTTTTTTTTTATTTATTTATTTGTACGATAAATACGATAAATTTGCTTTGATTTGTCATTTGAACTGTACGGGCGTACACTTTATGCTGCTTCTTTTATTTACGTTTCTATTTGTATTTCCATTTATCAAACATTATGTAAATTATATTAACTAAACGAAGTCGAAGAAGGAAAACAACTTTATTTATAATCTCATTCGATAAATTAGGCGCTCGTGATTAGCATCGTAATGTACAAGTACAGTCCGGTAACATAAACACAAAAGTTTTTAATTTGTCTCCTAATTTGTCTAACTTTTTTATTCCGTGGCATTTTAGTCTCGAATGGGATAATTAACTTTCGGTAAATAAGAGCTCTTTATTATATCTCCATCTGTATATTGTTAACTCGTTGCTTGTGGTAACGATGTATTCAAATAAATTCGAGAACAAGTACGATCTCTTTCGATAAAGTCGGATCTGTACAAGTACAGTTCAATCAAGTCTTAGAAATTTAATGTAACTAATTTGAGAGTTGAATGGCGCGTAAAGGCATTTGAAAGATTTTTTTCTATCATTTGTTTTTATCGACGATGATAAAACGACGGAAGCACGCTCGTAGCTCGAAAAATTCAAAATCGCGGTGGAAACGAAGAGAATAAATTCTGATATTGGAATCGCGCGCGAAAAGGAAAGAATCCGAGCGAACGTATATTTTCGTTCAAATAAAATAAATAACAAGGAGCACACGTGAATTGTAAAGTCTACGAAAATTTGCATAACGTCCCAAGAATAATTGATAAAGCAGCGGAGCCTTTTTAATTCTTGTAGAATTAACGGGCGCACGCATTGGAAATAAATTGCTCTATCGTTAATTAAATCAGGAGATATCGTTTAATCCTCAAAAGCTGCACACGAAAATCGAAAATGCGGAAAAGTTCTCGGTATCTTAAAAGGCCTTTCATTTCAGAACCATAAAGCATGCGCTACATAAAAGCGCGACTTTTCCAAACGGGCTAAAAATTGAAAGTACTTAATTATTGAAGTTTATCGAGCAACGATCTTAATTGATCCGACGTTTATTGCATCCGCCTCGAAGCGGTGAAAGTACATGCGCGTCGTGTGTGCGCGCGCGTCGATCCGCTATGCGCGGGAGAAACGCACGTCGTGTCCGTCGCCCGACGCACACCTACGAGCGCATACGCGCGATACAAATTACTCGCCGACGACACGTGAGATCCGCCGCCGATACTAACGATTTTCCAATTACACGCCATCCTAGCATCAGGAGGACTGCACTTCACTAGGGCACCGCGTTCAACACTGCGAACCTACGAAACTCCTCGGCTACTCTTTTATTCCTGCCCTCCTTTTCTTCCGTACCGGCTTCCCGAACTCGGTATCCTTTTTCGAATGCCTCTGGCTCGTCTGGCTTGTCAGGAGCATCGCTTTACCTTAATTCCCATGTTTAGTAATCTAATTTAATATTTCATCGACGGCTCTATCCTATTCTACCTATTTATTTGTTGTTATTTAACTAGATTTAACCAGTCGTTTTTTCTCGTCCCCAAGTCGCCCTCGTTAATTCGCTAACGACGTTTCGTTCAAATTTCCTTTTCGTTAGGCGCGGCATCGCTTCGACATTATTATAAAGTATTACAACGATGTTTTCAAGTTTTGTATTAAGTTCGTTTAACCGCGCGCTGAATATAACAGTTTCACGTACACTTTTATTCATATAAGTCTTTTATCAACGTTCCAACTCGAGGTTATGCGTTATAATTCAAATTACAAAAATGCTCAAATATTAGTTAGTTAGAACAAACCATTTGTAATTCCATCCAGTAAATTACTTATATATTTATAAAATATCATTGATGTTTCAATCGTGATATTCACTGCTTTGGAAAACAAGACCATGGCTAATGTCTGATTTAATTACTTTTTTTCAAAACAATTATTCTTAAGAAATCAATCACGCGAATATTGATGAAAATAAATAATAATAATTTAAAAATAAAGAAATATATCCTGTCGTTCCTTATTTGCATTAAAATTTTCAGGTATCACTCCATTCTCAAAACGATAGAAATTGAATTTCTTTATTCGAAATGGATTTTTATTGCTTGGAGTAACTTGTTTTTCTATCCTTAAAATTCTCCATAATTATCAAAAGTGGACTTTAACGAAGAGTCGCTTTGTTTAGGAAATTCAAATATCATTTTAAAAAAATTTCAGCCTGCAGTAAATTCCAGAAATGCTAAATGTAACAAATTTACTAATTTCCTCCCTCTCTCTCTCTCTCCCTCTCTCTCTCTCTATATATATATATATATGTGTGTGTGTGTGTGTGTGTGTGTGTGTGTGTGTGTGTGTGCGCGCGTGCGTGCGTGCGTGCGCGTGTGTTAATAGTTTGATACATGCAGAATATCTTGTTTAGAGTCCTTGGAATAATTACCGAAATATTTTATTTTTATCGTCGTTCAGACTTCGATTATTATCGTCATGTATACTAAAAGCTTTTAAGATAAAAATACCTTCTTGTCATTTCAAGCTCGTCAATATAACATTAATAACTCACGCGTTACAATTATTAAAGACTTTTTTACGCTCGCGGTTGTTCTCGTTAAGTGACGAACCGACATTACGAATGGAATATTAATTCGCAGCGTACAACACCGGCTACAATTAGCTGCGTCGCCTTTCCACCCCCCTCCCCCACTTCCCCCCCCCCCCCCGCCCCCCTTCGCCGCTTCTCGCCCACCGCCATCGGGGATCCCTCGCGCCGTTTTTTGTCTCCTTGGCGCAGCTCGCTCTCGGCAATCTTCGAGAAATCAAGCTGGCGAACGTCCTGTCTCACGCCGATAATCCCCGTCGGCGCTAATCGCTGCTGGCGTATCAAGGTGAACGAGAGCGACGAGGTGCGCGGTACATCAGAGCGACCGGGACGCGGTCCGTCGGCCAATTATGGCCGCGTGCTCTCGCGCTCAACCTGAATACCGCATCGAGGTGGATTAAAGGACAATGCCGAGGCTTTTCGCATAAGCGGCGGCACGAGTAAAAAGATAAAAAGGGACGCGATCCTCAACGTCATCGATTCATCGACGCTCTCCAGCCTTGTTTACGTTGCGCTCCCGTTAACAATGCGATGCGACCTCGAGAAAAATTTGGACACCACTCCTCGACCAATAATATCATTACATGTCATTACCAATAATTAATACCAGATTATTTTTAAGTACTCTTCCTACTCTCTCTCTCTCTCTCTCTCTCTCTCTCTCTAATTACTTACCCCTTTTAAGGTGACTACTTATGTTTCTACGGCGCTCTTCGATTGTCCCTGCAATTTTGAAATTAGACGAGAGCATTTATGATATCGCAGCTAATAAGATGTACTCTTAAAACAGCCATTGCTAACTTCGACTTGGAGGCTTCACTGGATTATAGCGTTAATAAAATAGACTCCCGTTCGCATACATCCTCGTATAATCCGTGCAAAGGATGCGACATTTACGTGTTTCACAAACATCCTATATAGTTCTACTTTTATACTACATTACAAGTTTTATAATGCTTACGAAATGGAATTCTCGATGTTGTAAGCGACGATATAATTGATATTTCATTCTCCTTACCGCGTTAAAGCGAAATTTGTAACTTAAAGTACAAATCCACTGGCATAGCCGAGCATGCCTTCTTTTCTTTAATAATAACGAGACACCTAACTCAAGTCGTATTAAAATATCAAATAACATATATGTGAGAAGTAAGTAATATATGCGAGTGTTTCTGGATATCTACGTCGTTTATTTAGATGCCTTAGTATACGAATGAATAAAAAAGCTACTCATAGGGGATTCTTTGATAATTGAGGAATAATCTACTTTCGTATAAAGTACGGAAAGAGTTATGAAAGAAATCGATGCCGTAAATAAGTGACGTAAATGTTAAACCGATGCAATTAGCATGTATGTCGAGGCTGTCGTAAATTTTACAAACAGCCGTTGTAAGATATCTTGACATTTCGATCGGTTGGATTCGCGGGCAATCTTAATCTCATTACCGATGCGAAAATCAATTGGCGAATAATCGACAAAACCGTAAGAGCGTCGGAAGCATGAGTAAATGAAGCAATTCTAACCGGCGTTGTCCTGAGAATCCTTGGTCGTCTCCTCGATCTCCCGCTTCCGCTTGCACCCGGTAGTGATCGCCCGTCCGAGGATCGCGTCGATGCTATGCCTCGGTGTGCTGGTCGCTGGTTTGGGGCTTAGCTTCTCGCCCTTCTCCGACGCGCTCTCCACCAGCTGCTGTGAATCCATCGCCAAGAAGGTCGCGGTTGCCACGGATATCATCTACGACCCAAGGACTTCCGGCCAGGTTATCGACTATCCTTCCTCGAGCTGCTTCTTCGCTCAGTTTTCGTGGCCCGGTAATCGTCCCTCCGTCTCTCGGCGCACATCCACAACCTGAGCTCTCGGATTCTCAATGAAGCGATCGATTGCACATTTTACCTGCGGTTCGAGACGAGCCTCTACCTCGGTCCATCGGCTGCTTCGTCTCGCGTATGTTCGCGTCGCTGTCGATTAACGCTCACTGCGATCTGGACCGCTCACTCGTTCGTAAGTTGTCATTCGTAAATTCGAATGTTCGTGTGTTCTGCTTGCCAGCGGGGAACGTAAACGCACCGTTGCGCCAAGCCTAACCTCAACGGGGGCTCGGATTATGCGCGCTCCTCGAACTCAGGCTTTCCTCGTTCTTCCATCGTGACCACGACTGCCATCCATCGCTGACGGATGACGCGAATTCGCGACTACTCCTGCTACCTCGACGCTTCGAATGAAATGGCTACAACAGCTGATAAATGCAGCACGCAACGGTAGTAGGAGGTACGCCAACGTCGTCGCGCGTACGCCAACAACACGACGGTCCACCCCCGCGGAAGGAACGGACGGCAATGGAACGCGCGAGCGCTTGAACGCGTGAATGAGAGAAGGTTGGGCAGACCAGCAACTGGAACGTCGGCGGCGAGGA
The DNA here is from genome assembly GCA_018907045.1 of Wiebesia pumilae. Taxonomy (NCBI): domain Eukaryota; kingdom Metazoa; phylum Arthropoda; class Insecta; order Hymenoptera; family Agaonidae; genus Wiebesia; species Wiebesia pumilae. The sequence goes on along the minus strand of JACCHZ010000181.1, from coordinate 4,254,831 downwards.
ACCCAAGAAGAAAAGCTTTAGCCTCCTCTCTCTCTCTCTCTCTCGCTGCTACGCGCGACTCGCTCGGCGTTATCCCCTTCCCCGTGGCCACCTGGTCGCCGTGAACCACGGCTACGCGGGAAGGGGAGGGGGAGGCGCATTCGGCGGTTCTGGGGAGGGCGTGGCTCGCGTCCATCCAATGGCGGTTCGCCGAACCCGCGATGAGAGCCAATGGATGCTAGGTACGGAGGAACATGGCGGGACAGTGGTGCTCATGCGCCGACATCGTGCAAGAGAGAGCACTAGAGGGTTAAAAAGGATGCTGCTACTGCTGCTGCTGCTCCTGCTGCTGCTCCTGCTGCTGCTCCTGCTGCTGCTCCTGCTGCTGCTCCTGCTGCTGCTGCTGCTGCTGCTGCTGCTGCTGCTGCTGCTGCTGCTGTATGGGGTGTGCTTTCTAAGTAAAGAGCTGTTACAGGACACGTACGTGTGCGTGCGCGGAAAGGGGTTTGAGGACATTTTTAGTCAGTTTTATTAAACGGTTAAGCTCGATTCGAGACCGTCGAGAGTTCGTATGGCCTCCGGATGTGTATTTTCAGAGTACTACTTACCACTAGTACTGAAATTATTATGATACAATTACTCTCGTTGGGTACCTAACTTTCTCATTAGATTAACCTCTTTGTGCCTACATATTTTTTACTTTACTTGATTTATGAGCATTTCGAGACCCGCATTGGTAGAGTAATTTCAAGGTCTCTGCAAACATTATTCTTACGATATGATATATTTATTCGGATGTAATTGCGCCTACCTCTTTACGTAGTTCTTTTAGTTATCTCATTGATTACTAATTACCCAAACATTCCTCTTACATTTGAAGAAATTCGTGGATAATAGGAATTATGACACGTTCAATATTACTGATTTTATTTTTGCGCTTATTGACAGTTTTCTTTTCCAAACGTAACGCGAATAAATCAAGATTTCTAAATAATCCTTATGTATAACAAACGGTAATTTTAAAGCACACATTACAAATGAGTTATTCAAAAGCGTTGGCAAACTAAATTCCTTTAGTTAAGGGAAAACCTTATTTATAGTAGTGCTCTTTTACACTGGTTTATATCATTTAAAACAATGATCTCGATAAAAGAGATTAAGGAAAACATGTATTCATTAACTACGTATTAGTTTCTAAATAGTGTACAAATTTATGAGATAATATTTTATGCTAAGCTTGAGATGTTTCAAATTTAAACAGAATTATACTACTGACGAATGTTTTGAAGCATTGAGTAGTTTAATCGTGTTTCAAACTATGCAGCCAGTATTTGAAAATTACAAAAGCCCTTAAATATTTTATACTACTCATTAAATTAATTCAAAGAAATTAATTTAAAAAGCACAGGATAACGTCAGTATTTGCAGGCGTATTTCCAATGCCAGATTATTCTTAAAACGAGTATTAACTTACCGCAAAAGAACTACGAAGATAAAATAAATATTTAATTATAAACACTCAACTGAATTAATAGAAGAACACACATCATAAATACAAAAAGCCGAGTCATTAAAAACTTTTAAAAGGAAAAATGAAAATAATAAAACTTAAAAGCAAATCTTGATTGCGAGTTTTTTCAAGATAAAGAATGGCAAGAAATGATGGTTACTCACTCCTTCAAGAATATCAGAGGCAAAAAGACGATAAAGCGATAGGGTGAAAGACAGAAAGTGAACTTGAAAGAGAGGAGGAGTGGGAGGTCAAAGTTTCAACTCTCGATCTCCTTCTTCACGAACCAATGGTGTTTGATTGTGTTGTAGTTGGGAGAACGTTTGAGTATTGTTTGATCCTTTGATCTCGTGAGTTTGTCGTATTGATTGCAATTTCTTACTACTAATTGATTTAGTTTGCTGTATTAAATCGAAACATATATTTATATAATGTTTCGTTTACGCATTACGTCAAAAATAAAATTACAATTTGCTGAAAAATATATAAAACGTAAAAGATTTTCGGAAATAATTTTTTTCCATTATATATATATATATATATATATATATGAAATTAAAATTATTCGTTATATTCAGTTGTATAAACGACAAAACCGCAATGTCTTTATATTTCTTTTTAAGCGAAGCATAATTTATCGTAGTTACGCAATTATACAGAAATTATTAAATTATACTTTTACGAACAAAATACAAGCTGCAGATAATTTGAAGAACCTCGTTAAAAATACAGGACGAAATTTTTCGTATACGAGCAAATATTAATTTGCTCGACATTTCTAATTTCGTCCTCTTGATTGCAATATACGATTCACCCTAAATCTACATTACTAGAAAATTATACCATTCTCACATATTATTTAAAAGTATAAAGCTAATTATTTAAGCCAGACAGCACAAGTACTGCAATTTTTTAATAATTTATTGAAAGATAATAAGTCTTGAGAATAAGGTTTAAAAATATTTAAATACATTCATTCGTGTATGCACTTTTATACGACTCCTTAAAAAACAAATTAAAATTGAATGTTATTGAAACGGTACATTTTCAATTTTATTTGTTCGCACGCGCAAAAATATTTATGCACTATTTACTATAACGGATATATTACATTTTCTGTTTTTAAACGGTTTTTCACGGATAAAAGAGAAACGTGCCAAACCACTTCTTGGTTAATAAAACGAAGGCACAAGTTGGTAAAACAGATTTACACATTTTGAACGATTGCCACAAACGCGCGCGCGCGCGTGTGTGTGATATATGTGAGGCTGCAGCCAAGTTTCAAGACTAGAATTGATTCTTTATTTGCTCTTAAAGGCAACTCACAGAAATACGTCAGGATAAAAATAAAATTTAATTAAAACCGCGCAGTAAGTATTCACGATAAAATAAGCACTGGTTGTTTCTCCTTAAATTAATGTCCAATTACAAAGCTTGTAAAGAAATTTATTTAAAAATAATTATACATTTAATCGTGTAATTTTATTTATTTCAATATTGTCTCGAGCAAACATTGTTTCGGTCTCTTTTATAGACCAATCAGGCTGTACAAGATTTAATCTATAATTTAATACGCCATGACAGTAGACCGTCTACAAAGATTTGCATACTATAAATACTTTCTAGTTACAAAATAAATCATTTTTTCAGCAGTAATTCATTCGGCCGGGAATAATTAGCCTTTTCTTAACGAATTACGTGAAAATTGTTTATATCCGTTGTACATTATTTTATAAACCTTCAATTTTTCTACAATATTGTATTTAACGTGTATAATAATTTTTACGAGATAAGTTGAGGAGAAGTGTAACATTTTTAATGTAAATCATTGTTATTAAGAGTTGATAATAATAAATTCGTATATCTATTTATAACAAATACAATACAAATACGCGCGTACAGGCGTGCGCGCGTTCACACCCACGCGCGCAGAGGCTAAGAGAGAGACACACATCCATCCGTCTTTTCATACGCAAACGAACTTTCAAACGAACAAACAACAACAAATGTACCAGTTCATCTTACAAACTTTCCAATAAAGTACTTATTATCCGTTCTTTTTAACCGCGCAACCAAAGCGATAACGATCATCGATATAATAAAAAGCCAAGGAAGCGATCATGGGCGCTAGGGAAGTACGAGAAAAGCAATAAGAGAAAAGAAGCTGCCGATAACATCGCTTCTTTAGAGATAAAGAGAATGAGGAGCGTCAGAGACAGGGGATAATAGGAGCGAGAGCGCAGGCGCGCACCACCCAACTGCGGCTGCACGCGCACACACGCGCGCGCGCACACAAGCAGCTGCTACTCAAAGGTCAGGGTGGCGGAGCAGTATCTGATTCTTGCGGCGGATTCTCCGACATGGCACATAATTGCCCGAAACGAGGTAAAGCTCCGGTTATTATGCGGCCCATAACCTCGCCCTTGTATTGTACGTACGACGCGCGCGAACAGCCATTCATCATTTTCTATCATATTATGAGTTACCTACACTATCTTGGCATTGCCAATTGCACGGCACAAACGGAGCTGTGCTGGAAATGAGATCCACATTTTCAGCCGCAGTGCCTCCGTAGACAACCACTTATTTCTGCGCACAACTAATTATGCTTACGACATATTTTTGGATAAACTTTGGACTGGTGCGAGTTAATAAGCGGAATCAACAGAAAACAGTGGCAGGTTGGTGTTTGTACATTCGAGAGGAAAATACCGAATCCATAAATAATCTGCTGAAGCTTATGAGTCCTTCGCAAATTAAGTGTAATTAATACAATATTCTCGTTATGTAAGCTTTTATTAAATATTGTTAGCAAATTTACAAATCCTACTTTTTATTGAGCAAACTTTTAGTTCGCGATTCCGAAAATCACGAACGACATTTATAAAAGGCGAACACTCGCTATAATCAAAAGTCATTGCTTTTCCGAGCGCTACCAGTATTTATGCAAAAACGTCTTAAAACGTCTTGGTTGTTAAGGTTCCAACAATACGCACATTCAAGTCTCTGTCAATGAAAAACATTATTTTACATTGCGTCTCACTTTGTATTATTAATTAAGTAAAACAGAATTATGAATAAAATGCGCTACTGAGAATTTTATAAAAATACGTTCTTTTTCGTTATTTATCATTTGAAGAATTGTCAAATGTACAATTCTGCTATTAATCGATGCTTCATTCTGGATTAAAAATTTTTTTTAGAAAAGATAAATAATTCGCAATTCCTATTCTTATGAATAATATTTTTGATAGAAGCAGATTCTATCGAAATGAGCAATTGTTTGTTTTTCTATGCACACGGTACTGCGCATTAATACAAATATTACACCGAGTAATTTAATTTTTTATTTTCTCGATCATTCTAGAAAAGGAAATTCACTTGAAATAATACGCATTTTATTTTCATGAAATTAATTTAAAATCTTCACTCTTTTATCGTCATATTTAAGTAACATTATCCTAAAATAGTTTGGCTAAATAAAGACGGTTTGAGTAAATGTAGTCGTCGAGTTGAACGCGCGAAGCACCTTAACATACGAGTTGAAAAGAAGTTGCGTTATCGATGCGAACAATCTATGCGAATGAAAGTGTATTTAAATGTAATATTTGAAAAAATTAAGCTGTTTTGAAAGAACAGTTGTTCCAAAAGAAATGAAGTAGATGTAGTAAAGGAAATTAAAGGTCGATGATATCGATTGAATGTCTGACCAACTTATGAACTTATTGAATTTAAAAGACAAAGGTTTTAACATACAGAATTAGATATAGAATGTCAAAAATTACAATACGTATAGGGTATTGTATATATTAACCAAGTGCTTGGTTTTGCAATTTTTTGCAGCGCAATTTAAATAATTGGGAATAATTCGTTAGCGTTTCAGCTTTTATCAATGACTACTCGTGAATTATTCACCAACACAAAGTACGTATATTTTGCCGCTTAATCGAATGTTTGGCTGCTTATAAATAACGATTACCATTATATAGATTCGCCGATTCAACGACGTACATGCGAGTATGTCCCGTCGTCGCTACACGACACGTTATAATTATACGCATGCGGGCCTTCGTAATACAAATACTTCGAAAATTCGATAAAACGTATAAGCAAACAATAAACGTCGAATAATAATTGTTCGATTATAAAACCGTTCAATCGTCGATCCCATCCTCTTGCCCTCCCTTTGCCCCCGCACGTCCTGCGGCAATACCGGAAAAACTTCTCCCTTCCCTTCCCATCCCTTCCCATCCCGCCTTTCTCTACTCTCAATAAATGATACGCAATAAACAATCAGGAGGCGAATTCATTTTGCCCGCCCGGTTGATGTGGATACAGGATAACGACAAACCACACGGCAATCGACACTGGAATCGATCTATCGCCGAATCGCTCTTTCCTCCTCTAGTCGTGTATTTTCAGTCTACGAGTATTTTGAGGAGCAGCGGAAGGACGGAGAGGCATAAATATCAGGAGAGAATGTAAATGGAAATAAAAATAACAAAAAATGAGGGAACAAAAAATAGGAAAGAAACATAATGATGGAGAGCAAAAGTGCGCGCGATGAAATGCCCCGGATCGCGGTTCTTCATTAAGCTCAGTCCTAGAGCGAGAAAGAAAATTGGTACAAGTCCAATATCTTGGCAATTCGAATGAGAAATAAGATTATACGTCTCTTAAGTGGTGGTTCGCCCTATCCGCGAAGGATTTGTCAAGGCGACAAAGGAGGTCAGGGAAGAAGAAAGAAGAAAAAGGAGAAGTACAGGCATCAGTGAGAAACGCTTCCCATCTGCGGAAAATTGCGTCCGGCATTTTATCTTTTTTTTTTTCTTCTTTCTTCCCTCCCCTCTAGCTCAAGAGCCTCTGGTACTTCGCTTATTTTTCTCCTTTTCTCTCATTTACCACTAGATCAACGCTCCCCTATTCCGTTTTATTGGCCAGAAGTGTTTCCTCTCCTCTTTTTATATTTCTCCTCTTTTCGTTAGGAGCACGTACATTTGTTTCTTTTCTTCAAGTTGCTATTATTTTTAACTTCCTCTCGTTTTTTTCCCCTTTTATTTCTTATCTATGATTATAATTTTTTCATTTTATTAAAAAAAAAAAAAAAAAAAAAAAAAAAAAAAAAAAAAAAAAAAAAAAAAAAAACACAGCTAAATCGACCCAATGTAACGTTATTGAATAAATTAATTTTACGCGCAGTGGACGTATTTTATTTAAACTGCAATCATAGTGATGCAGTTCCCAAGTTCTCCTAATTCCCAATAAACCGCTTTAATTCGATTTTTTACAGATTGCACAAATTGTTAATAAAAACAACTAATAGCAGTGTAACAGATAATGTAGCTTTTGGAATTGAGTTTTAACTCAATACTACGACGAATAATAGATTATAAATTCAATTTGCGTTTCTTTTTCTTTTTCCTTTTTCTTTCTTTACGAAGGAAAATTGATAATGGAGTGTTTTATGGATAATATTACAAATGTAAAAATTTTATAAGCGAAAGTTGAAGGGATACGGTAAATAGTTACTTATTCGGTATTTTACCGGGCAGAACTTCAATCCAACCTTATCAAGCAAAATCTTTTAATTCGACATAAAACTAAGAGTTTTTAAGATTATAAAACGTTTAGAATGTTTATTACTTGATTACAATACAAGCAAATTCAAGTCAAATGTAACGTCGAGCAAAAGCGAATAAATGATGAAGCTATTGTATTAACTCCAACGTAATGCATTATTTCAAATATCAATGCCAACATAACACCAATTTATCATAAATTTTTCACTAAAAAGACGATTGCTATTGCATCGCACACAACCACTATCAATCACTAGCTGACCATGTCGAATCTAACATCTCAGAGCGTAAAAGAACTTAATCTTATAAAAATATACGTTGTATGAAATAATTTCAAAAACTAATAATAACGATGCGTAAATAAGCGTTGATATTAATAATTTATTTTACGTACGCATTATTGAAAAAAATCTACTAATTGATTTCCGTGTATAAAGGTATGCCTTGGTCTTACAATCGATTAAAATTGAAAAATACTTGAATAATGCATAATTTTCCTCTTTTATTTAATCATCAAATATTAAAATTTACATCTTCTAAAATTTTAACCTAATTTACAGGACAGTATTAGAAAATAAACTACAAACTAAATCTTCAATTCGTCAAAAATAAGACAGCTTATAGCTCTTGGCTTAGTTCAGATTTTATCGCGCAATACTTGACCTTTATCCTTCTTCATCGAATTATCATTGCTAACTGTACCGTACAAAGTAAATTTATACCAAGGAAACTTATCTACGCAGCTTCGTTCGTAAATTAATTCACGTGTACAATATTATATTAATATTTTGAATTGAATATTATCAACATTTAAGGTTAAGTCGAAGATGCGCGTGTTGAAAAATATACGTACTCTTTGTTACGAGGTTGTGTTGCTGAAAAAAATCTTAAACTACAACTTGCGAACTGTGTTGATACGAGAATTTTAACTAGTAGCGAGAAATACCGCGAACTGAACTGGTTTTCGCTATCGGTTACAAATACGACATATTAAAATGCGATTCCAATGATTTGAAATAAAATTTGCTCTAAGATCGCGTTGTTTGTGATTGCGTACGTAAAAGAACGTACTTTCGTTATCGATCCGCTCGAGTTACGTCTACTGTAGCTGAATTATTTTTCGTAACGATAGAGCAGAATTTTGTAAAGTTTAAGAAAATCAGATCGCGTTATTACACCCTGTGTGACTTAAATAAAAAATGATACCGCTTCAGCGTGTTATTAGAATTATTCATAACAAATGCCCCCCACGATATTTCGTCGCTCTTGCCAGCGCACGCGGATGACGGTCCGCTCCCCCCCCCCCAACCGCCCCACCCCACCCCACCCCACCCCACCCCGCCGTGAAATCGAATTCTCGTTTTTCCATTTTCACCCTCGATAAACGCTGCGATAAAACGCAAAAATTAAAAGACAGAGGCAGGCGGCACATCTACGCAAACGCATACGTACGCGCGATTGGCGCATCGCCGTGTAACCATTTGGCGTTTTAGCCCAGAGGAAAGTGTACGCCCACAGTGCCACCACAAAAGATATCCGCTTGTAAGTAGACATATACATATACATATACCTACCAAAATCGATTCGATTCTTGCGCGCAAGCAAATGCACGCGCGTGCACCCACACACCCACACACCCCCACACACACACACACAGAGCGTCGCTCTCCCGGTAAATTATACGTTGCCGACGAATTTTCATCGCCGTCTCTTTTTCGCTCTCTCGCTCCACCGCCCGGTTTTTCGTCAGCCGCCTGTACCGTAATACGCACCAATCCGTAATACCTTTCCTCGGTGTGTGCGTGCACGCGTTGCTGCGCTCGTAAGCATTGTGCACGCCACACTTTCACGCGCGTATGCGGACGCGGATTTATTGAATTTTCATCGGTCGATCTAGCGTTGTCAAGCACTCGTAACGAACTCGAATTTTTTCCAATTGCAATTTTTTCGCCCTATCGTCTATCGCCCTCTCGTTGATCTCCGTTCGCTTTTTATTTTGTTGCGAGGCGTGCACACGTGCGAGCGCTATTACTCGCGCTATTACTCGCGCTATTACTCGCGCTATTGTCGCGCTAACCACTCGGAGATCCTTTAGCTCGAGCAAATTTTGCAGCGATCTGCAAAATGATGCAGAGCTGATCTTCTTTTGCAATTCGTGTTTCGTACGTTCAAGCCAAGCGACAGTTTGTAAGTGCAACGTCACTGTTTAATTTAGGCGCGATAAGCCTAAATTCACGGTAATGCCCATCTTTAAGATTGACATTAAAAAATTTCCATAAACGCAACGAGTAACAATAATTCGTACAAGCTGTTTTAATATTAACGTTTGTTCGGTCAATTTTATCACTCTAATGGCTCATTATACGTTTATTACATTTATACTAAATTTTTAATATTCTTCTTTTATCTAAAATGAAAAAGAACATAAATAGCTCTGAATCTAATAGATTTTACTCGAGCGTACAATTTGTGCGAATTCGCCCGCAAAGACATTTCTTAATTCACAATTTATTATAAATTGCAAATTTATTTTAAGTGAAAATCTTAATTAATTATTACTTTACGTATCTCGACTTTTCATTTATCCACCAATTAAGCATTCAATTTGTATTTAAATTAGTTACGCTATTCTCAATCCATGGCTTACGTCAATGGATTCCTTTAACGTTATTAACGATCGTAAATTTATATCCGCCTTGTTTTCTACGCAAGATATTTTTCCAATATATTTTATAATTATAGAAACTGATAGCGTTAGCATTATTTCATTTTTCTAATATTCTTCTAATCACTGTCGAAACCAATATTTTGTAGATTTCTGTGGGTAGGCTTTTTGAAATAATATAAACTTTTTAATTAAAACTTACGAAAATAACAGGTCAATGTAGTGCATGAAACTAAAAAAATCGTTTAGATTTATGTAGGATGATATTCTTATTAATATTACACGAATTTAATATCGTATTTAAATGACGAATAAACTTAAAAGATAATAATGTAGTTTTCATATCTTAATTGTGCACCGAAATTACGATTTTTAAATTTAAATTTCTTTCCTTTATTATTCTCTTTTATCGTACATTGGTAGATGAAAATAATACCGTGACACGCAAATCATCTGTATAATAGACGTTTGCTATTTTGAAAAGTTAGTATACATTGGCAATATTTCACGCTAGATTTATAATATTAAACTAAATTTAATAGTACGAATTACATTGCATTTAGATTTTACTTTTTCTTGGCGCGTATTTAATATTTTAACAACATAATTCATCCATTTTTTTTCTAGTAATTTTATATTCGCGTCTATTTTTCAAAAATTTCCACGCTATAAGACTACGCTTATTATTTGTTATCAGTTTTAACCTTGTAAAATAATTGCCAATTGTTTTTTTTTATCTAACCATGTACGTCGTTACGGAATTATTATCCTTCTATTTTTTTCTCTGCGTACGTGTAACTACCATTATTCATCCTTCGGATTAAGCTGCTCTTCATCGGAAACTTTGATATTTTTCCATTATTTTACTTTATTTTAATTTTAATATTGCTTGTGACGCCACCTGTTTGTTATGCTTTCTTGCGGATGAGCTTCAGTCTTTTCTGGTTTATCTGAATGCATTTAACGCAAATACAAATATAAGTTTATAATTTAATATGGCGTTTAAAATCTGCTATTACATTCCTTGTATCACCAAATTTTTCTATTGTACATACAATAATAACGTATTATGCGAATCCCAGTCTACGATTTATTTGAGAAAGTTATGTTATTGTACATACTTTCATATGAAACATTCCGAGATATCTTATGTTTTCTCTTTGCACATCCATGTACTTGCAAAAAGAAAGTTATCAGAGACATGTTTTAAGTTTTTCCTCATATACATACGCAGTCCTTTACTTTATTTTTTATTAGTTTGAAAATTTCCTTTTTTATAATTTTTTATTAAAATAAATTTAACTTTACCTAATGAAACCTACCACACACACACACACACACACACACACACACACACACACACACACGTGTATAAATGTACACGTATGTATAAATGTTATGTATTCATAACTTTTGATCAGTCGTTTGACTTCATAAAATGTATGTATTATTATTTCCTTTATTTTTGTACTCTGTACAATAATAATAAATACTAAAAATAATAAAAATAATAAAAATATTTCTTCGTAACAAAACCTTGTCGATTGATCGTCTAAGTTCTTCTGCCAATAAATCAAGATGCAACTATTTACTTCATTAGGAATATTTCGAAATATCATCATACTGGAGTGACTTGAACGCATCACGTACCTGTTTTAGGATTTTAGCAATTACCCGCTCATAATTCTTGTCGTGTTATTTCTACTTCAAGATCGAATAGAATATAATTTTTTAAGATACATATTTTACTGAATAGAACATACTTATTTTGATTTTGTAGATGAGTAGATTTCACGGTTTATAAGTTTTATCACATCCATGGTTGATCTTCAACACTTGTTACTCTTATTTTAATACTCGAAACTTGAAAGTCCTGTCGTAATAGTGACAATGATGCCCTGAACAAGATCGTTATCGACGGTGTGAATTTCTTTCTATTTTCTGAAAATAATGATTAAATTAATATAATCTTTCTGCTTCGGTGAAGCAATTTCATCTGGTCACATTCATATAAGAGTAATATGAAATTTAAAATATACATTTAATATCTTTTTATTTGATTTTAATATAAATCTTTTTGCTTTACTTAATTAATTATCCATTACTGCGTGCGAATAGATGAAAAAAAAAAACTTATTCGTTACCATTCGTTTACATGCATAAAGTATGGGATTTATTAATGTTTGGAAAAAATTTTTCTGTGCCATAACGTAACTATATTTGATTATATGTAAATATAATCTGAAATTTGATTACTTCACAATTAATTCTTACTCCATTTGAATTAATATTTATTTCAAGTTATTTTTATGGTTAATATCAAGTTGAAAACTCACTCGAATGAAACATCCTGACAATCTAAACGAGTTTTAAAAATGATGATAGAGGATGAGATTATTACAATTATATATTTGACGTATGAGAGTCATATTTCACCGGCTTATACCGTCAGATAACAATTACCTACCCTTAATGTACATTTGAAAAAATAATAAGTTTGGATCGGAATTGAAAATTGTAATTCCTCTTTCTTCATGAAATTTTATTTTCGCCATTACAAATGCTTACTAACTATAAAGAGAAAGTATTTTTCAAAAGAGTAAAGCTTATAAATGATTTGTTATAAGTGATCATTCATACACTTTTCATGTTCATGTTAATAATCCAAATAACTATTATTTAAAAATTATACTTTCACTTGAAAAAGATTAATTTACAAACAAATCATTTTATAATTTAGATCTTAATTTATAATCTTAATTTAGATCTTGATTTTATAATTTAGATTTATAATTTTATAATTGTGATTATTTTTAATTTGAAAATCTTTATTTATGATCTTAAAAACTGTTTAACTGAATTAAATAAAACATCTGCTGAAAAGTACAATAACTTTATATCTATTAGTCAAATTTTTATTGATTTTATTAATTACAAGATTGTCTTTTCAAACATATGCTTCGTGTTTATTCAATCGAGATAAATACGTAGTTTTAAAAGTAGTAATTAATTTAGATATTTATATTCGCGTTCAGAATTAGCTGCTAGAAATTTTAATCAACGTTACTGGATACTTATGTTTATTCGTGTAATAAAACGAATTATAATATTTACTATTTGAACTAGAAATTGAGTGAAATCTCGTAAATGCCCAATAAAACCTTGTAACATGTGTTTAAATACCGATAAAGATAAAGCTGATATCGATAGCCTTTATCATATCAATTATAATCATATAACTTTTTACTTATTTATGTGATTTTAATGTAATCTTTCAATATTAATTTACTGAACTTTTTCGCTGTAAATATGAGTTACGAATCATGTATCCTTGACAAACTATTGCTGCTTTCTGTTCTAAAGGCTTCGGATAAATATTTGTGCAGCTTAATATAATGTTTGAATATATCATAGTTATATAAAATTTATTTATTATAAATAAGGAATTTTTGAATAAACTTTTACATATTTTTATTTCTTAAAATGCACTGTAGGACTAAGTAACCAGATAAAATATTTTTATTAATTCAATCGTTCACATAAATCGATGCATAAAATTTATTTTATTGACTTTATTACCGTTATTTTTGAGTAACAAAATTAAACATAAATTCATTGGTATTTAATTTGCTCAAATATTTTTTCTGAATTTTAAACAATCTTGTTCGATCAAATTTTTTACATTAAAATTACATAATATTCTGCGTGGAAGCGTAGAATCAATAATGTGCATTTGTAACGAATATTTATTTTAAAGCTTAACGTGATCTAGAAAAATCATGTTCTTCAAATCATATTATTGATCAAATATTGATTCGTTATTATTAAGTAAATATTGATGATTACATCATAAATTACTATTTGAAAGAGAAAAAATGAAATAAATTTAAAATTATTGGGATGAATATTAAATATTTATAAATAATTATTGAAATCAAAATTAGATACATCACTTAGGCATATCAATAATCAGACATGTATGATTTCATCGCGCATATGCGGATGAAAATAAAAAATTTTTGGAACTTAAATAAATAATAACAATTTTAACTCTAGATCTGCAATTTGAAGGCATTTAAATGTTAACGTTTTATTACGCAGAGTAATTCTGAGATATAGTCGGTTATTATATATTTAGAAGAAATCAACAGTGGGAATTTGAGAAATGGAAAATTTTTATTACAACTACAGATTGTTACCGCTATAGTTCAAATCGCTTAGACTCTCTAAGCATCGCACTATAATTCGTATTATTATTTCAATGACGAAAGAGAAATTATACGTTTCGGCATTCATTATGCGCAGTCGACCAAAGACAACAAATATTGGTGACAGACGGACGAAGACTGACGTGTAGAAGGGACCAAAACTATAATGATCTAGACCGAAATCGCCCCTCAATTAATCTCGCAAGGCAAATCACGAAACGCGCATATATCCCATTAAACTGTGCATAAAACTCCGCGGTTATTCAGTGGATATCGAGCCATCACCAACGTCGGATAATTCTGTTTTGTACATGCATACCGAATTGCACACCGAATTCTCATTTCACAAAAACGCCCCTATTCCAACGCACACGTACGTACGTACGTTCATTTCGGATCTTTCTCGTCCATAAAGCTTCAACATTGTTGAACACGATCGCGTTCGAAATTGAAACATTGGAATTAATTGTTCTTTTCAAACCGATACTTTAACTCGCGGGCAAAGACTCGTCATTTAATAACTTTCATTGCAATTTGGAGTTAATTGATATCCGTAAAAGGGATAAGTCAGGGAAATTGGTTTACTCGCTACTTTAGACGGGTTTCTTGAAATACTTGACGTTAAACGCTAAAGCGACACCAGGAGGCCTACTTTTTCTCACAGGTGCAGGTTAAGGATGTAAATATTTCAATTTTCTACTATAGTACTTTTCTTTTTAAACAAAAGGTTACTTTGAAAAGTAACTCTTACTGCCCGTAGATTGCTGCCCGAGAATAGAAATATAAATTATAATCTTTGAAAGTCCGATTATAAAAGAAATCGACAAATTTCTTAGAATATTTAAATTTTGAGAAATATGAAAACTATTTCTAATGGACTGAAATGTATTTCTCCATAAGATTCCAAGAAGTAGTTATTCTTTTTTTTCTTTTTTTTTTCCCTCTTTTTTTTCTCTTTTTTTTTTTTTTCTTTTTTTTTCCCCCAAATGAAAGAAAAGTATAAACAAGAAATAGAAACGATAAAAATAGTGTCAAATTGTACATTGTATCGACAGCTAATAGAAATACCTTTTTAATTCCCAAAGCGAAATGAGTGGGCTTGTGAATAATCGTAAGCTCGTTGAAGAAAGATAGGAGGCTGGTAAAAGTAGCAAATGGATTCGGCCGATATCCAATTGAGACGATCGCTAATAAATCCTCTCGAGGCATCTCCTTCCTTCGTCCAGGAGTATTTGGAGTGGCGGGGATTAGGGGCGGAAAAAATCCGCAGATCCTCTCGTTGGCGCGATCTCCCGGTGCACGCACGGTCTTTAGCCTGGCACCCGCTGCGAGAGTTTTCCCAATGTTGTCGTTCGCCCGGGTCAAAATCCTCGGCATGACAATGGCGCGAGCAAAGCATCTACCCGCCGCAATAATGACGGATCGGCGTAGCGCCGGGGATGAAGGGAGAGGGCATTACGATACAAGAATACCCTCTCGAGTGGCCCGCGTGAATAATGCCTTGTAATAATGCTACGCTCGCACCTACGCGCGCGGGGCTACGAGTTTTCGTGTCTCGCTTTTCTCGAGTGTCGTCCGACTGTTATTTTCTCGCTACCACCTCGGCGATTCCACGGCGATTCCACGGCGATTCCACGGCGATTCCACGGCGATTCCACGGGGATTCCACGGGGATTCAGCGCTGTCGATTCATCTTCGCCTGCGACTCCCAATTCGAGCGCTTGTAAGCACGGGTTACTCTGCCAACTCGATGGGATTACGAGATTTCACGAAGGTGACGTAGCGTAATTATTCTTCGCGTAATTCTTTTCGGCACATCGGAATTAACGCAGAGTTTATGACGTTCTCAACGGAGTTAATAACGAAAAACTTATGATTGCTCTGTTTCTTTTCTTTTTTCGAAGAAATTACCGTTTCTTACTGCGTTACAGAAATATTGAAATTCGACTCAGCATTATCATTATTAGAAGATACTAGAGTGTCTAGCATTTAACACGCGTGTGCAATGTTCGGTTTCAAAATAAACTATATAACTTTTGAGAATCCGATCTAAGGAATGACTTGACCGTTAAATTTTATCATTGCATCATAAAGTTATGAATTATCATTGAAAAAGAATTGAAAAGAAGAATTTTAGGCAATAATCCATTTTTACGTTAGCATTGCATAAACGATTGCTCTTACGCGCTTAAAATTTCTTAACTAACAACGCCACAAAATTGTACGACAAAAGAGAATTCCTTTAACGTCCGTCATTTATCCCTGTAGGCCAAACATTTCTCAGCGTTAATACTAGTTAACTAGTCGAACGTTGTAAAATGTGTCCTATTCTCTGTACAACGATTATCGAAAATTTCGAAAATTCTTGCCTACTTTACTTACAAGCGGATAAGATTCAATTATCCGTACGAATTAACGAAAAAAAGAAAATGTACACGTTCTAAAAAATATAGTTTTTCTCGTCGCGTTTCTTGCCCAGTTATTAAAATTCGCTCAACAGAATGTTGTTATCGAGTATTTGTTCGTTCGAGAAGAACTGCAAAAAAATGCCTCCGATACAGTTGTTTCAACGGCGAAGAGTTTAGCGGGTCGTAAATGTTACGTTCATTGCCTAATTTCGTAATACAAGATAGTTCGAGAGACATTTTGCTCGGGCAAATAACGCATACGATCTTCAAAATCCAGCCAACGGAATAGTTGGCTATTGATTATTCGGTTCGAGAAGCGAAGAAAATTCATTAAAAATACCGTACAGCCTCGTTAGGCTTCATTATAAAGTGCCAAATTCCTTTACGAGCCGATCGGCAAATACTCCCTTTATTTTAATCTCCCCCAATGTATATAAATAATACATCATTCGCTGATATTCGGGCAGGAGAGGTGAAAGGCCCATCGCGCAAGAAGAGCCTTGTCAAGCCGACGAAACAAAATGGTTTCTGGAAAACTTTAAGCGAATTCGGGTCCGTTGTATTCCCGCTACTTACGAGCGGGAATACAAAGAATCAGATCGGCGGAACAACGATCTACATTATGCGTGCGCACTCGTCTCGTTCACGATGCGCCTTTTCCCGAAAATCCCCCGCGCATTTTCAAGATCCCGGCTAAAAGTGTGCCGCATGAAAGAAAATTTTCTCCTCCGGCACTTGCCCATTCTCAAGGCGCGCCGTCCTCCTTTTTCCTCGGTACGTGGACCGCGTCCGGCTACTTTACGTCGTCAATACCAGGAGCCGGGAAAATGGGAAAATTGGGGCGGATTTGCGCGCGGTGGTCGCGAGGGGCGGGGGCAGGGCTCACCATTGGCTCGGTTCGTCGAGCAAATTAGACTTATCTGCCGTCGATCGGCTTCCGCGTGCGCGCGTCCAGCTGCGCGGAACCCTCGGGATCCAGCCGCAGCGTCTTCTGCTCCTCGTTCCGCTCGGGTCGATATCGACCAACGGGGCGACGGAGAAAGCGCATCCACCTAGGGCACGGATCGGGGCACGGATCGGGGCACGGATCGGGGCACGGATCGGGGCACGGATCGGGGCACGGATTTCCCGCGATAGGCGTAATCGATTCGAGACTTTCGGAGATGAAAAACTCAAGGTCAGGTTGCGTTGGATCCTTCCTACGTTGCTCATTTGGAAGACCGGCGAGTATCTCTAATGAAAGCTCCGAGTTTCATATCAATTTCAAGATTAGTTATTCTTCTTTTGGATGCCCTCTACGTCACATGCAGATACGGCTTTCGAATGAAGTTGCAATAATTGTCTTTTGGAAAATGGGGGATGGACGTGACGTTGGAACTATTTTTTACAATCTTGAAGCTTAGCTTCGGGTTGATAGAGGTTGGATATTTGCAATTAAAAAAGCCCTCGCTTCAAAGCCCCCGATATCGTATACGAGGAGGGCGTTAATTTCATCTTGTCGCATTTGGTAAACTTTCTTCCCGAGTATTGTGCCTCCGTTTATTGTACCGAAATATCGAAAGTGACATAATGCGCGAAATTGGCCGCTTGCAGCCGAAGGGTCGCATCGGATCGAGTGCACTCGTAGTTAAGAGGGCCTTATTTACTCCTTGCCACGCTTTCAGCTGTCGATGCGCGAGGCTGTGAAAGGCGCGCGACGGCATAAGACGGAAACGGTCAGGATGAGCGCTTGCGCATAAAGAACGGCAGAGGAAAGCGAAAGAAGGATGGAGGGCTACTCATCTTTCGGTGGACGATGCCGCCAGGGTCCAGCTACCGTTTCAAAAGCGCGTGGGCACACAACGGCAGATTTGCAAACGGTTTTTCCCTCGTTCCCTCCAACGCTTTCACGTTGGATCTCGGGGTCCAGAGGCTGATTTGCGGCGAACGCGGTTGTCCCTTTGGCTGCCGCGGGGGCCCGCGTCCTCGCTATTCCCCGGGATTATGCACTTACTCGCTCCGATTCTCTTGCGCGGCCCTTTCATACTCTCCTTTCGTTTACGCCCGTTGCAGGACGCGACTTTGCAGGGTCAAGCGCGCGCCGTGAATGTCCTTTCAGAATGGAGTGGAGTGTAGTGTATCTGATTTTTCCGGCGCGATTATCAATTCTCTCTTTTAGAAATGCGTCTTTGATGATTCTGGATTTTCGCATGGGCCGTCCTTGGAAAATGAGCGAACTTCTCCTGGGGAACTGCACAGGTGTACGTTCAAGGAGCCTTCTTTGTTCGCGCAGTACAGGTAAGTGCTGCTAGTTCGAGGGCTGCCATTTTTCCGAAAAATCTTATTTCACCCCGACACTCGACTCGTGAGCGACCTTCTCATGGGCTTACAGATCTCGAGTAGAGTAGAGTAGACTTTTAGATTTAGTTTGGATCGTTCAGGCGCACGATATTTGCACAGAAGCAGAGGATCGTGAATTTTGCGTGATCAAATTAAACGTCGTTACGTTATTCTAGAGAAAAACGCTCGAGAGGTACGTGGAACGCATCGTATTTCGATTTTACCTATTAAAATATAATGCACTTGTAGACGGTTAATAATTTTTCAAGTAACTAGATTAAGTACCTTTTTTCAATCAATGGCAATAGGTAAATGAAATGGTTAATTAATTAGTTAGTGAATAATAATAAACAGTTGAAGCAACAAATTTGTACTCTATATTTCTAAAAATGGAAATATACATTTCTATGTAAAATATAGCGGTCACGAGAACAAATTTCATATCGGTATAAATCAAGGACGGTAAAATTCATTTAACTCTTAACAAATCTTTGTTGGCTTAGGATTTAAATTATTCAATTTGAATCAGTTTCCATGTGAATAGAAATTGAACATTCGAGTCGTGAGTCAAGACTAAAATAACTTTAAGTGGACATTTGCAGCTTATGAATTATATTGTAACGTATACAAGAAATCTAAAATATTATTCGGAAATGTACGATACACTGCACGTGTATCGTACACTCGAATGGGAAACAACGATGGAACTTGACTAAGTTTGACGATTATAAAATGAAAAAACTTAAAACGAACATCGAAAACAAATATTCTTCACCGTTGTACATTCACTGTGCAATATGGCAATTATTAAATTTATTATTCCGTCAGAAAATTTGATTATGACTTTATTAAAGTCTCTTTAATTTACTTTCTTGCATACAATTAATAACGGGCAATTAATTTAGCGAAAAATTCCAAACGATTTTCAAGTCGATTAAATCAATTCCATCGAAAATGCACTAGTTACGTTTGTATCTTTGCAAAGTAAATTTCGCATGAATACGAAACAAGCTCGATGAATTAATATTTTTCATTATTTTCGGCAACTCACGCATACTTACACCAATTCCACAAGGACATATACTACTACATACAAAATGTAGTACAAACGTAGCTACTACCTACGTAAGTACTCTCGTAAAACTAGAATTAGAATACTTTGGAATTCAGCCAAGTTCAGACTCTAACGGGAAAACAGATTAAGTCGAAGAAAATGCCCAGAACCCTAATCTTTCGTAACTTCCCTCGTAACTTCCCTCGCAACTTCCCTCGTAACAAAATCTCCGAGACTTCTGCAGAAGCTAATCCGAAGTCGTTTACTTATCCAGAGTTCCTTAGCAGACCGTCAATCTTTATCACAAACACCTGTGCTTTATCGGAAGATCGCGGGCATCCGAATAAGAGTTCCACGCTAAACTA
This sequence comes from Wiebesia pumilae, assembly GCA_018907045.1. Classification (NCBI taxonomy): domain Eukaryota; kingdom Metazoa; phylum Arthropoda; class Insecta; order Hymenoptera; family Agaonidae; genus Wiebesia; species Wiebesia pumilae. Next base: position 4,234,744 of record JACCHZ010000181.1, on the reverse strand, counting down.
AACTAGGCGCCCCTTCTTTCTTCGATCTGTGCAACCTCGAGCAAAATGTAGATTTTGTTGCATTCAACCGGATCCTATTTGAGATCGATTATCATCCGAGTACGTTAGCGCTGCTGAACCGCGTGCGCACCAGATCCTCGCGCATGCGTATCTGCATGCCACGGATCTAAAACGTCCGAAGCTCTTCCACCAGTTTTTATTTACCTAAGAATGGCTAATTGCCTGGGGCGCCACATTTTTATCTTGGGCACCGGCGAGGGATGAGCATGTACGGAATTACCCCAAGGCAACACCCACTCGACAGATGGACGCATTGTCACGAAATTAGTATAAATACAATGTACGACATTATCGTAACATTCGTCAACCGGTCAACCATCGACGCCCGTTTCTCGTGTTTTTTAATATTATTACGTTTTGCTTTATCCGACGAATGTTACATCCACGTACACTCGCGTATGTAACCCGCGCTACTAATGAGGCTCTCGTATTTTTAAATTATCAAACGACTTTTCTTCGTACGCTAAGTATACGTTTCAATTTAAATTCCAACGCAAACATCGGTAACGTAATCAATAACTTTGAATAATTATTCGTTTAAATTAGACGGGAACTCGATTATCGATCGTAGAGATGCCTTAAAATTCCAAAGCGTTAATTAGTTCCGAATGCCATTAGATTCTGATGAATTTTTAATAAGTTTCGTCTTAAGTGGAAATATTCTACATTACGTATTGCTTTGCTTTTTACATTGTTATACGCTAAAACTTAAAATCTTCGTATCAATTCTGAACTCTAATTTATCGGCTTATAGGAATAATTAACTTTTTAATTGCTCTCCGATTGACAACGCTGATCCTAACGTTTATTTTTTTTAATTTGGCACGCGTACCTGGAGTAATTAAATATCGTAAAACGTTTATTATTGAAAACCAAGTCGAAGAAGCATCAGTCGTTTAAAGTAAAGCCCTTTCGTCTTTAAAAAAAATCCCGTTATCTCGATTCGTTGAGTGCACTCGCGTGCATCCTCGAGGCTACGATGATGTACGTAATCGCGCGATAGGGCTTAATCGTATGTAAATACAACCAACGAACGAACGAACGAACGAACCAACGAACGAACCAACGAACGAACCAACGAACGAACCAACGAACGAATGTACGAATGTACAAAGCGAATAGAAGAAAAATGTTCTCTAAATCGAGGAAAAAACAAACGAATGTCCTCCGCGCAGTCCTCGAGTTTATTACGAATTGCAGACGAGCTTTGGCTCAGCGAAGGCTGTAAAATAAAAATCTTTATAAAGGGTATAAAAATGAAATGGTGTGCGTCTGAGGAGAGTACGGTGAGAACCACTGTGCCGTGGGCTTTCTCTCCCGCTTTCGTTGTTTAGTCGGCGCACGGATACCGCCTCCTCCTCCTCCTCCTCCTCCTGCCGTTCTTAATCGCTCCATCCAGCGTCCTCCATCTCGCTTGACTCGTCGTTCCTTCACGGTACTCCAAGTTAATTAACCGTGTATACACTGCAGCCAGCTCCTGCCGTTGTCTCGCTCCCGCCAATTGCCATCGAGATGCCGCGCTCGACAGCCTCGGTGCGCATGCCCCGAGCCATCGGGAGCCCCGGCGCCATCCTCGATCATCCCCGATAATCCCCGATCATCCCCGATCCCCGACTCTCGTCAACGTGCCAGGAATCGCGCGTCGGGAATCGGGAATCCCGCGCGAACCTCGAGTCGTGCGTGCACGCGTGCTGCCGTCGAAGGTGACGCGCACGACGCCAACGCCTCCCCGGTAATTGAATTATCAAGGCTGAATAAAGGGATAGACAGAGAGAGAGAGAGAGAGAGAGAGAGAGAGAGAGAGAGAGAGAGAGAGAGACTTGATTAAAAAAGTAAGGGTACACTTGCCAAAACAAAGACGGAAACTTTACCTACTTGGCAAGCGGTCAAAGAGGAGCCGAAGGGAAAGGGAAGCGTAGGTAACGTGTGCAAAATACTCCTTCCTGACCTCCTTAATTCGCGCGGCATGATTTCATCAAGTCGACCATCGTAGGTAACGCGTAAAGGAACGCTAACGATGGCTTGGAACGATGGCGGAATGAACGGCAACTCCTAAATTTGCTAAAACCGCCCGCTTCGTCCTCGCTTTTGCTTTGTCAACTATCGCTAGGCGCACCGCTTAATTCGTCTTCTTTGCTTCGTACTCATCCTGCGTTCCATCGCCATTAGAACTCTCCTTTATTAATTACCTTACAAACATATTATACCGAGGATTATTCGAACCGAGGCTTTTCCGTTTGAAAAGCCACTCTGGGCGTACTTATACAATATGCCACTGTAAACTCATTTTCGTAATAAGACCAAAGTACGACATTCGAATCGAAAAGGCAAAATTAATCCTTCATCTCGTTCGCTATTTTGCGTGCATTTGCATAGCTGAGGCTGCAACGATCGCAATCGACTCGGTGAGAAACGAAACAATCACTATTAATAATTATTATTAATTGAGCGCGAACACAGGAGCGCTCCTGTCGTCTCTCGGTAAACGGCGTTTATACGTATCATTCTTTAAGGACAATCGACTGCTTTTCCACTTCGTTCGCAAAGTTTCCGGTCATTCGTATCCTTTCTGCTTTTTGTAATTAGACGAGTCGTAAGGAACAGCCAAAACAAAAGCTACGACGAATGAAGATGACGTGCGTCGCAGAATCTAGTTTGGAATATTTTTTATCTACTACATTTGGATTGCGTATTTATGCATAATCATGAGGTATCCATATTTATAAGGCATGTTTTCGTATGCGTGTTCATGGAGTGGGTGGGAGGCTACGTATACGAAACTCTAATATTCATACGTTCGAGCGACGAAATAATTTAGAAGTAAAAAATTTCATGCAATATTGGAAATGGAACGAAAATGAAACGAATATGAAACGAATTTACGTTGAACATCGAATCGAACAACTTAATTAATAACTTTGTACAAATATAACCATTATTAAAATTCATTGGAGGAAATAACTAACAATCTAAATGCATTTTGTAATCTTCGAAATAATAAATGTTATATATAATATGTATTTTTGAACCCGCATGTGAAATGAAATGCAAAATAAGAGATAGAACGTTATTTTAGCAAAGCAAATATAATTAACGACTCCGATGAATTACATCCGATGTATTTTACAAAGTGTGTTACTGCACCAATAACAAATATACATGCGCAAATAAAGAAAAAATATGCCGCACGAATGATGGACTCCACTTTTGTACGTAAATCATTATCGATTGTACATGTTCTAAAATATGCTGCTTTATGACAACTTCATAATACATGAATTTAATTTTCACAAGTGTGTGTCGGTGTATGCTTTTTTAATACGTTCAAAACAGAACGATGCAAAATGAAATCACTCGGATCTGGATTTCGTGAACGTACGTGTAACATTGATATTAAATATCAATTATAAATTGTTCAATGTCGTCGATTAATCATAGCCGAAAAGTTGTAAAAAGTTAAAATTAGAAACTAATTAGAAGGTAGAAGGAAATTAAAAAATGAAGGATCCCTACTCTGTATTGATTTCGTGAAAATGAAAATGCTTTGGCATACAGGCTTAGACCGTGAAAACATAAAGTATAAAAACACCTGCTAATAAAGACATAGAAAAAGTATGAGTAATATCACCGATAATAGCTGAACTAACGTTGTTATTATGACGATGAGATAAAAGCCCGTAGACTCGGTAATTCTCTTATTCGAAGTGATTACAAGAGACCAATTTACATGAAATAAATTGGTTGACAGTCACCTTATGTAAATCGGAAAAAAATCAAGTACAACTAATGTACTTCTGCGTATACATTATACATTTATTTACATTTTAAATATAAGGTTCTATTCCGGGCATCAAAAGCATAAATTGTTTGCGAGTTATTTATGTCTTCTAAATGTTGGTAACTTCTCTTAATAAGTGGATACAGAAAATTTTCTATATAACATGTATTTGTTTAAATACATTGTAATATTATTAAGTGCGCATTCGTAAATGTTTCGAGGATTCTCAAAACAGTTTCTTGAAAAGATAAACAAATTATTCGAACAAACTTGTAAGTTATCTTTCAAGATTTTAGATAACTATTAAGTCCTTCTCTTATATACAATTGGTGATTTGTTTATGTTTATTTTATCTGTTTTCTTTATTACGTTATTAAAAACTTGTTGTGATTTCTTAAGTTATCGTCTAACTTTAAAGTTAGATGGAATCTTTGATTTGATATAAACCTCGGATTCATCGCCACTCTTCATTGTTGCCTAAGCTATTAAACGATTCACACTAAATTGATATATGACTTGAACTGCTTCACTACTTAGATTAATAAATTAAGCCTAAGAAAGCAGGTTTATATTTTCTTAAATATCAACAAAACTCAGGATTAACGTATACAAGTATATAAATATTTATGAATAAAAATAGTATGTACAGATTTTTGCCTCATACTAGGACTACTAGGATTAATTTTCATCTACTCTATTATAGAATTTAATAGCAATTTAATAAAAACGCACGTAAACGAAGACTTACTGGTATTATACGTCTCAACGTGATCGAAAACTTCTTGAAAACGTGTTCGATAACCATTTGAATATTATGTCGGCAAACTATTATGGGTATTATTTTAGTTATGCACAACTCAACACGAGGACACCAAAGTCGATAATACAAAGTAAACCGAAAATGTTAACACCGTTATTCTCAGGTTAAGCAAGGATCTTACCGTGTAAATTTTACTTACAAATGAATTAAAACTGAAATTACCGAATTCAAAAATATTTATCCAGTTTTAATAATATATCTATTAGGACTATTTCATTTAACATTAAAGTTCAAGTGATGTTGCAGCACACAAATGCTCGAAATAATACAACGTTATTTAAAATATGAATTCGATATTAAAACATTTCACGTGACGCATTTCACATAAACTAATATACTTTCTTTAAATAGTTTCAGGTGTTACATTATGTAAAGTATGAAATAAAACTTTTTTCATATACTACACGATTTATATTCTGCTTTAAAATGTCCGAAGACTAGTAGAATATTTTTCTAACGGTATACAGTAGTAGAAAAAATAGTATATACGATTTATACGAAATGATCGTATTTAAATATACCGCATAAGAAAATTATATTGCTAGGTATACGTGCTTGTTTTACAAGAAAGTAGTTATACTGTAAATACGATTAAAAACTGAACATTATATGACTAGTTTTATTACCTCGGCAAAAATTATTACTTACGCATTTAGTACTCGGTAGTTTTAACCTTTCGAAATTACCTTGAATTTCTTGCACTTTCATGCAATGATTTCTTTATCCCAAACTGTTGGGAATATTTGAAAGTTTTGGTCGTTGAGACAACTTGGCAAACTGGCATTAGTCCGCGCGGATTTTTAAATTCCCATAGGTCAGTTTAGTTTGTTACATTAATTATTACAGTTCTCGATATCTTTGCGTGTAAAATCCAACGAGGATTCGAAGGACGTATGATTTGCCGTTAAGAATTTTTAATTTAATTAATTCCTAACTAACGGCAAGCTTGGCAAAGGAAAATCTTGGGAAGACCCATGCATTGCAAAACCCATGACGTGGAAGGCATGCTTAAAATGAAAAATGGAAGTTGTAAAGGAATGCGCGTATAAAGAACTATCGAGTGTTCGTCGAAAGCCTCGTTCGAGACAAATTCTCTCCGAATCTCCCTGGCTTCCGTGCGACACACGCGCGTATTCGCACGCGCGCATAAGCGCACATAGGCGAGCGCATCGACTCTCGGTAACGCGTTAGAGTTTCTGGTCTACGGAGGATTATTATCGTTGCCAAGCGCCCATGCTAATCTGCCGCAGATCCACTTTGAAATTCACCGAGCTCCGAATGCACGACAATGAACTAGCATTGACTGGCAGAGACAACCGGTAATTGTTGTCCGACCATACACGCCCACAAACACACTGGGCGGGCTATTCCTTCGGCTTCTGGTGAAATACATCAAGCTCCATTGCTCGCCTTTCATTGGCTTTCAGGACATTAATATCTTTGCTCGTCCGCGGCATCGGGCATTTACCCGAGTACCTGCTGATAAATTGGCCAAACGTGTATGTTAATACCCACGGTACTCTAACTCTTAGGTCCACGAGCTTCGCTGTCCTTTCGTAACGCGCTAAATGAGTGGAAATGGAAGAAAGGCGAGTGCAAGAGGGAAGAGTATTTAATTAACGGCAAGCCCAATCGGGCCGGGGGTTCAAAACGAAAATTCTTTACTTCGAGCAAATGTTCATCGGGAAAAATTACGAAGAAAGATCATTAGCAAAGGGTATATAGAAAATAATATCGCGAAAGAAAATTTATTTCAGTTCCTTAATCACACATTAAAAGCTTCGCATTTAACTTGATTATTAATTAACATTTAATTTAATTATTATAGCAAAAGATTTAAAAGTCCCTACATGATGTATTCAAATATACGCGAATAAACATTTATTCAGGCGGAAAAAGAAAATTCAGAAATGTCGCATTTATTTAAATATTGTAATCTCGATAAAAGTACTTGAATTTCTTACGAATGCGAAACGTCATGTCTGCCAATTGTTATGACTTGTTATGACCATGATTTATATGTACCCGATAATTGAAGCGAACTATAATTGATACGAGCTTGTCGGTAGTCGGTATTAAATCGACTTCCACCACAGACAAATTATCAGGTTTTCCTTTACATGGCAATTTTACCAATAATTTTCAAGCGAAATAATATATTATTATTTGTACTACATTACTCATTTAAACAAATATTACTTTTTCACGCACAAATGGAATAGATTAAATTGGTTAAAGTATCTATCTCAGCTGCCGGTTACATAAGACAAACTTTTAAACTTAATTTAAAAGTCCTAACTTCAACGCGTTTAAGTTCAGATTTTATTAATGATAAAATTAACCGTTCAAAGTAAGTTAATAGAAATGTTTATGGCGGTAGTATGTATGTATGTATGTATGTATGTATGTATGTATATACATATATTCCTCGTTGTAGAAGTGAAATCTCTGGGAATAGCATTGACGTATTGTTGTTGTTTTTTTTTTTTTTTTTTTTTTTTTTTTTTTTTTTTTTTTTTTTTAAATAGTAGTATTTTATTTTATTTTTAAATGCTATAAAACTTCGGTGTAACTTGTTATCTTCCTGCATCATAACGTAACAGCAAAGACTGTAAATCATTAGTTTAGATTTTACAATTGCATTTAACGAAGAATAAATTACTACGAACTCATCTCAAGTGTGTGTGATGTCTAATTGAATGATTTGATAAAGAAATTGTATCGATAAATAAATAACAGTTCTTTAACCAAAATGATCATGAGGACATATATCAGCCCTTGCATGTTTATGCTAATAATTGGCATTAAATTTATACATATTGAAATTAAAGTAATTTACTCGACTTTAATGTAGGTAATACTAATTCGGATATTCGTTAAGGAAATGTAAACGTTGATCGAATTTCTCTCGTCATAAATATTAATAAAACACGGAAAATTTTACTTCCATCGCGTTACATTGCACATTCGAGCTTTTATTTCTGAAGAAAATCATCATACGGAGAAATGACAAGGTTTTGTCATTAAAAATATCGGTTACACTAAAAGCATTCAAACGAAGCGGATGTTCTTTATTACAAGAAGCACGAAAACTTGGAAAGAACGTTGAAAAAGTGTTGAAACTCGGAGTAATAAAAGTGCTATCGCTTAACAAAAGCAATTCCGTTCACGTATTTACAAGTCGTATACACAGGGCATCCAACGAAAAACCGAGAGAAAATGTGATTTTCTCTCAGCGACGCTCTCGTCGTAAAACTCGATAATTCGCGCGCGCTTAGCGTTCGCCGGATTTCCCGGCGAATAAAAAAAGAAAAGGAGGAGTAAAAGCAGGAAAGAGCATATTTACGAAAAAGAAATCCTCCCAACTGATTGTTTTATTCAGCATCGCGCGACTCTTCGTTTTATTTCTCTCTATTTTTATATTTTGTTGGATCGGCGCGAGGTCGCGCGCCCGGAGGAAAGCCAGCCGTAGGAGAACGATTTGTCGGCGCACAAAAAGCACAAAATTAAATTTCGCTCCCCCGCGCGGCGCGGGCAGCGAATATACCGAGAGCGGAGGCGCGTGTGCGCAAAAGTGCGACACTGAGCGAAAAAGAACGGCGGGGAAGGACGCGCACCGGGAGGTGGGCCGTAGTTGCGAAAACGCGTCCTCCAATGGCGTTTAGCGGCGCGTTAACTATCGTTCGGCTTCGGCCCCGAGGCCAATTTCGCTAACCCGGTATTTACCGATGCCCTGGGCGCTGCTAAATAAACTGCGAAAAGAGAAAAGGACGAGGGACGGGGCCACAAGGGCAAGTAAGTGGGAATCACTTTGTGTATCGTCCGTATGCGCCTTTCGTTCCTTCTTACACTTTGCTCTGTGTGTTTTTCTCGTACTTTTCACTTCGTTGGAGAGTGAGAGAGTGAGAGAGTGAGAGAGAGTGAGAGAGAGTGAGAGAGAGAGAGAGAGAGAGAGAGAGAGAGAGAGGGCAGAACAGTTGTCGTCCCCTTGAAATGCGATCGGATCTAATTTTCGTCAATGCCTCGTGCGTCTTTTTCTCTCTTGCTGCGTTGATGCTCTTCTGACCCCCTTATCGAGAATGCAGTAACGACGTAAGAGTTAATTCGCCAATAACGATGCGAATTGCGCTGCTTGATGGAGAAAACTTTAAGTGATTGGAGATGGATTTTATCCTCTGTTTTCGCCATTCGTTGGTGCGTGATGTGTTTTTAAAGTTAGGGTCTTTCCATTGCTTGCTCCAAGAGCGGTCAAAATTTCCCATGATTCTCTGCAGGAAAGAATTTCTATTCGATCCATAAGTTACTATTCGCATTAACAAACTTTTTTCTTCCTCGTTATGATTCTGCATCTTTCCGGTTATCGATTTATCAGTACGTTCACCGAGTACACATTATTAGTTACGCAGATACATCCCAAGTACGTTTAAAACTGCTAACTGTACCATCGGTAATTACGCAAATGGTCGATCGCTACACGTTGATTTCTTGACTTTTTCGCGTAATTTGTCGTGTAAAAAATTGCCTACAGTCGCGAGTGCAGCACTGCAGCTTGTTAAATCACGTAGAAAAATCACGCGTGAATTCTGAACTTTACCACACATTTTAAGAGCATGTGAGATAATTTAAAATATACGTACGTTTTCGCAAAACAAAAATTCTCTCGAGTGCTATAGTCTGTGTCCGTGAGTGGTTACTACCACAATCTCGAAATACGTATGCAGTTTAGCGATAAAGCAGTTAGAGATCAAATCTCGGGTCATTTTTTAAAGGCAAATTGCTGTATCGCTATAAGTCTCGAGTGACCTTTAATAACAAAATTACAAATGAAGTAGGAGATGGAATAAATTGCATTTGCGCGTAAATAATAGTCTCGTTTGTCAAGTCGTAACATCGAATAACTCCAGCGTAACCCTTAAAATTGGTAGGCCTTGGCGCTGGTGCTTATCGATGCTACTCCTCGGCAAATCAAACGTCCAAAAAGAACGAAAGAAGCGTCAATCGTCATTCTCTAATCCAACTTTGCGAACACGTAACAGATTGGGAACTCGAAAGACACGACAGCATCGGGAGTCTGTGCAGTGCTTAGGGATCTGTCGGTGGAGTGCCAAACACGATTGAAACTCCAGGCATCTCCGGTCATGCTTTAACTCGTCATTATCGTAGGGAAAATCGATTAGCCAATGCTCGTAATTTTTATCTCTAATCTGATTGCAGAGAGTTTAGTCACTCTCTCTCTCTCTCTCTCTCTCTCTCTCTCTCTCTCTCTCTCTTTTATCTGTCCGAGCCTCTCCAGATGGAGTGCGCGAAGGAGGCTGACTGCGACTACACGCTGAGTGCATATGCGATGGGAGTAGTAGCGGGTCAAGCCGGAGGCCTTCGCTCGCGCCTCCATTTATCTCTGCTGGATACCTTTGTACCTAGGGTATGGAGTACCCTTTCACATGACCATGTGTCGCGTAGCGAACTCTGCCCGTCCATCTCCCTACGTCTCTCTCTCTCTCTCTCTCTCTCTCTCTCTCAAGGAAAAGATGAAGCGATGATACAACGAAAGCTGTGGTGTACGTACGAGCGCGCAGAGGATATGTCGTTTGGTGTTTCGGCGTTTCACATTTTTTCGTGTACTGCGAACCTACATCGAAAAAGTAATAGACTTTGTAATTACTACGTTTGCGCACTGATTAGAAACGTTGATAAGGGAACAAAGGACCAGGAGGAGGAGGCGGCGGCGGAGGGGAGGGGTGGGGGGGGGGTAAGGGTATACGCGAGGTCTATTCGATTCTTCCTCTAGCTTAAGCCCAGCGGTGGTCTGCTGTGGGTTGAATTTAATTGCGACGCGATGCCCTTGCAAGGTAGGTGTCTTGCTGAGATTTTCGGGCGGCAGACACGCACACGCACACGCGCACACACGCAAAAGCGCTTTGTAGAAAACTTATTCAGCTTAGATTACATTTGTAGATACTGTTATGGAGAAACATAATGGCACGTGCATTATTGCGAGCGAAGTTGATACGAAAAATGGACTCTTGCTCCATGTTCGGAATAATTATATTCTTAGCAATTGTAAACGTCGCTACTGAAGTTTCTAGTGCATCAGTCGTTATTGATTATAAAATATCCACGTACAATTCGAGTAAAACTTGTACAAATGCTTATGGTCTATTCTTCTTTGTGATACGTGCTTTATCAATTAAATAATTTCCAAGTTCTATAATTCGTTAAGCGTGCGATAAAGCATTTCTATTATATTTATTATACTTTTATTAAATCGTTGAAACTCTCGCTTAGCGATGAAATAATATTTATACAAATTTTTACTCGGGAAAGGAACTACCGCTATCGATTCTCTCGTCTAATGTTGCTACTCGTTAAATGCTTGTAATTTGAATTTGAATTTGAATTACCATACCGCAAAGCCATTTGGTAACAACTACAAGTGCGCATGTGGGAATGCAATATAATAATATTTTCAAAACGTCGTGTTGGGATTTATTCTTAAAATTAATTAGATTGCATATAACTGTGCACCAATGAAATAATTTATGTAATCTTTGATTTGAAATACGAAATACGAATATGTCTGTACGCTATATGCAAGGTACAACTAAAAATACCGGTAATATTGATTTTCTAAGGAATCATAAAGTTTAATATTACTGCTACTTTAAGTAAATATATTTATCACAAATCCGAATATTATAAATGTGAAAATTTTGTAATATTTGTACATATTGTCGTGATTTTAGAAGATTCAATGAGACCAATTTTATTCTAAATTCATTTTTCACGAATTTTACAGTTTATTTCTCAAATGAAAGCCTTATTATCCTAGAAAATATCATTAGTATTGTTGCTTTTTATTATTGTTTACGTTTTTATGCTTAAGTGTGACGATGAAAAATTGTCGTTGTCAGTGATAGAAACGGTAACAACACCATTTGTGCATTTCAATTTAATTAGGCGATTAAAAACAATAGCGATATTAATATTATTAAACTATATTTAATTTTAATCTTATTAATTTATGATAAACTGTTTTAATAAATACAATAAAAATACTTGTAACATAATTTAATAAAACATAAATTAAAAATTATAAATTTATTTACTCGTGTTGAATAAAAGAATGTCGCGTTTTGATGTAATGCACGATGAAAGTTGATAAAATCTTGTAAGTTAATCACGTTTTCCCGTGTATTTATGTATTTACCGATCGTCCAGCTTCTATCTAAGCCTCTTCAATTAATTCGTCTATTTGACTACACATCAAAGTATATTCTCTCTCGTTTAAATATATTAAAAAACTCACAGTAGTTTCATAACGTACCCTAATCTCAATGTTATCGTATTGCTTTAATTTGTATATTTATAAAGATCACTTTTATTTATCTATAGTAGTAGTAGTAGTAGAAGTAAATGTGATAATAGTAGCAGTAGTAGCAGTACGCCACGTATGTACGAATGCATCATGCATACATATGCAAGTACGTATATTGTACGTTTATATATAAAATTATAAATATATGAAAATTCAGTAAAATTACAAAAAAGAAAACAAACAAAATAAAAGCTGATGTGATTTCATAAAGTTTGAATGGGTATATAAATCGAAATAAGTTCGAAAGCAAATAAAATTATTTTATTTCATTAAAGATTATGTTTTAACAAGATTATTCAACGGTAATGGAAATAGTAGAATATTTTTTAAAATTCCCTATTCCTTATTAATATATGTTGATCATTAGTATACGTATTTAAATTTGTATTTAAAACTGTACGTTCACTTTAATTTTAATTGAATAGGTTTCGACAATCACATTCGACGATTACTAAAATAAATAATTATGAATACAAAATTTTAATTTGGTATAGTATTATATACAGCGAGTAATACCTTTTATAAAATAGAAGCTTCTTGTAGAATGAAGGTACATTTATGGCACAAGAAAATCAACCAATATGAAAATGTTCATAACGGTTATGAAACGTACTTCGTACAATACTTGTTTTGAATAATTATATTGAAAACCTTTTTCATTTCTATTTATGTTATAAATGTAAATTAGTTTTTATAGTTTTTCTTTAATGAAATTTAAGCTTTTGATAAATATTTACACACGTAATAAAATTCCTTAAATTTATCCTGGAGATTTAACAAGTAAAACTCCCGGACATCGATATGAATTCTGCTTCAATACTCGTCATTTATATTCGAAGTATATTCTCGATCTCTCTTTTTCTGCGTTTATGATTTGAAAGATTCGTTGCAAAAATAAAAAGGAAAAATAAAAGTACATAATATCAAGAAGGATCATACCGATAGTTCATGAAACAAAAATTGTGCATATACAAATAAGAGAACGATAATGTCGATCAAAATATATTCAATTACCTTTTGAAAATTCTCGAATATTTACATAATATTACATTTTAGACCTGAACCTTATTTATATTAACAAGGATTAATAATCATTTCAAATCTCGAGATATTTTAAACAATTTACTCCTGAATGTATGACAATTTCGTCGAAATTTCTGCAACTTATTACCTTTCAAACCGTGAACAGATGAAAAACTTATTTCAATAATTTTGAATAATCGTAAGCTTCTAGTATCTTTCGCGTAAAAAATTCATTCTCCTTTATCAAAGACTTAATTATTTGAAAATCGATTTTATAAAAAATCTTTAAACTAAAAACATTTTCGAATAAATTAATTTTATCAACGAAATATAAATCATCAATATAAATTACAAATTTAAAAAGAAAACTATAATCTTTTAAATATATATATAGCAGAAGAAAGCTAAATGTACATAGTGTGTTACATAATTTATACGATTTAACTTTTCCAATTGCTTTGAATTTCAAGGGTACAGGCTAAAAAGAGAAATTTAAGAATTAAACTGTAAATGAGATTTGAAAGATATCATTATCATATTGCATTTACGTAAATTTTATCTGAGATATATTATTACGCTACAGAATTTTCACGAGTTTCACTTTAGTTTTATTATTACATTTTCATTTAAAGTACCACAAACTTTAAAACGGAAGTATTTCTAATATTTAAGATGAAATTCTAAGCTTTAAGTTTTAAGATACATTGGTAAATATGCAAACATAATATAATCAAACTACTTATTCACCTTAGAATGTTCTTTATTTTAAAATAATTTCACTTTTTAATAAATTAAATGAAATTATTAATAATATTCATTCTTCTAAACAAAGATAATGTTTTTCACAATCACATTTTAACATTAAGTTTGAATCGAAATAATCAGAACTTTGAAATAATGTAAATGAAATATGTCACAGATATAGGAAATATAAAAAATTAGTGTACAAGTTTACCAATAGGCAAACATAAGTGACATCGTCTAGCGGACATAAATAAATATTTATACACATCCACACTAATTCTTTATATTATCTGAATATTGACGAGCGTTATACTCGACTGTGCAAGTGAGGTACGTAACATAACATGTATCATCTAACGTAAAAATATTGCGTAAAAATTGCCGGTTACGGCATTGTCTGCATCGGTGAAAAAGTGAGAATACAGCGAACAGCTCCGAAAATTATCGAAAAATATTGTGCATTAAAACTGTTGTTAAAGACGTTGGTAAAGAGGAAAGCTAATGTAAGTTTTGAAAGTAATACAGATGTCTTGAGAAAAGCTCTTTTACCGATGACGAGCCATTAAAAAAATAATTGTCCGTCAAAGCATGCTAATAAGGGTGCCGAGAAAAATTTATTTATTAACTTATGAACGGTGAATAGCCGTTATTTGTTTAGTTCCTGAACTCGTTGTAGCAGTTGATGCAGTTCGAGGAAAAGAGAAATAATCTTGGTTTCCTTGGAGTTTTTATCATATTAAAAAAATGGATGTATTAAAGTATCCTCCGTGTAATTATCTTCTTTGTCCGAAAGAAGAGCGTCACAGTGCCACACTAGAAATTCAATAATCTTCCGGCAAGGCGTCGTAGAAGTACAAAATATAGTAAATGCACCGGTAAATCTTTCCACTTCTTCCAAGGATTCAATTTTAAATAAAAATTAAATCGGCCAATTCTTGCCACCTCGTGTGTTTAGGTGTAATTGTCCGAAAAAGAAATAGAAAAGGAATAAAAAATAAAAAGGTGTAGTGCGTTTTTCGATGAAAGGCTTGAATAGCTTATTCGAGGCCACGCAGTGTTACGTAACCCGCCGAGTTACGTTTCGGGAGAAAATATCTCCCGAATCTTTTGCGTTCGCAAAATATTGACGAGCGCTTCACGTCAGCGAAGAAACAGCAAAGGAAAAATCGTAGCGGTAGATTCTTATTCTCGCTTCCGCGGCCCCGCATGAGCACGTACATTCAAAGGAAAACCCATAAAGCGCGATATAGCGAGAGGGCGATAGAGGGAGAGAGAGGGAGTGAAGCGGTGGCGGCGAGAAAAAAGAAGAAAGCTCTCGCGAAAGGCAAAACCTCGCGCGTGTATACACACACAAACGATCGTCGACCAACGTCGTTTCGTGGCTTTTTTTTATAAGTTCAATGTGGCTGTTGGTACATACAAAAGGCCGCGTGTACTCGCGAGCGCGTCAGCCATGTTTGCGGCTTTACAAATTGGGTTCGGCGCTGAGGATTTTTCTATTAGAATAAAATTGGTTCTTTCAACCGCCACCAGAGCGGCTCTAGCCAACCTCCTTACCTTGTCCTCCCCTCATACCATCTTTCGTCCCTTTTCTACACCCTCACCTCTATCTTTCTTGTCCTTTTCGGTACTAAAATACTCCATCTTTCGTCGATTCGCCACTTGTTTACTCCGATTTTTCATCGCTTTCGTTACTCCTTCTCTCCCCACGAAACGCGGCCTTTTCCCTTCTCCGCTCTTTGTATCTTTTCCTCGCTCCGAGTTTTCCCTTGTGTCGTCCTGCCATTTTATATTGCATTTTTGGCCTTTGATTCTGACTTTCGACGCATTTTTCACTTTTTCACGCCACTGCTTTACTCGTTATTCCTCCCTTCGACCATTGCATCTTTACTAATTCCTTTTTAACCCCTTTTAATCCCTTTTATCGAATGCGAAAGCTTTCGTCTCGCGAGCAGCGCGAGTAGTGGCTCACTCGTGGAGAAGCTGCGGAGGAAGGTTCGACTGGATCCTGGCTGTTCTTAGCAGCGCGTCCTGGCTTCATGCGGCAGCCGCATTCAAAAGTCGATATTTCCGTCGGTTGCATTATCGGTGCTTCCTAATATTCTGCCCGGCGTCGTTCCTGTAAACGACGTTACCCATCAAAGTGCCCGAGCCTCTCCCACCCTCCTCTTTTCCCTCCGATATTTGTCCTCTTTCTCGCTCTCTGTCGCGTTCCGACATTTTTGTCGCGGGAAGCCTTGTTTCGCTGGCTTTCCTCATCCTTCGCTCTTGTCAAATCGCGTCCCGGCTTCCATTTCCGATACGAGGTGCGACAGCTTTCCCTTCTCGGTAGTTTCCGCTCTTTTCTCACGGTCCGCGGTCCTAGCTTTTTACTTTATTTTCAGTATTATTTCCTTTTCGGTAACTCGAGCACCATCATTTGCCGAAATTATTATTAACATTTCCTAACGTTCGCTATGTACGAAATACTTGTACAGATATGAGCAAATCAACATTATCTTTGATACCTTTTTAAATAACGTATCAAGTGAATGCCTTCATAAGGTCATGAATCATAGAGACGAATCTCGGACGATCACGAGTGTAATCGTAGAAACGTAGAAATATAATTGCCGGAAAAAGAAAAATGGCTATTGCATTCGTAGTTAAAATTCTTGTAAACTGAGAACTTAACGCGCACCGTTTCACAAGTGTTTTAGCTATAGACATACGCGTATACACGTATTTATTGTCTACTTGCACATTTTAATCGTTTTCAAACTTATTGCCGATTATCGATATCAACTGCCGACAGATTTAAACATAAATTCTATTACAATTTAATTATTTGCTCCAATTGATTCACGGAATTCAAGAATTACTCATACACGCATATCCTTTCAAAATACACATTCATCTTCATAATAACTAGCTATTTGTATTTTACATGTTTTCAATAACATGTATAATACAATCAGGTACATAATGAAATTTCCAGAACTTAGCAGTTTCATTTCATTTGTATTTGCACTATAAATTAAAATCCAATCGAATATTTACAATATATATCAAAAGGTTTTCGCAAATATTTAAGTTCAATAAATTAATACTTTTACATGTAATATTCAACGTATAATCGAATAGCTGTATTTCAAAATAAATTTATATTTATATTTGTATCTTGTGTGTTTTATTTGGTGAAATAAGAATAATGTGGCTAGTAAATTCTCTTCAACTTTAGTATAGTTTCTTTTAATCTTACGGAAATTCTTTTATTTAATTCTTTTATTATTTTTCTTCTTATACATGTGTCTGAATTAAAATGAAAACTAACGATTCAAAACTATACTTTACAGGACCAGAATCAATAAATATTTTAAAAATTGTTCTATTACTAAATTATAATATTCAAACTTTTGTTTATCGAATTTAATAAATACATACAACAATAATGATCGGATCTTTCATTGGTCTTTTAGTGTTTTACGATACTTTATATTAACAATATTAGAAAAACTGCTTTGTAACATAAAATCATACCTTATATATATATATATATATATATATATATATATATATATATATATATATATATATTATAAGACGCGTCTCATTTCTCTAGATCACAGTAAACCATTTATAAAAATAAAGAGCATATTTTGTAATTGAAATATAAATGGAATGCAATACGCTCCCTTTATAAGATTGTATTCTTAGCAATGAAAATATTTAAGTTAAGTATTATTTACTGGAAAAAATAAATTATTGCTTTAATGCGACAGTTAAAGGTTTGAATGCAAAATAAAATTAATGTTGATTAGATATGAGTGCACGTATTCAGTAGTAATTCCGTTACCAATTCTTTCAAAACGTATTGATCGTAATTAGCAGTTATATATGAAAAAGGGCTAAAAATTTACTTTACGAGAGTTCATTAATTATATTAAAATTATATCATTCGAATGTTTTCACTTACGAAGACAAGTATCGGTAATATAGACAGTTTTACCAACTCTACTGACGAGTTTCAGTACTGAGCTATACAATTTATACTGCGGTCGGTAAATGACAACGAATGAATGCGATAGTAAGTTACGAAATATTGAAAAAAAAGCCTTGGTTTCTAGATAAGAGCAAAGTTTATCTCACTGACAAACATGTTTAAAAAAAGAATACCATTTATCATAAAGAAGTAAACGAATTACAGCACTAAATAAATAAAACTATATTAGCTAACGAGCGTTCATGTTAAATTTCACCAGTTTTGTTTTTAACTAATTTGTGTTATTTAACGAACGAAGCATTATTGCTGAATTTCTTATTTCTTTTTTAAAAATCATTAATATATATATATATATATATATATATATAGTAAACTTTTATATATAACGTTTCAGGAAATAAAAGTTTAACAAATTGAGGATAATTAGGATAATTCAAAATATTTGTGCCACACATTTTTATTAATAAAGCGATTAGAAAACTCTTAGCCAAGTTCTAATCCAGTCACATTTCTATTTGAATATTTTAAATCATGTAACTTTTAATGAAAGTCAAACTCGTGGTTAACGAAAAAATTAGCTTTTTACATTTATCTGACAATAATAATAAGCAATATTGCCTTTCAATTCGTTAATTATCTATGCTAATGAAGATTGGTCCAATACCTTTAATCGCTTTAATAACATATCTAATGGTTTAAAATATCACTAGGATAAAAATGTTATAAATTAATGAAATTAGCTTACAAGGATAATATACGTAACATTAGTTGAAATGGAAAAGGTAATAATGACTGTTTGATTTAAAGTACGCATAAAGTACTCGATTTTATGTACATGCGATAAATAAAGCATTAATGTTTAAAGAACGAGATAGATATAAAAAGTTCAAAACCGTATAACTCGAGAATTCGTAATAATTTAAGCCAAATAAGAACTGCACGTTTATATAATCGAATATTTATTGTACGTGTTAATTAATTTTCGTATATTCACTATGGAGATTGGCATCTGATAATGTGCCTTAATAAAAGTCAGGAAAACTAATTGCTCGGTCATATAAAATAAGAAAAAAAGCCGAATATGCACGTAGTTCTAACGAATTGCAAACACAATCGCCAATCTGACGCAATGATTTTTCAATAGCCCCGACCGAAATTATTAATTTCGTTAGTGCGGCTCTGTATAACGCAGTAATTGCACGGCATGCGCGCTTCTCTTCGTCATTTTCATCTGACATTTTACACAGGAGGGTTAATTCTCTTCTCTTTATCTTCCATCGTATCGGGAAATCGAGTTTTCGTTAGAGAATAGTGGACACCGTAATTTTACTCATCATTTTTATTGCGTTTCTTTATCGAATAATGAAAATGAAAATCGCTCAAGGGTTCTTGAAATTGATTTGCTCGATTATCGAAAAATGTATTGTAGTACATATACTACTGATTAAACAATAAAGGAATTCAAGTATCATGGCGTTTTTGTTATTTACATTAAAATGTAATTATTGGCTTCTTTTCAGCAGATGCATAATTTATTACTGTTACTTCGTAGCTTCTTAGAAATCAAATAATCATAACGTTCAACTCTACGACACAGATAATTTCCTTTGTTCCCCGCTCGTTTTATTCAAAATTTTTATCCTCTTCTCATTCTCATCAAAGTCTACGTTTAGATCTCTAATTTTAGATTTCCCATCAATATCTCTACTGCGGTTCGTCTATTTCTCATTTTAGCAATGTACCCTACTTATTTCTATTTTCGTCATTTAATTGCGTAGAAAATGTAAAACTTCTTCATCTCATAACTATACAGTTTTCCATGTTCCTTTTTCTCGATATTTTTACTTAAAAAATGTTTTCTACTTTCCGAATGAATCTATATTTTGAAAATAGTAGCTTCGGTTTTAATAACCCCTTTCAAAGTGACAAATTATATTTCTCACTTATTAATTATTTTTTTATTTCATATTATCGCTTGATATTACTCAGAGTTATTGAAATGTATTCACCTTATGAAAGGTCGTATTTACATCAACTATTATGTGGGATTTTTTATGATCTAATCTTAATTTATCACTTTTATACTTTATCACTTTTATACTATCTTGTTTCTTTTTTGATGAAATGTACATATTTTCAATCACGCGTTCTTTATTACATTTCACTCAAGATAAACAATCTGTATACAAGAATATTTAAGTTGTTTATTTTTCGTTAAGTTTATTAGGTAAAGAAGCCTTTTAGTTTAAATATTACATAAGAGAAATAACACTATCTCAATTGAATTTATCGTGGGATATTAAATAGTTTTTTTAAATTGTTTCCTTTATATCTTCTGTTGCGATTGTGACTAAAATGTATTTATATCGACTTAAGTATTTTTTTAGTACGTACGACTAAACGAAATATTAATGAATCTTGAATTATTAAACAAAATCACGGGCTCTACGTAATTTAATTAATGTGGTGTGAAATAGTGAAGAAATATTTGTCATACATCTTTAAAGCAGGCAAATTTAATTTTTCAAAGTAGTGAATTTTTTCATTCAACTCCCTCTTTATACGCGGAGAAAGCGTTAAATGATTTACTAAGTTTGTTATAAAGATACTTCATTTTTTTCTATCTTTTTCTAAAATACAATAAATATTTATTTGAATGCATGTTTATTTCGTTCGTCTTTTAAAATAATATCTGAACGGTCTTCTTTTAATAAAAGTAATCCTTTTAATAATGAATTTGTTTATTTCTTAAAGCGTCTAATCGCAAGTAATATTAATTAATTACATTATATGAGAATGTATAAGATGAGATTTTTGCTTAATAAATTCTAAATTGCTTAATAGAGACAATGATCATTTCCAATTTTAAGTATTTTTAAAAATTTAAAAATTCTTCTGAAAATAAATCTGTTCTAAAAATTAATTCCATCAACTCAACTTACTTCTTTCAAAACGTAAGGTTTTTAAACTTTTTTGTCAATACTCAGTCAAACCAATAATATTTTTATTTACAATATAGGACTATAATGGCTAGCTCGTGTATAATTGGATCATAAAATCAATGTGATACTTACACCATTAAATGTATGTTAGAGATATAAATCAACGTCTATATTCATTTTTTATAGTTTGAATAACTTTAGTTACATACTCTGACATATATTTAAGGCCAGATTAATAGTTTCTTATGAATCCTGTATAGGAATTACATTTGTACGTGTGCAATTGTAGAAATTGTGCAACTGGAAAACATCGAAACTGCATCAAGCTTGAATTTATCGACGAAATCACAAATAAGCGCAAAACATTTTTACAAGAAGGTTCTTCGTTTGAAAATAAAGAAGAATGAATTTTTCTACCGTTTCGTTAAATATTCGAAACGAAACTAAAGATCAGTGCACTCATGTTGGAAGATACGTCAGAAGGCAAATACGTTAAATCTAAAGTAGTTAGATTATTCTGAAAAAAAATATTGTAAAATTAATATGTGGGAAATTTGTGATAATTCACGTATTTTAAGATGACCCTTTTACTTTTACTTTGAATGCCCCCGAGTTAGGTATTAAAGAGCAATTAGCAAGTGACTAATACCATAAGAAGATTAAAAAATGTATAAATTTATATCGAGTGACTTGAATTAAGTAGCGACAGTCTTTATAAGAAAGATATAAGAAATATAATGGAACAAGTTGTGGAAAGAAGAACTTATCAAGTGCTAACTTCGTTTCGTTAAAATTGAATGCGTCGAATCGAAATCCGGAATTCAGTTATAATCTAAGAAATTACAAGTTTAAGAATTACCTGTATAAAAAAAAAAAATAAAAGATCTTTGTGCGATCTGTACGAGATTCAAATAAGCGTTGTGCACATAAATCTTTCTGCCATTTCCCATAACTCGTATCTTAAACTAATATCGACCGATACTTATAACGCGAAGAATAAAAAATCCATAAAATTGGGTACGCATTATGTTGACCTGAGATATATTTGCTATATTTATTCGCGTAAGGATTAAACGCGAGGGTAATCGAATATACAAAACTTCCAGTGAATAGCGCACTTACTACGGTAGGTAATTGTCGACAAATTAGAAAACACGATTTTCAATCGATGATCAGCAGTCCGGCTTTAAGTAAATCCTCGTATTCCCTTGCAGCTTGCTCAAAGACATATACGTAAGATCGCGCGTGTTCCTGACAAGCTTATTTTTCAATTTTAAAATAATAGTTCGCAGTGTTTCGTAGGTACCGCGGATACGCGCCATTCTTCGTCTTATCTGCGAAAACGCGGATCCAGTGAGCAAATCGCGTAATCAAAAACAATTTGTTATCTTCGTCAAAAATAATCCGGCCGCATAGACCGACCCCCGCCCCTCTCGCCCACAAAATGACTTACGCATTGCGAAATGTCGTAGCGATGTCTATAACAGTTGCTCGGTCCAACAACTCAATCGCCATGTGAAAACGACGTGAAATGGGATTGATGTAATTTGGTTAGGTCCGAACGCTGTTGGGAGGGGGAGAGAGAGGATAAGAGGGCCCTAAAACTCGAGCGCCCGTCGGGGTTTGATTCTAACGACTTATGAAGTCAAGCCAAATGACCGAGCGCGTATATACACTCTTTCGATGCTGGTGGTGGCTCTTGGAGTAACCCGCGGCAAATCCAATAATCTCTGGCCCCTCGACGTCGAACAATTGCTCGACCATTACATGTAGCACTGCAGTTCCGTATAAGACGAGACTCTCTCTCGCTCTCGCTCTCGCTCTCGCTCTGCCACTCTTTATCTACCCATACATCCCCCTGCGAGAGCAGGGAATAAATATTTCGAAACAAGAAACGCACAGGGTGGGCAAAGGATGATGAAGAGAGTGAGACCAGAGCAATTGACTTTTCATTGATTTTACGCCCGACCTGCTGTGCCTCGATGAGATTTTTCCGTTTCGCGGTCGCCCGGCCGGACATATCTGCGGATGCTTGTTTTTCTTTCGGTTTTCCTTGCAGATGCGCACCCGGGGTGGGACGCTAGATTCCTTTTCCAGTGATGAGATACCGTGAATGGCATTTGCCAGTCCTCCTCATCGGCATCATGATCTTCTTTTCTTCCTGACTCTTCTTCTTGTTTTTAGGTAGGGAGTGGCCCCTTTGCGCCCACAGGCCGAATTCCCAAGGAAATAATAACGCGTTTAAAGGAGAATTACTATCTGGAAAATTGAGGACCTCTTTTTTCGAGGTTTTCTTCGCTCTACTTCACCTGACGCGTGCTCCTTTAAATAGTGGCCTCGCGTTTACGTAGCTTTGATGTTATTATTAGCTCGAGTAATGAGAAACCATTTTTATCCGACGTATTTTCTACTCGCTTTCTCGAGGAGCGCGTATAACTGACTCTCGTTGTCCAGAGCAGGAGTTCTTCTTTTAAAAGTAACGCGACAGGCACGTGTCGCGTAATATTATTTTTATTCGGTAAAATCCCACTTTTTGCAAATCTTCGCCTTTAAAATAACCCCATCGAAGACCTTTATTTTTGTCATTCCAACTTGAATTTTAACGCTTTTGAAAGCTCAATTTTATCAACCCATAACGTAATTTTCACTTCGCTTCTTACTTGGGCTTATTTTTTCACGGTTACATTTTTCAAGCATAATAAACATCTACGTAGAATAAGAATTTGTATTTGTATTTGTTTACATATCTTTATGAAAAGAACTTTGGTTCTTTTACTCGCATCATCGCAACTTTCAGCTCATCACATTTTACAAATACGTTTATACCACGAAATTTTAACACCACCTTTAAAACTCTATTCGAATAAGATTGTTCGAATCATAATGCACGCGTGTATTCGATGTTTTTTGCTTGCTTGTATTTCCAACGATGTACTTTCATTTATCATATTAAATATATTAAATAGCGATAAGATCGGTAAATCCTGTTATGACAATTTGTTTACAAAAAAAATCTTTTATCCGAAGGATAGGTTTTACTTTATAACGATCTTCATTATTATCTCAAAAGATTTGTAAGTTAATCAGTTATAAATTGCATCCTCGTCGACTAATTCTTATTAAATGTTTAATGTCGAGGACGCGTAATTTAAATTGAATTCCTCGATATTGATGAGCATCGCATCGAGTCCCGGTATTTGGATCGTATTATCTCATTGTAATTTCTATTTGGTATTTTTTTATAACACGCTTATTACAAAAGTAAACGAAAACATTTGAAGGTATTGAGATAATTATATCAGGATTGTAGGTAAGCTGTGCGCGCATAAGCCGTAGTCGTTCGTACTTGAGAACTATATTACGACTCACATATATCATAGATCGTAGTTCTCAAATGACGTGTATTAAGGCATGGCACGTCCAGCGCAGACAAATGAAAATTTATCTCGTACGCTTATGCAGGAACATGATTGTTATCCTAAATAGACAGTTAACAAGTTAGAGAGTTAACTAATTACGATTGCATTGATTTCCCTTCGACAACCGTGTGTCTGGGATTTTATCGTGAGATTCATCGTTCGCGTGGATTCGAATTCATGACATTACCATTACAACTAAACTCACGATTAATTGGCGCACAAGCTTTATTCTTTTAATCCTCTGCTGCTTTCTACGAGTAGGAATAAGTCAAAACAAAGGCTCATCCATGTTCGATAAAAACTTCAACAGCTTCATCACGATTGTGCTCATCTTTGTAGTTGATGAATCCCTGACTCAACAAATTATTCTTCGCCTTCTAATCGAATTATGGGTAATAAAGAAGTCGGCTTGTTCAGAGTTCTTTTTCAAAAATATCAAAGTTTGAATGTAGACCGCGGGTAAAAGGTTGAACGAAATACTTTATTAGACAATAACCGTACAGCTAGTGAAGGTTGAACTACGACTCTTTTAGTGGCTGAACCGTACGACTACGTATAGTTTCTAAGCAAGACAACCTCTCGTACACTTAATCCATGTCCGGTGCAGCATATTTATGACTTTGCAAATACATTCATCGATGTGATGCTTCAAATTAATTAAATGGGAAGCGAAAATATGATTTTTTTAAATTAACCGAATGAGGGACGACAATCAAATACCAGATACAGAAGAGAATATTTCAATGTCAGTCGTTACCACGTCTCTCTTCGTCTTTGAATTTTCATTCTTAAGCTCCCGCTTACGCAAAGTTACGCAGGCGTTTTGGCGCTTCAGCGACGAAATAATACGATAAATCGATTTTCTCCAAATCTACCGAGAAAACTTATTAATATAGAAGAACGAAAAATAACGCCAAAAATACTTAAGATAACTCTTCTAAGATTATCTAGTTTCTCTCTCGCTCCCTTCGAAAATAATATAAAAATGAAGTTACTGCTCAAATTAATTCAACTAACTCAGCCGAACCGAAGAAACTATTACGTTTAAATGCAAAGGAACATTGATTGAGATAGAATGAAAACTTGTTGAAAAATTCTGATATAAACTCTATTCTAATTTTACGCCTGTGATTTAGTTTAAAATGTTAAATATTTTACTTCGGGCAAAGATTAAGTATTTGCGTTCAAAATATTTTCCAATTATTTTATTAACGATATTCGGGGCCTCATATAAGATTTTTCTCCTTACTTTTTCACTTTTTATTATTTACAGTTTGTCAAAAAATATGTAAAATAAAAAGAGCACTTAAACTTCATAAAATGATGATGCGTGCATGATTTTATAAATTGTTAAAATAAGGTTCAATTGTACGCATTAATCTTTTGCTTAAGACTCCTCTCGGCTAGTTGTATCCATTGTGTCTCTGAAATGAAAAAATAATTACATTTTTTTGCGATGACCTTTCAGTGACAAAGAAATTGCTCCGATCATTCGATGAATTGGATAATGACAAGTGCAGTTACAAAATTCTTCAGTGTTATAATACTACTCCATCCTCTTCTCAATCCTAGGAAATTATTTTTGCTCCGAGCGAATTGAATTATCAGCTTAAGAAACGTGCAAAACTTTTACGATAATAGGACGTTTAAGAAAATAAAAGTGCTAATTTTGTCTACGTATAAGTGAAAAGCATCATTAATGAAATATGAGAAAATAGTTATTTCTACCAAAGTGAAATTTACATAAACGAAGTTATGCAATAACAAGGCAACGACAAAAAGTATTTTCGCCGAGGTTCATGCCAGCGGTGTTACCTCGTACAAAAAAGACGGTGCGTAGGGAATGAAAGGAGCCTTAACTTTTCCTTATCGAAAATAAGTCGTTAGCTGGTCTTTCATCTTGCTAAACGAGTTTTCGCGGCGCGCCACGCGCAAACTTCTTTCTCCCTGTGTCGTTTACTTTCTCTCCACCCTCCAGCATCTACTCTCTTCCGCTCGTCTAGCGCATATACACGCACATTATGAAAAAGTCCCGATTCACCCTGCCTCGTTTTAAGGGATTTTTCAATTTTCACCGGGCAAACTAATTCAATCGCCCATTCGCCCAACACTCGACGACTCGCGTGTGCGCTCATCTTTTTTCTCCTTCCTACGCCGAAGAAAGTAATTTTATAAGAATATAAACTTACCTTCATGTCCAACGGTTTTTATTTTATTTTATTACTAGACCGACCACTTGTTTTCAATAAATTCAAAAGTACACGGCTGCAGAAGTTCCTGCAACAAGTTATCTAGATGTTAATAAATAATAAACCTGGCGTGAGAAATGACGGTCTGCGTGCAAAGGTTATTTAAAAGCTAAGTTCATCGCTCATGGGTAGTCTTACAAGAAAGTTCAATGATAAAATGCACTCTCACTCTCTCTCTCTCTCTCTCTCTCTCTCTCTCTCTCTCTCTCTCTCTCTCGTTAAGAATTAACGTACTTAAAAAAAAGCTGTCCATGTATTAAGTATTTTACAGTACCTATCTTACCTTTTCCTTTTGATACACCTTCGATGTACTATACTGTCTTCATAGATAAGATGGTTTGGACTCTTTTCAACATCTCGGTAGGTTTTGTATCCGTAGACGGATAATAACTGACGATCGCTTATCAGCACTTGTGTGATTCATACCTTGATTCATAAAGTTGAAAAATCGTAATTACGTTATTATTACGAACCCAATTTAGAATTAGAACTCGACTTTCATTTAACTTTAAGTATCGAATAGTATATTGTATTTATTATTAAATAAATTTTTATTCAAAGATTAGGTAATACTAACTCGTAGCTGAAATTAAGCATATTTGTGCAATTACCGATGAAACTTTCACAATCATATTTATGCAGTTTTTCTAACTGCATAAATCGTCATTAGCGCATAACTTACACGTTAGGTTATTCGGCAATTTATTACAATACATTTGCGCTTTGATAAGTGCAATAGCCTTTACAAAATGCTGATACCGAATTATCGTACACGTTTGCACGCGCAGATTTTCATAAGAACGTTCGATCGATCGAACGCAAATACAGAGAGAAAGACTAATTTAATGTCAAATGCGGTTACTCGAGTAAGCATTTGAAATTAAGTACTTATTACGCCTGATATCATCCGAGTGATCTCTTACATAAGAAAAACGTGCTTAGGCCAAACTTGGAACGTTCGTCGATCTTGCAGGATGTCCATCCTGGGGATTACCCATTCTTTTGAGATTACGAGGTTTCCAGTTATTTCCAGAAACATCTGCACCGAACGCAATGCGTAACCTAGAGCACGAGTTACGGCGACCAACTCGTAGAGGATCCGCCGACGTGGTGAGCTCGTCCTCGTCGCGAGTCACGCGCCAGCGCATTCCCACTCATTTCGACGTTAAGGGGAGTTGAATTTTAATGGGGAAGTAACGGCTTCCCGGGGCTGTCCGACGGTTCCGCAGCTAACGTTCGGAGCGCGGATTGGCCGCCGCGCGCACAATGGCACACGGGCGGATGAGAGCGCGGGGGGCGTCGGGGGGCGTCGGGGGGCGTCGGGGGGGGGGGGGCGGCGGCGGCGGCTGCGGCGGCGACGTCGGCGTCGGGGGGAGAGAGAGAACGCACGGAAACAGCCAGAAATCCTCTTAGACGAGTGACGTCTTTACGCAATTACTCGTAATTGGACCTTATCTCGTGTCCTCTGTCTCTCTCCCTCTTCGGCAATGACGCAAGCCGCGGTGCAATCTAATTAGGCCTGGAGAATAAGACCGGAGGCTCGTCAGCGCGAAAACGCCGCCCCGTGTTCTAACGCTGTACGAGAGCTAGACTTTTGCGTTGTCGAGCTGCCGCTGCTTTTTAACCCCTTGCTGGGGCTCTTTTTACGTGCCGTCGGCGCGCGACTGGAGAACTAAAGCCGGTGGTGCACTGATGTTGATATATTATATCGCGTGCGCTCGCGAACTCGATCTGGACTTTTGATTTGTAGTAGTTAGGTAATTACACATAATGGGAGAACGCCGCATAATCGTGGCCAAGCAGAGGCTGCTGGTGAGCTTGCGTACCAAATTCTTAGACCTATGAATTATCAACAGCGCTGTAATTGATTAATTGCGACACTTGAATACCATCATTTTAATGAGCTCTTCTACAATGCTATTATCGTATTGTACTAAAATAGAATGCTCGTTTCGCTATTTCATAAAATTTTGCACGGAAAAGGGGATTATTAAGCTTGAAAAAATATTCGCTTGTCGTTATTTCCATAAATGCGTATGTGTATGCGTATTTTACGGTGAACTCGAACGTCAAACTTACATTGATGAGTGAAAAATCAAAGGTACATCGCATACATCACTTTTTACGTACTTTGCCAAGATGTAAAAGTAATTTTGACAATGCCGCGTAACCACTTCTAACTTGTAAAGTGTATTTATACATCGATTACTGCTTAAACTACGCAAATATTATTGCATTTAAATTTTCATCTAATTAATTACAATTCTATTAAATTGTGGTATTGAAGTCCTAGAGGCGTAAAATACTATTAAAAAAATAGTACAAAGTACAGTGTCATATGTTCCAGAAAATGGTGCTCCACAATTACATAATATATTAAAATATATGTCTCTCATAAACTGATACGTGAACGATCGAAACTTTTTCCCTGAAACATAAATTTGAATTTTTAATCGATGCCGTTGATTCTATCCAGAATCTAGCGTCCGATCGTGAATATATTAGAAAATTGTATTTCACTCTGGCGTAGAATTCTTATCCGCTAAATAAATAGTTTTAATTTCAATGCGTATAAAACGTTCGTGTTTTTATACGCTGTATTCCAACGCTCTAAAAGTCCTAATATATATCACATAAAATTACAAAACCAGTGCCCAATTTGGTAAAAGTTCATCGACAATTATGAAATTCTCTTTCGATGCATTTAAGAAAAAACTAAGGATTTCTCCTTGTGGTTATTAAAGTTACTTAGACTTTACAGTTGCAAATAAATAGTGTCAAACTCGTTAATGCGTAAAAGTGAAAACTATTACTTTTCGAATGGTTTCTTTTATTTTTTATTTATTCGTTAAATTAATTTTTGTTCCGATTGATAATTGATTTACACTGTTCTTTCAGTTTAAGCTAATCAAATGTAATTAAAAATCTTCATCATTGGCAAATTTTATTACAGTTGATAGGTATTTAAAGAATTTTCAGTAAGTAATATCTTTTAAATAAATTGTGTCAATGCTTGCGTAATAGCTGTTACCACGCGTAATTTATCTTAAAGTCTACGGAAAAGCTTAAATAATAATTTCATACGAATAAAAAAATTTTCCGTCGCTAAGCTTCTTCTACTGCCTTCTGCGTGAAAATAGTGCCAACTATTTCATCTGGATGCATACAAAAATGGTTAATCTTGGGTGATTATGAACGAGATAAAGATCTATTTCGTTATACGTCTAAAGTTTTTTCATTCGAATGTAGCAGACATAGTGACATTTACTTTTAACCAACCAATTTTATAAATGACAAAGTATTATTAAAATGTTGAAAACATAACTATTTCAGACACATACCACTTGTGAACTTAAAGAGGCGAATAAGGTTCTGCGTTTGGAGTTAATTGGTATTTTCACTCATTATAATGCGATTCATATATTATACTCCGATAAAGTATAATTTCTCATGCGAAGTAGTAGAACTCGTAAATTAGCGCAGACAAAAAAGAATGGAATTTTCAGAGAATGTCGCACTTCCGCGTTCGACGCGACGATGACTTCTTGACCGAATAGTATATATATAACCAGACCTTCAAGGACGCACTATTAACGCGTAATTTGCGTGAATAATGAGGGAAATGGTTTTTTTTTTTTTTTTTTTTTTTTTTTTTTTTTTTTTATAAGAGTATACTGATTAAATAGTGTCTGATTTTTTCAAATTATAATATGCCCAAGTGCGATAAATGTTTTCAATTTTAAATAAATATTTTTTGATGGTGGGACTCGATATTCTTTAATCGATTAAGATAACATTATTGAAAATAGTAAATTTTATACTCGTTTACAGCGTTACAGCTGCAAAATGTCGGAAAATGATTGTAAGAACTGCAAAATTATTCGATATTTGAAAACATAAAAATTAATATTTTATAAAATGAAAATCATATTATGATTGAATCACAACTATTGAAGCTATAAACGCAATTAATCTAATTAAGGAAGAATGTAATTAGCGTTGATTGTAACTGGGCGAACTAGTTAATATTATAATAAATCTATGTTAGCAACGTATGATAACATCGCACGTTCTAAACATTGATCCGCAATATACAAGTAAAACGGTATCGCATGTAGACTCATGATAATGAGTCTACATCGTGATTTTCACACTTGGAACATCATTTACTATAATATAGTAATGAAGATTTTTGTCAATCTCTAGCTAATATTACAAGTGTCAAGGTTCTACTTTTGTTTTACTTGATAAGCACGTGAACACACTTTACTTTAAATCCAGCTAAATTATCCTCTATTTTTTTAGATTCGAAAACTATGTTCCTGTTCCCGCCTTTGCTTTGTTCTAAAACCATTCTAAAACCATCTTAATCAGTGTAATTTACATCTGCATTATAATACTAAAAATCTTTTTTCTACAATCCCTTGTATTCGTTTTATTACGTATGTAAAAGCGCAATCGAATAATTAAAAAAAAGAACATCACCTTTTGTATGTACGTTCGACATTCAGCGGGCTTAGTAACATAATTTATTAGTTCTATACTATCGCGTATTTAATACAATTAGGTTGTAACACAATTGTAAACCTTCTAGAAATACCTATAAATCTGATGTATCGCCGAATAAAAGTTCACGAACAAAATATCCACTCAATTATCAAGTACTTCAAATTGATTAATAATTTTAGCTAAATACGTAATCCTCTCTGATCTTTCATTAGGTCTACTCGAATAAAAATCCTTCATCATAATGGGTCGAATTTTACACTTATCTGTTTGTAATTGGATTTCGATTTTAATTACTACTTCAAGAACGAGCAGATTTGCAATCTACGATTACACCTCAAATGTGCAACATATTTTTATCGATTATAGTGTGATTTATCTGATTTTATATAGCTTTCTTTCAAAATAGCCACATTCTTTTACGTATATTTTTATTGAAATAACGCGCGCGTTTAATAGTGAAAATTATTATTCGATGCGACAAAGTTTATCATCCACAAATCATTTTCGTTTGTGATGTTGCGCAAGTTTTGTAACTTGTCATTACTTTGAAAAACCCTCTTGTCTCACTTTTTATATTTAAACCATTCTGGTTTGTCGCCATATTGTATTAAGAAAATTTATGGAATAATCCGTTGAGTTAATCATAGAAACAATATTATAAACGCGCGCGCGCACACACACGCACACACATAAATAAATATATATATATATATATATATATATATATATATATATATATATATATATATACACACGCACACACACACACACAAATAATTTGCTCTACATATAAATTAACTATACTCTGTTGCTGATAACCTGATTTATCTATTTGACCATCTTATTCGTTTTCTCAATCTACTTTACTTGTAACGTTTTGAAATTATTAAGAATAGTTCTTGTAGTTAACTAAATATTTTTATTATCATTCATCCAAGATTCATGCTGCGGTAATACGTAATAAAAATCCGAATAAAGGATTATTGGAATCATGATTATACATGGGTTTTCTCTTTAAATGATTTTAGTTTATCGGTACGTACTCGTTATACATTCATTACGTGCTAGCCAACATACTGTCGAATGCATTGCGCATTTATACGATTACCTTGAATATTGCATCTATCCACTATACTATTATTTTCTATTTTCTATAAAATTGTAACGTGCATTTACTACGAATGCTAAGATTTTATTCTCGTGTTAAAATCTTAACCTTAAAGTAAATTCTAGTACATCGTGAAATATTG
This sequence comes from Wiebesia pumilae, assembly GCA_018907045.1. Classification (NCBI taxonomy): domain Eukaryota; kingdom Metazoa; phylum Arthropoda; class Insecta; order Hymenoptera; family Agaonidae; genus Wiebesia; species Wiebesia pumilae. The sequence continues at coordinate 4,202,593 of JACCHZ010000181.1, read as the reverse complement.
TAACTTTTAAAAATTAAATGAATACGTATATTTTAGAAGATACGTTATCTAGGTTAGATAAATATTTATATTTTACGTAAATTATTCCGAATTCTACGCGATACTTTTGCAACCTTTATCGCTCAAATTTTTAACGAAATACTTTACTTCAACTCGTATTAGATATTACTTTACTAAAACGAACTTCAATTTTACTTTGTAGAATATTTATAAAAAATTTAAGAAAATCTACTCACGCATCTAAGAAAAATTTATCTAGTTTTTTAAATTTTTGTCGAAAATTTATCATTTTCTAATTACAAATTTTTATTATGATTTCAATCGATAGAATAAACATTAACGGCTAATAACGTGGGTAAACTTTTTAAATTTTATAAAAATATAATTAACTTTTTCATTCCTAAATAATTATTTTTATGAGAAAACCAAGAAGAATAATCTAGTATTGTTTATTTAGTTTTAAGTTGCAATTTTGAAGAAATTTGTAAAGATGTAGCATTGACAAGCTAGTGAAATACGTTTGACAGTAAATAACTATATAAGTAATAAGCATCCCAATAAATATTTCAGGCTTTTATCTTACGTATCACGTCTCGTACGTCTTAAAAGTCTTTCAACTCCTTACATCATCCGCAAATACTCACCGAATTAATAAATTAATTCTTTAGTACAACTGCTGGAAATTAAGCCTAAATTATTAATTCAATATAAAACTAAGATGGATAATTATCAAAGAAATAAGCATCGAAGGAATTCCGCGTTAAATATTTTGAAAAACTTTCTTCTTATAATTATGATTTTTAATCATTTCTGAATACATCGTTTGTACGGTAATTTTATTATCCTTCGGGGTAATAGCGTGAACGGCGATCGAGCCATTTTTTCGGAACAGTTGGCTCATTATGCCCACGTGTAAGTACGTCCTTCGCGTAAGCTGACACGATCTAAATGCGGAGGTGTCAGGCGAAAAGGTCGACATCGTGTTATCGAAATCGAGAAATAATTAAATGAAAGCATTTCGCTTCTGGTCTTGATGAGCGTCTTAACGAGGTTCTCTCGAATTATCAGCAATTATCGTGCCTTCGACGTAATTGCGTTAGCCGTACTGAAGTTGGAAAAGGTGCGGCTAAATACATTTCTTCAGAGGTAGCGAAGCCCATTGACTGATTTCCGCGACTCGTTTCGCCTTTGAAAATTTTTATCGAACTTTGCTTTCACTAGGATTTACGGTAGTGAGGATTGCGCCGACGTGCACTTATTAAGAGAATTTCAAAACAAATTTCCAATTGAAAATATTACTATTTATACGCACACGTATTACGAATCGCCTACCGTGACCACTACAGTCGCACAGTCATCGGACGTCCGAATGCGTACTCGACTTCGTAAAAGAAGTAAAACGTACAATATTTCAATAATTTCTTTTAAAGCAGAAATGTAAAATGGTTAATACCCTGGCCAAAGAAGAAAATGAATAAAAGTGAATAAAAGTGAATAAAAGTGAATAAAAGTGAATAAAAATGAATAATTTTACGGTACAAAAGAACAGCAGAAGCCCACAAGTTCATTTGGCCGTGCAAGAGTAAGGCGCTTGAAATCGCATACCTCGAACGCGAGATCATCGAATTACCGCGGTAAATATTTTCCGAAACTTGCAAGACTCCTTTACAATATCTCCATTGTCATGGACAATTGAGCCCCGAAAAGACTCTCAGGAGCAGCCAACGAAGTCGCGTTATGAGCCGTGCTTCGCAGGAGCTGAAAAAACAGTTTGTTCATTCACACGGCGATGGATACCGAGTCCCATGAAGATTGCATCGAAGCTAAAGAATCCTGTTGTTGTTGTCCTGTGTCACAAGACCAAACAAGACCAAGGCGATGCAAAGGAAAGCATTTGGTCGCACACACACGACTCGAGCGAGAGCAGCTTATGGACGAAAGAAGACAAGAAGGCGTAATGCTAGCTGCTCACGATTTTTCTTGTGCACATACTGGAGCAAAATGAGACGATTTTCCATTGTTCAGCGCTTATGTTCTTTATGGCTGCGCGCTTTCGAACGCAAGTTCCCTGGATTTTCGTTGTAAATCGTCTCCTGCTCCCGCGCATCTTTTCAATAACTTCGCTCAATGCTTTCTCCAGATTTTATTTCATTTTTACTCTGCATTTCCTGCATGTCAACGGTACATGTGCAATGCAACGGTAAATCAAACAGTTTTACGCAGAATTTGTCGATTAAGAAGTTTGAAGAAAGTAGGCTGACGATTCATCATTTCCGATATTGTTTTATTTTATCGACTCAGACGCTCCTTCGACGATTTCTGTTACTTATACACGCACCTCCATGCCCCGAAGAGCGAATAAACATTATTTTCTCAGGTTTTACATTAATATCTGGCGTGTCAATGTGATCTACTCAGTTATATCGAGTGCTGGAAATTCTATTGTAAAACGCGCTCTAAAGAGAGATTTATTATCTGTTTACTTTCCGATGGAAGAAAGATCGTATACATAAGTAGTTATAAGGACCTTAAAATATAACGAGTAGAAAAAGTATCGATATTCTATGGTAGGTCCATAGAAATGTGCTTCCCGAATAACGTTTCAATATACGTGTCACGTTCCGAACGTATGCGTGCGAGTACTCGATAGCTTTCCGAGCTTGACACTAATCAATTTTTATCTATCACTTCGAATTAATATGGCATCATTTTTTTTTTTGTTATTTTTTAATAACAAAATAAATATATTGGTTTCATCGAAATGTTTCACTAGCCGACAGTAGTAATTAAAAATTTAAGGAAACATCGATCGCCAAATTGTCAACTCCTTGAAAAGAATCACTTGGTAACACTACCGACACTTGTTACATAGACGACAAATTTCCGCATGTAAAGTTTACGTTCATACCGATCAATATTTTGTCGCGCGCACTCGACTTATCAGCGTTGAAAATTTTTGAATATACACGTCTAACAAATATTTGCTAGCAGATTAATCAGCGATATTATAACTTTGTTATAATATTTTAAAATTTAAAATTCAAATGCGTATGGTATGCCTTAGATGTGCGTAGAGTTTTTTTAACAAAGTTTTAATACATTTTTTGTGCCGCTATGCGATAATCGAGACTATTTATCGTTATTTTCAAAATGTTCGAGGCTACGCGTTCTCGAAAGGTATTTTTACATTTCATTCAATTACGATGATTGATAAAGTAATTCAGTAACGACTTAAGAGGGTGTTTGAGTTTTATGCACAGGAAATCTCCGATTACATGGTCGTGAATTTTATTTTGTAATTCTTTAGAACTTTACGCCACGTGGACGTATAGCGCAATAAGTACCGATAAAACAAACGCGATAAAAAATTCAAATGATGAATTTTTGTTGTAAAGTTGTTGCAAAGGTCTGATGTAAAAAATTGTAATTTAACGATGTATAATAAACGAATGAACGATAGGACGTCGTATCACGTAGTCAACGATAAAGCAATTTTTTACCGTATCGACGTCGAATGTTGAATCGATGTAGTACATCGATACACATACGTACGTATAGATTGCAATGAACGATACGTAAGATTTTTGTATCTAGAACCCGCCTCAATTCCAAATGACAATCCATCATTCTCCATTTCACGTCTATTGAGGATAGTTTGAGAATCAATTGGGAACTTTGAAATAGGTACAGGAGAGAGTCTAGGAAAAAGAAATTATGCAGGATATGTTTGTTTGACTATCAAAGCCTTGCTTATCGAATCCGAAGCTCAAACTCCAAACTCATTCAACGAACAAAGTAGTCCAACGTAAAATCCATTACGCCTCAAAGGGACCAGAGGGTTAAATAAAGAAAGTACCTCTAGAAATACAGTTTAAAATTTCTCAATTCTGCACGTTGAATCTGCAGATGCCTTAAAGTATCCTTAAATGCATTATGGGCAACTCGGTACCTCGAGCGCGAAGTGCCAGTGGCAGCATAAAAGGAATAAGAACCGCAAACGAGCTCTAACGAATCAAATTTAATCTTTAAATATCCTCGAGTTTCACGGACATTAAAGGTCGCGCGCGATTGGCCCGCAGCCTCGTCCCTCATCGAGCCTCTTACATCCCTCGTCGAGAGAAAGGGAATAAAGGGAGGAAAAAAGCAGTATTTTGACACCCTGTGAAACGAGCGCAGCATGTGGCCCACCCAATTAGGAGGCCCTTCGCTGGCGCTCGGCTCGGGCCCTCGATGAGCTCCCGGGTGAAGACACAACGAGCTGTCTCGGATTGTCCCGACGTGAGACCGCGAGGGAGATCCGGGAGCACGCGCCCGAACACCCGAAGAAGGACGAGGCGCGCATTAAACGCGCGTTCACGCCTTTCCATTCCTTTTTTCTTCTTTCTTTCCTCTTACCCCCGTCGTGCCCTCCTCGTGCCGTACCTTCACTACCGTACCGCCTTTGTCGGGATTGTCGGGATGCCTTTGTCGGCAAGACGTCGAGAGTAAGCCAGAGGCTAATCTCGCGGCAAGATTCTCCCATTGTTGTCTTCGCGCACGTATGCGTATTATATCGCGCGGCTTTCCTCCTTTCTTCTGCGTTTTCTCTTTCTCATGATGGTTCTTCCTCCTCCTCCTCTTCGTCTTCCTCCTCCTCCTCCTCTTCGTCTTCCTCCTCCTCCTCTTCGTCTTCCTCCTCCTCCTCTTCGTCTTCCTCCTCCTCCTCCTCTTCGTCTTCCTCCTCCTCCTCCTCTTCGTCTTCAGTGGGCAAACCTGTTAGTGGTCGGCAAAATCCTTAGGATGCCGACGAGTGTAAAATGCGAACCGATGTCGCGCGCGTGCGAGCCGAATCGAACGCTTTTCGAAGCTCCGTCGCGAGAACTATTCATCCACAAGTTTGTATACACCAAGTTAAAATGAAAGGGTACAGAGTGCATTAGGTTAAGCGGAGAAGGAATCTTTTTTATGCTTTTATAGAGGCTCTATAAAGAGAATTTGAACTTGAGCGGAAAGGACCTGATGCGCTAAGTTGGGGAGGGAAATTGTTTTGTTCGCAATTTTTAAAAACCGTTCTCAAATACTCTGCTCTTTTGAATATTTAAATAGAATGGTGCAACCCTTTGAAACGCTTTGATAATCCACGTTAGGTACTGTAGGTATTCCATCATATGAGATTTGCTCTCTATAATATGTAAAATATTATAGCGATATGCAAAATAATCTGCTATTGATAAAATGGAAATTTCAACGGCAGTTTCTTTTATACTCGATATGGCTAATTCCTACGTGTAACCTTTCAAATAATTTACAAGCAAGTGCAACTCGTATTCACCATATTCACCGCATTTATTTCAAATGTAAAGCAACTGCAGCCTCTTTGTGTATCTATTACTAAATGTTAATTAAAACTTATTTTTATTGGGTTCGCTTATTCAAAACTGATTTTAACGATCAACTCTGGCTGAAAATTTTTCCTTTTGCACGTTAGCGATCCTCACATTTATCCAAGTGCTTTTCAATAATATAATTAGAATTTAATATCTGAAGTTTAATAGTTGCTTCGGAGCTTATGAAATAATATTTCATGAGCAGCGTTCGCTATTAGCCAATAGGGTGATCATAGTGGATGAAAAATATTTTTCTTACGTTCATCACACTTAAGAAGAATCGCGCCAAATAAAGAATCCTGTTTGACGCAACTCGACATCTGGAAGCATGAGGCAACTTAACCGATGAAACGATACGGCAAACTCGCACTACTTACATACATTCGTTAACATAAACCTTGGCCAAATTTCTTTAATAATTTCATCGACGACGAGGAATCGTATATTATTCATACATGCTTTTACCCTATCTACATTTCTACAAAGAGATGTAAAGTTTTCAGCGCAATTTCATAGACATCATTCAGATTTCAGAAGTGCAGTACATTTCTTTGTGATTTAACTTTGACCACTTCTTAGTCTTGGTTTGGTTGAATTTTTGTATTTCGCCGGAAAATTTTTTATAATTAGTTGCTTTAATGTATATCTCATTACTCGAGTCACCGATTGATTAGCCACTAAAGAGATATATTTGAAGCACTACCGTATTATCAGTCCTTTAACAAATGCTGCAATAATTTCCTTCAAAATAAAAAACCAGTCAATTTGAAGCTGTAAAACATTTCTTTGCATTTGCTTATCTGTGACCTGCACATTTGTAAAATAACAGAATTGTAGAATTACAAACGTGATAATTTATCAAGAGAAATTTCGATGTGATTCTGTTGCCATGCCGCTTTCATCGCTTCCTACAATAAATGACAAAAGAATGCTTTAGCATTATCTATTAGATGGGATTTTTGTTTCTCGAGGAAACTTTTTTCGACAAAATTAAAAACTTTACATCTGCCTGTCTCATAACGTATATTTCCCTTATTTCGATGAATCCAACAGTTCAGAAAATAATGACTTTAAAATACTTTGTTTGGGCTCCAAAACGTACGTGTAAAACAGATTATAATTTCAATTTTATAATAGTGAATTAATTAATTTGTACATTACTATTGTCACACATTAAGAACACTACGTTCAGTGACATATTAATAATTATGTTTAACGAAATATTAAGTGATCGTGGCAATTATAATTACAATGACGATTTCATGTGTATGCCTTCGCGTAATCCAGTTGTATTTCATAAAATTTCATATCACTTGTACAGAACGTAGATGTGACAAAGAATTAATTACATTAGAATCTTTAGATTGAAAGTGAATCCTGTAATTCAATTGATCGCTACGAATATTTAAAATACGTTGATGAATTCTAATTTTGTTAAGTCTCAATCTTCAATTGATTTGCCAAAGAATGTATTTTGAATCGTCAGTTGGTTGCACTTGGTAACCATTGCTGAAAACTCGCATCGAAAGCACATCGATTGTTTTATGAAGTTTTTAAGAAATTAACGTGACTAGCCCGAGAATCGATGATTATTTTGAAATTATACATTGCTATTCGTCCGTGATCGTACAACGGAAGAGCAGACTCGTCCTCTCTATAAAAGCCATTTAGACATTTCCAGAATCCTCGATTCTCTAGAAAGTCGTCATCAAATAGAGGCCGCTTTTCGATTGCTCCAGTAGCTGCGCATGAAAAAACAGAAATTGAATTCTATTTAAGGGAAAACCGCGCTCCCAATCACCAGCGAATTAATGCATCATTCGCTTGCCGATTTCAGAGGTGCGTTACTTCGCGCTGCAGCCACTTCTTGCGCTAATAATCTTAGGCTAATAATGAAATTTTAGAATAACCAGGTAGGCAATTCATAGTCCCTAAGTGACTTCGGGGTGTATTACGTTCGGTGCGTAGACTCGCGCGCAAATTCATTCTATTTTGCTCGTTTGCCGTCGTTTCAGGGCGCGAACGCAAGCCGTCGCCAGGACGCGGCATTTGCGCTAGTGCTAGGAAAGACAATCTCCCGAGAGGAGATGGCCTGAGTTTTTTCCAATTCGCCCAAGATCTATTTCCTATCGAGGCTTCTGCTACTGCGACGTGCCCCCGCTCCTAGTTTTCTTTTTGCCGTCGGATCCCGACACGTGGATGACGCCGTCGAAGAGAACGTCGAGGAAGACGCGCAAGCTCGAGGTAAAAAGCAAAGGAAAACGTTCAAGGGTTTAAATTAACGTTGAGTACCGAAAAGAGTTAAGCGCGAAATGAGCGAGTGCCGTAGGTAAGCGATGGCAGATCCTGCGTTTCTTAATTATTACGTCGACGGTTGCTTGCACGAGTTTAGAGGTTTTCCCTATTTGAACTGCTAGCGAGTGAACTACCATTTCTGCTGTTTCTGTTACCGTCCAAACTATTATCAAATAACGAAATGCGATATTTCTGCTGATTAATTTTCGTCCTTATGAAAACGTATCCGCTCTAATTACCGTTACTCTAACGTCTACCGCCCGATCATTGTATGCATTGGTTTCTCGCGTAAAACCGTCTTATCGAGCAACTTTAGCGTTTTCCAATAATTTCATTCGCGAGATTCGAATTTATTCGAATTAAATATATATTTAATTCAAATAATATTATTTTATTAGAGACCGGTACTGTCTTCATAATAGTGGTAAATAGCACGCGGAGTAAGCAGCATTCGTAACAAGATAGCAAGATTTTTAAACTGTTGGGCTCCTTTCTCATTTAAGCAAATAGATTTATTAATAATTGAGACTACGTTTTAAACGAAATTACGTAATCTCCGTCCGAATACATAATTATAAAAGCACAATTATATTAAATTAAAATATCATGAAAAAGAGTGATCCATCGAGAGCTTCATCGAGAAGCTCGTGGAGCCGATAGAATTGCACTGTCAAATGAAAAGCACGTATTGCATCGGAAATGCGGTACGTCGATTCTATATGCGTCGATTCTCTCGGAAAAAGACTATTCACGAAGGACGAAGAAAAACGAGATAATAGGATAAAAAGATAACAAAATCGAGAAATGCTTGGACGATAAAAGAACCGAGAAGCAGGCAATAGCGCCCAAGTGGGTAAAAAGTCGAAGAGGAAAGGAAAAAGGAAAACTAAAGGCTAGAGCTTTCCGATGGGCGAGGAGAAAGAGTGCAAGCGAGCGAAAAGGAAAATCTCTCGAGAGCTCTCGTAGATGTGGATGTAGAAGCTGTTGACTGCGAGCTACGGTTGAAATCGGGAGAAGGTAATTTTAGGTTGGCTAACGTCATTTCGCTTTTAATGAACTTCTGCGTTCGTTAAGTTACGTTTCTCCGTCTCCCGCGACACTCCACTACCACCCCGAGTGCGAAAGCTCGAGGAGAAAGTCGCCTGCTAGTTTTTACCTTCGCCTCGTCGTTCCGGGATCTTTAACCCGGTCCCGTGACTCTCTTCTCAATTTGCGGACGCTTAGTGTCACACTTCCTCCTCGTGGACGACTGCACGAATCCGTTATGTGCTTCTTCTTTTCAACTTTTCTCGCCCTCTCTCTCTCTCTCTCTCTCTCTCTCTCTCTTTTCGCTTCCTCTCTTTTCGCTTTATTTGCTTTTTCGTCCCCTTTCGCCCTCTTGCTTTGCACGTGCGTGTTCTCTTTGCTAGCTGGTGTAGGTCTTAGACGCATGACAAAACGAACACGTTATTCCAGATAAAGTTATAATTTTTCGTGATTAGCGAGTTGCATACAGTGGACAGTTTATCACGAACGTTATTTATCGCTGAAAAACATCGTCAAGTCTGCTATCTATAAACGGTTGATATTCACTCGAGGCGCGTTAACGAAGATAATAAATTACTTTTTTAATTAAGCTCGCAGTTTCATTTCTCACCGTAAAAAGCGGAAGATAATAGTTTTACAAAAGACAAAGTTTTTTTATACAGCACCTTAAACTCGCGACAACACCTTTGTTATGTTTCGAATTCCCATTTAGTGGCGACGGCTAAGTAAACTTTGTTAAGTAAACATCTCCGATTCGTTTCAAAGACTCTAGCTGATTCTTTCAGACTTCGCTGTTCTTATCCATTATTTCTAAAATATTACGCGAATTTATTAAACTACTTTTAATCTACAATATGACGCTTTGTTATTAATTATCTACAAGTCACAAGGTTTCGGATAATTTTACAATTTTCGTAAACTTTAGTTCTCTGTTAATTTCTTCGTGTTTATCGGTGTCACGCCACGCGTTACTTTCTCTTGACTATTTTTTTATAACTTAATGAATAATCGTCTAACCTAACCAACTACTCGATTCGCTTAAAGTATGACCATTTAATGATTACGCTTCTGAACCCATTTGCACATTTCGTATCATATTGATTATTCGTGTGCCTACAATGTAGGCATGTAATGCATTACTTTTCGCATGAGAAAAATGTCTCACTAATTGAAAAATTACATACAATATAATAACGAACATTTTTTTTTTTTTAACCTTTTACCGACTCGCGTTATAAATTTCGGTACAGAAAAGTCATAAACGTTAATAACGGACTTTCGAGTTGACCAATGTGCATGGTTATCCGTATTGCAAAACATATAAGACTTATGAGATTTCTCGGTACAAGATTTCGGTGCAAGATCGGTATCGGAAAATAAACGTCAAACCTCTCGGTTCTAATAACGTTATTATATTTAATTAAAAAAACATTTACATCTTCGTATTAATGTTCCTAATTATTGAGTTTGATAAATGCAATTAAATACAATTATAATGCTTTGCCGTAATTGATTATTATACCTGATAGTGATCAGCAGTTATTCAAATAGGAATTAATTTATAAAAACTTGATTCGTGACTTATGACGTCGATAAAAATAGCTGAAAATTAACGCACATTGCGTAAAAGTTTTTTATTGAAACTAAAAGTATCCGATTAAGGAACAGAAATAAAGTTAGCACGAATTGCTGCAGAATACACGATACTTTCTCTGCGAAAAAATAACAAGACTAACGTAAGCAGTTGGCGATAAACAAATAAAACAGATACAGTAATCTACAGGTAAACCTTGAGCGGCCGAAATAGCACTAAAATTATTTCAACTCAAATGAGAAAATAATTATGGGCACTTTTGGTTATGCTGCACTTTGTGTATTCACGTCATTTTCGCTCGAGCAATCCAAACTGGAGGATTAAAGGGCAAACAAATTTTTATTTCTCATAATCGGAAGTTTTCGGTATACGAAGAAGGTATATGCGTAAATAGACTTTCCACGGGTTTTAAGATTATCTATATTTCGAAAATCTATAATTATACGAAAATTGTATTTTTAATATTGTTTACAGAGCAACAATCAGATGACAAAGATTTGCGGTAGACGCGTAAATATTGCATTCTATATTTAACGAATGACGTATAGTGTATCGATTCAATTAATGAGAAGAAAGGAGGCATTAACAGATTGAATGTTTTTAATTTTTAAGTAAAACAGATTTGTCGTACCAATACATATTTAATACATCCTTTTAATTCAGATTAGCCGATACGATAAAATGTTACGGTAATCATTCGGTATACTTATTGCTCTCATATTTGATAATTAAAAATTTAAAATATTAAGTTTTAGAAAAATAAAATATTGATGTTTTTATTTAAAATTTATTAAAATTTATATTTTATTCGACGTTCTTAAGTAATGTTTGAAATAATTATTTGTAAAGATTGTATTATTATTTATAATGCATGCTATTTACAGCGTGAAAAAGTTATAAAATTACGCTTTAAAAAGTCATAGATAGAAGGTTTCTATGAAATAAGAAAGAAGAAAAGTCTCGACGTAAATGAATAAAATATACATCGTTTTCTGCATTTATATTTATACTTGAAGAAATTCACGCCTTGAATTATAAATACAATGTTACAGTTATTTTAAAAGATTAATTTCTGTTTGGACATATAAATCTTACTGTTTATAAAAAAATCTTTTGATAACTGAAGTATAATAATAAAACAAAATAGTTTATTCGGGATGCGTAAAAGACTTCAGCATTCGTGAAATTTGAAAAAATATTTGATATTCCTTTAAATTATGTAATGAAATTTATCTTATATCATTACCCTATCATTTTTCTTGTCATTTGAAACTATATTCTCTGAACCATTAAGCGATAGATGGAGTTCAAAACAAATGTTAACGTTAAACACGTTATGTAATGTATGTAAATGTACCTTTTTAATTTAAATTATATTTTGTTACGACATCACATTTTCAAAGTATTTCATAATATCTTTTTTATATTTCAATAGTAAAATCACATTTAAAATAATCTGGTATAATTAAATCATTTTCTTATAAATTAACTTCGTGTTTCTTTTGAAAATCCCTTCTTTCTAGTTAACTGACATTTCGTACATTTCGTAGTTAAACCTCGATTTTAATGAAATGGTAATTGATTTGAAATTCATAATTTGCTTTACAAGATTATTATAATCTAAGTAATTCCTTCATAATTTAAAAAATTTTCTCCGAAAGTAATAGATACTTAATTAATTACGTCTTTGTGAAAAGTTCGTTTGTTGGCTCTGTCGAATTTATTTTTATTAGAGGGGAATTAATTATGGATACGTGTATTTGGTAAAAATTTCAAAATTTCTTTTCCTTTGCCAATACCGTTAATCGTTAAATTTTCATCGAAAAAACTCTCTTTAATTCGCATATTTTAAAGTAGTACGATAGAGATAAAATATTACCATTTGAAAGAGAAGAGCTGTCTTTTTTCTATATTAAAATTCCATTGAAATAATTAGCTTATAACATGAAATAAGACATTGGGAAGGCAAGCAATTCTAGAAATCTTGCGTGCAATAAGAGTGACAATTATCGCAAAACTTATTATCGACATAATGGTATTAATAAAATGTAAACCGTGTAAAATCTTTTTTAAGAAAGAGTTTTTATAATTGTACCGTTGTTTATTAATTTCTCACAGCATTCTGAATATTTAAAATAAATGATAATAAGATACACTTCTTTTATAACATTAATAGTACTTGGACTCCATGGGTATTGGATCAGCACATAGATGAAATGACTTGGTACATTTTCGTATTAATGTCGAACGTAAATACGATTTAATGATTTATATTAATTAATTAATCAATAATCCGTTGGCGTGATAATTATAAGAACTACTTATAATTATCGTGGGGTATACTAGAGTTGAAAAATTAATTTATTTGATCGATAGAAAATCAACTCTTAATTATCATTATTCTAAATACTTAAACACTTACAATATGATTAAAAGAATATCTGATCGTTAGTTAAAATTGCTATTATTTTATCATGAAATTCCTTTTCTTAAAGACTTAAAGGTAAGGCGTTATTAATAATAGTTATTAGTAATATAAATTTTATCGGTCGCTTAGAAAATCGATACTATATACATGTACGTAGCAGAGCAGATACAGGGAAGCCATGGCTAACCTCTTTTCATGTAATTCTATTTACCGAAATTGCAATTTCAAAATTTATTTCATTGGCAACTTTAATAACAAGCGCAGTAATTGTTACAATAAAGATATTATGTATTAATAACGAATAGATTACACGAGTTGAAAAGTATTTCAGAACACACGAATGCAATTCATTAATTATAAGAATTGAACTTTATGTGAAAGCAAAAGAAACTTAACAATCAGACCTGGTTATTAATGTACAGTAGCTGAATTAATTTTTTAAACAATTAATAAACAATTTCATCTGTCACATTTATTCGAAGCGAGCACGCATTTATAACTTTTAATCTACAGCCTTTATTCTTGAGCGTTCAAATGTGCGAAAAAGTCGTGTAATTGTATATTGATTTTGTAAGGTACATTCGAAATTTGAATATTGGCAATTTAAAAATGATAACGTATTAAAGTATGTTCCAAATGTAAGTCAATGATTTCATTTAATAATGAAAATACAGTTATTCTGTAATTAAAATTGGAATAATTTAATCGCTAAAGTAGAGCGATCTACTGAAGAAAAGCTCCTGTATCTCAATGTAGCTCAATGTTGTCCTGTATGCAATTTTTATATCGACACAAGTATTACGCGATAAAATAACAAGATTCCAAATAAAGTACAGCTGGTTTTCTAAAACTAAATTGTCATATTACTGAGGCAATCTCACTTTAATGAAAGATATCAATTACTTTTTAATAAATTTGTCGGATCTTAGCTGTGCTGCGAAAAAATAATGATACAGTAGCAGATTATGAGATCGACAATTCTTATAATCGATCGATAACATTGAATTATGATTATTCAAATAATCTGAACGATAAAAACTCGATCGTCTTACTTCCATTGTAATCGACATTTATGATAATCTAACATAAAGCTATTATTGTGTTAGTTGAAAACGTTTCACAGTGTAGCGTGTACAGAGTACACGCCTTCACTATCATTGACGTCATTACAGTATATCACAACAATGCTTTTCCAAATGACAAGACATTGAAAACATAGCAATTAAATTTTTTTGCTGCATTACTTTCTCGATTATGTCTTTAAAGAAGTATACTCCTGAATGTACATGAGAATGCATATTACAAATAATATACAATCATTATACTACATTTGAAACAAAATATTATAATTCAAAACAAGTTTACTTGTACTATCTAACAAGAATGGAAGATTACGCATTATTGTTGTTGATAAAGTCATACCGAATGTGTAATTCTCACAAAAATTTGAGCAATCGTAGACTGTTGGACGTAGAAATTGATTGTAAGATATTACAATATTTTTAATGCAACTGTTGTACCACACATTAAAGATAATTTATTCTAAATTCGACATTGCAAACTTTTGTGAAATTAAAACTATTATGCTATTTCCAAATTCATTTTAATAGACTTATTCTGCACACTCTGTCGTTTATATTAACTATAAATAAAATATAACTTTTTTTTTAACCTATAATGTATAAAGGAAGTTATTTATTTGAAAAGAGTTTCTTTTAATATTTTACTTTAGTAATTAATAAAAAACCGAAAAATTGCACTTCGATGTTGTGACAGTTATCGTATAGAATACGATAACTAGTTAAATCAAATCTTTATAAACTGTATGTCTTGTATAAGCAAACGTCATCCTTATTGTATAAAAAACAATATTTTGTTTACAGCGATAAATTATTTTAGACTGCCTAGAAATGAATTATAACAAGCCATTATGAGCTTATAATGAAAATTGCTGATTTTGGAAAAAATCATTTGAAAAAAAAATCGCTGCTCGCTTTAAATATACGAAGGTATTATTAAGTCTTTACATTACCTAAAATTATAAAAAAAGTTTGCTACCTTTTCTCCAAAGTAATTATTTATATTTGTTTAACGTACTTTTATTAACTATTGAAAATAATATTAGTTAAATAGTATAAATATTTTCATGTTAATTAATATTTATGAAACTTATTTTAAACAAATGTTTGGGAGCTAAATTTAATCTTAATTTAATCTTAATTTAATCTTAAAACTTAATTATTAATGAAATTTTCATTTATAATGTTAGTGATTAAATTTTCCAGCACTATTCCATAATATTGCTGTAATTTTATTAATTTCATTACATACGCTGATAAAAATAGATTATCTACTAATTATATATAATTATTTAAATTATCGATTCTTTAATCAAAAATTCATTGTATTTTCATGAATTTTCAGGTAGATTGGAAAAAACATTTTTTCTATTTTATAGAACTCACCTGTTATATATTCATATAAACATAAATATATTTTTAAAAAAATGATATTACCATTCCAATTAATTATTCTTCTTTAAATATGACTCTACAATTTTATTTTATAAATTTCTTATATAAACGTAAAGGTTAATCTTTTTTATAACATCAATTAATGATAAACTGAAAATAAATTATGTATAAAACTGGATATATAGTAAACACAAAGATCTATTGAGACGAAATGTGAATTTTTAAATTTAACTCGGTACAAATACTTTGGGAAAGACCAAAAGAGTCTAGCCCATTAACCAGTGATGAAAGTCTAAGATAATATTGGAGGCATTTCTTGCTCTTGTGCAAAGTAATATTTACTAATGCGTTCAATATTAAGCGCATTACGGATAACGCGATACGGAAACTGTTAAATTTTCCAAAAAAAATAACGTATTCCTCATTTTTTCCGATAAAACTTTGAGATCAATAAGCAATTTATAAGAAATTAGAAAAATAGATGCACAAAAAAAGTTGACTTCTTCTCTTAAATGCACTTCTTAACATATTGACAATAATAATAAATGTAGAAAAACCACATTTGCAGTATTTCAGTATTAAAAGAAACATTATATCATCACCTAATAACAAAATTATAAATACATGGCTGATTCTTAGGTATTATATGCAAAAATTGATTTACCATAAGATTTACCAAAATCTGCAATCTGTAATCTATGTAATTTTCTAGATTGTGGGATAAATCACTGAGAACAATTATAAGTATTTGTAAAATCTAACTACCTCGATGCTTTAATCATATTTAAAATTTTACGAATATTTTTCAAAATTTGTTTATTTACATCTAGAATAATTTGCTTTGATGCTTATTTACGATGTTCTAAATTTTTTAATTGTTAAAATAAAAGAACTGTAAATAACAGTTAACTCTAATGTAAACATCATTTCAAAACGACTTCATAGATTATGTATGTTTATTTGATTTTTTATCTTATTGTTTTTAGATATATCCTTATATTTTCTGATAAAACGATGTAGATCAATATTTACGATAACATTGGCTTTTATTTTTGAAATTATCGTTGTGTCGAATGGTGCACGACGTGATGCAAAATATAAACGCCCTGATAGCTGGTTTACAAACGTTCTCTCCTTTTTCTACTTTCCTAATCGAATGACATTTCATCTGTCTCTACGCTAAACTAAACTTTTCAGTCTTTTATATATCAACGTTTATGTACAACGTCAATACTTATTATACTCTTGAAAATTATGTGTAATAAAATTATACGTTACACGTAGTAATTAGATAAAGTAAAATTGATTTAGCTGAATTAGTATAACTCGTGCAGTTATGTGAACCAAACGAATAATTGTATTGTAAGATAAATTTGCAATGATCTATAAAAAAATTTACTATCAAATTTTGATGAAGCGATACGAAGATTCTGTAACTGCGAAATTTCTTAAATAATTATACAATGATAATAAAATAATTACAATAATTACAATAACTCATGGTATATAGCTAATTTTTATCATTACGTTATAATTAGAACGACTATAACGTAATAATTATTAATCGGTTTTGACGTAATTAATTTTTGACGAAATATTTTCTTTAAGCATTTCCTTAAGAAATTCTTTACAGACGAAAAAATAATTTTTATCGTGCCATTCGATATAATTCGTAGTTATTAAATTCTAGTATTATCCTGCATAATATGTAATAATATAAACTAATTTTGATTATTTAAAAAATTGTAATTTCTCAATGAAAGTTCAAGTAATATTGCATAAAAGCTGAATATAATCTCAGAAATAGATATAAATTTCTTTGAATTTTTTACAGATTATTATTATACGTAATAAAAACTATACAATTTAACAAATTTAAGAGCTAAAAATTTTCTGAATATACATTTTTATTTATCGAAATTATTCAAACAAATTTTTCATAAACAAGCATGAGCTGTTAATTGGACTTATTAAATACATATATATTTGTGTGTGCATACGCACATCCACCCGAAGAAAATATCGAAATATTTCACGAAATGATCATAAGTCCATAATTGTTATATATACGGAGTGTATATAAATCATGACAGAAAACGAGCTTGATTGTAATTTCTGTATTTTATTATTAAATTCTTTAAATATTAATTTTTATTATTTTGATAATAATGGGCTATAAGAGATAATAATAAGAGATATTTTCACGACAGTACCACACAATAAAAATAGAAATATTCGCTATTTTTGATAAATAATGTTTACGTGCACTAAGAGGTGTAAAAATTCTGTACGAATGTACTAAAACGATTTGAGTAATTTTAACTGCCATTAAACAGCTAATGAAGGATAAGAATGCAATTTTTCAAACTAATTTTTATATCCATTGGTATCTATAATACTTTATTTTGAAACCTTGAATAATTATGCGATAAATCGCCATCCTTCAATTAAAGTTCTAATTCATTTAAATTAATTTATATTTATTTAATACTTTACTTTGGCATTACAACAACTTATATTACCAAATCATTGAAAGTAAAAGATTTATTTCTTGAAGAAATAATAATTAGAAGAAGAATAATAATTTGTCAAGTTTTCATTCAATTACGTTATTTTAAAAGATTCTTTATTTTAAATAAGAAGTTCTGGAGAGCAAAATTAATGCGAATAAATTTAATATCTTATATGTTAAAGAAAGCTACATACTTTTATTTATTAAAAGTCTATAACTTTTCAGTTTAGTCTAAAATAAAACAAAGACGAACTTTTAATTGACTACATTACTATTCTTAAATTTATTTTACAAATTTTCTCATAGCAAACAATTCTAAAAGTAATTGTTAAATTACTTTTACAACAATTCGATAAATTGAAAGTTATTTGTTATTTATTGTTAAATGTGCGTAGTCACATAAACATATATTTATTTACCTTTTTATCTAATCAGAGAACATAGAAAATGTATTTAAAGTAATTGAAGCATAAAGTGAGACTTTTGATGATAATAAAAATTTACACAATTTTTATAAACATTTTCTTCCATATTATTCAATACGTTTTAATTTAATTTAATTTAATTTAATTTAATTTAATTTAATTTAATTTAATTTAATTTAATTTAATTTAATTTAATTTAATTTAATTTAATTTAATTTAATTTAATTTAATTTAATTTAATTTAATTTAATTTAATTTAATTTAATTTAATTTAATTTAATTTAATTTAATTTAATTTAATTTAATTTAATTTAATTTAATTTAATTTAATTTAATTTAATTTAATTTAATTTAATTTAATTTAATAATACGAATATAGCAAATTTATCTTCAATTGACGATATTATCCTAAAATAATTTATGACCTTTCAATCATTTTATCTGTTCATAACACCTACGTATATTTTACATTAAAAAAAAATCCTAATACAAAATAATTTTTTAACCGACAGGTTCATATAATCTAGCACGTACGAGGAAAAGATAAATAGATGTATATAGAAGAATTGCGATTTTGAGCAAGAATTTTTAGATTGGCTGCTGTTATTGATGTGTACCATGTGAAATTACCTCCTATCTAAAAGATTACGTTTTATCTTTAATCCTCGTGAAGAAATTTCAGTAATACATCAACTCCTAATAAAATAGAAAAAATATTTTTGGAATATCCACGACTAGTTTAATAAACAATACCGATGAGTATTTCGTGTTTGTGAAACCGAAGTACATACGCGTGCGTCACGTGCTCGTGCATTTTCCTACACGCGTACGTGCTACGTATGTACAGTATTTAAAATCCCCTTGAAAATTGCATCATTAAATTATGAAACTACAAATGACGACTGCTCGTTGATCCACTGCTTCTTGATCTAGAGATTACGAGGCATCATTCTCGATTTATGTTTTTGGCGTGAATTCAGTACTACACGTATATGGAGCGGTCGGCATTTGTATGCGTCACCTAACACATTCTAAAAGCTTGGAATCTCGCGACGTTTGGTGCGAGACTTTCGTCAGTCATTCATAGATACCAATGAAATTGTAGCGTACGTTTACATCATCTAATGTCGGCCCGAGCACAACCGTGACCTTACGTTCCTTTTGCTGTTCTCAAATCAACCGTTTACGTGCATTTAACGAGTAGATATTTTTTTCTCAACTTACGTTATTGACAAAAATTACTCACGCTAAGAATGCAATATTAAATTTTAAATAAAAATTTGATGTAGGATGATGCCGAACCTTCAAACTTATTAAAACTTAAATTAGCAAATTATTAACTCTTGAAATTGACGCATTTTACAAAAATATGTTTTTCTGACTATTTTACAGGGCTTTATAAATTCCGAAAACGGATATTCGTAGATTTAAAAATGAAATTCATCAATATACATTTAAAGTATTTTAAAAGTTACACTTTCCGCGCATTTCTTTACTAAAAGTTTATTCAAATACTTATTATAATTTACGTACATCGGTGGATGTACGTAATTTACCTATCTTAGATATCTAAAATATTATATTATTTTAGATATCACAACAACTTGAAGCAATTTTTTAAGAAACTTAGGTGCCTTATATAAAACTGCTTTATGAGAAATAATTTTATTAATAGTTTATATTAATGAAATATCTGCGACTCCGTTTAAAAGTTTAAAAAAAATTACCGATTTTTCATAAAAAACATTTTGTATTTTTAAGAATTATAAATATAAATATTCTTTATTCAACAATACATTTTTTGAGGATATTTATTTGATAAATTACCAAATTTCGGTTTCATTTATTAAAAATAAGTGAACAAAGAGTTATGAAATACATTTGTGTTCTTTTTAAAGATTTGGCTGCAGTAGCTACTATGACAGATTTTAACAAAATTAAAACAACGCTAAAATAATTTTGGTTTTAATAAAGAAATATGCGTATGAATATGTATTTATTAGTTTTATGAATTGCATTGATACATACCAATCTTACGTATTCTAAGTAACTGCATTTTAAAAAGCCAATTCACATTTTTTCAAACCGATAAATGATGAAATGTGAGCATCATTATTGTACTTATACGTAAATGTATAGTATATGTTTACTTTACATAAATATATTACAGAATATTTTATTGGAATACGTATTAATGATTTCGTCAGTAATGTTAATTAAAAATAGATTTTGTTAAGTACGATACAGTTTTTTAGCTTAAAAAATTTTAATTTATATATATATATATATATATATATATATATATATATATATTAGATATGTAAGGAAAAACTATTCACTTAAAGCTATAAACTTGTATTTCTTTATTTCGTGTAAATTGATTTGCATTTCATCATTGAGTTGTTTCGAATACTTTTTTTCAACTGTAATTGTATTCACATGCATTTGCCTACAAATGTATATTTTGACGATAAATTTATTATATTTAAATACATACAAGGATATTATTATATCGATTTTTTGTTAAAAAATATTAACTTATACATAAAGTATAAAGATATACAAATGAAAAAATTAGCCTGAACAGAAATAATGAAAAACGCTCGTATTGTGCAATTCAATTTCAAAACAAGTAGCCTGATTTAGTGCCTTAACAAGATGTTGATTTTGAATCCTTTTTTTTAACTTCTCAAATAATAATTCATTCATTTTTGCTATGAAAAGAATTTGATATTGCGTAACTTTTATATAGAAGAGTTAATCGATCTAAAAATTCACAATTACTTTTAATGGTGTATGATTTGTAATAAAATTCTTGAGGTTTCAAATTTTTTCATTTGAAATTGATAGACGTTGAAAGAAATGATGTGCATTATTGAAAATATTTCAACCGTTCTTTTTTGGCTATTATTTGAAACTTTTTAAAGTTTTTGCAATATATATATATACACACACACACACACACACACACACACATAATATACTTTTATATTTTCAATTAAGAATATTGCAATCAATGGAAACATTTTTAAAGCATATTTGTGATATTTCCGAAATAAATGATAAAAAATGCTCCTGTCAATTAATCGTTGGATTTATTTATATATTTACTTGGTAACGTCGCTACATCCTTAAGGAAGTGTTCAATAAGATGTAATTATAATTTTGCATCGAGTAAAATGTAGTCTTGTAACACGCGTAATACATTATGAAATTTGAATTTATGCTGCATTGGGATTTACTACTCTCCACACACCGTTTTTATCAATGAATTCTGTGCATATAATGATGCAATTTTGTCATCTTTGTACGTTATAGATGAAATACCAAGGACTGATAATTTTATTTCCTACGTTCTTAGCACACAGTTATAAAAAGAACTAAACAGTTAGTTTACATTATAACCAGTTATCAAAAATAATATTAATTGCTTTGAAAAAATTTTCCATAAAATTCTAAATATAAACCAAATTAATTTTCATTCGCCTTAACGATCGGATTTCTTATAATATACCCTAAAAACTTTTATTACCAAATTGAAGCAGCTATGATACTCGTGTTAATGCGCTACATAGGCATGTACTTTTCACGCACGTTAACAAAATTATAACCTTTCACCCCTCTAGCTTGTTATCTGTCTACGAAGTGAATTCTTACAACCCTTTCATCCTTTTAACAAAATAACATTTTATCGATCGTTGTATTTTTGAATTTAGTCGGTAGTTCAAGTTCGAGGATCGCGCGTAAAAAATATGCTTCAAATTTGTACAACGATTTAGATAGTCTTTTCATTTGGAGATTCATTTGGACGATTACGATACTTAATATTTATTTAGAATGCCTAGTTGATAATGAAACTGATAATCAAAGCTTTATTAAAGAAAAATTCGCAACATTCCTCGTTCTCTATTTAGCTCTCATTACCGATGCATAACATTCTCAAACAGATAGGTAATTACAAAATTATAAATTATATGTGCCTAAAATGAAAGTAACTCGAAAGAATGCAGTTACGCACATAGTGAAATACGCACTCTGAAATCGACAATTTATCGTAAGACACAGGCATTGACATCTGAGCGAGTACAGTTTAGCTGCTGAACTTAAAACACGGGAATTACAAAGGAGAAACTAGCGTGAATAAAATTTCTAAATTTCTAAATTTCTAAATTTCTAAATTTCTGGCAACAAGTGTGCTTAAAATCAAAGGAAACGGATAAACGGATAAACGGATAAACGGATAAACGGATAAACGGATAAACGGATAAACGATATAGCTACTCGTGAAAATCCCAGTGGCGTATAACTTGTTTTGTTTTGGATATGTTAATGCCATCTGACGCAATCGAATGGTATCGGTAAATATAAAAGCCGGCGCAGACCGGCGTCCGATCAGTATGATCAGGAGCTTGCCACCGTTCAGCATCTCCAGTCTTTCCTAAAGCAACGGCTTTTTCTGTTCTTCCAATTATCCTGCTTATTATTCTTTGCTTTTTCCCGTTGGTTTTCCGAACAAGAAAGGCCACCCTTTGGATTTTTATCATCGCGAGTCGCAGAGTGATCGCAGTCCGGGGATTTTTCCTAGTCGAAATTTTCTGCCGTCGTTAAGCCACGCTGATTTTACTGCGCCAGCATTCCAAGACGATACAATTATGAATAAATTCAATGGCAACAAGTTCAAAATGGATTACTCTCAATTCAAAACCGAAGTTTCGAAACGCCGAAGATCAGCTGCGACGAGAGAACTGAGTAAGTTCGCGTATGAATTTCGAAAGTACCTTATTGGGCGACATTTTATCTGCGAACTCCATTTGAAATTTGGAGGTGTAAACTCGATCGATTATACTTTACTTCTATTGCGTCCAATGGCGAAATTAAGATAATCGCTGGAAAAAAGATTCAAAGTGGAAAATTCGCGTCGAATTGGTAGACGATAGAGAGGTTATAATACGGAGTTTCAAAGAGATGTATTACGTCACGCGCGCAATTTCTCTTTAATTTAATACTTCCTTGGTCAATAATTGCGAATGTACAAGATATCACCGTGAAAGTACGATTTTACATTCAACTTTTACATTTTTCGTATTTATGATAATACGATATGGCGCAGTTGCATCATCCAAAATTTTTTTAGTAACTCATTTAAATCAAATAACTTTATTAAGCATTTGCTATCGTCGAATAATTATTTATTTAAAAAAATTTAAAGAAAATGTTTATTGCGCTTACAATGAAAGGTAGACTAAGTACTTGGTAGTTTTTTTTTTTTTTTTTTTTTTTTTTTTTCTTTTTTTTTTTTTTTCTTTTTTTTTCTTTTTTTTTTCCTTTAACGAACCGATTTTTAACGACATTTCATCCTAATGAACGGAAAGCTTTATAATTATAAAGCCTTTAAAAATTTAAAAATTTACGAAAGAAAAATTAGCCTTCGCAAAGAAATACATTTCTGCACGATTGGCGCTCGTAAAGGAAGAGTTTACTTGTCAATGTGTAAACATTGAAAGCTAGATACTCTTTGAATAAATTAATTCTAAATCCATATTTCCCCTCGAAGATCGTGTTTCACCACCACAATTAATATCCAAATTTGTAACTTCGCAGCAAAAATCGCCTACTCAACGCCGAATAGCGTAATATCTCTGGCCGAGGGTATGCCAAACGAGAAAACATTCCCGTTCACGGAGATCTCCGTCAAGCTCAACGACGGCTCCGACTTTGTTCTCGAGGGCAATGAGCTGGCAGCAGCTCTTCAGTACATTCCTAGTCAGGGCTTTCCACCCCTGTTGCAGGTACGTCGCTAATTCAATCGGCGAATTCGCATGGCCGAGTTACGCCAAGAGGGATTGTTTTACGATAAATTTAATCTTTTAAATGTATACGCATTTAATTTAATTTTAATTTTAATTATTTAATTTTAATTTTAATTTTAATTTTAATTTTAATTTTAATTTAATTTTAATTTTAATTTTAATTTTAATTTTAATTTTAATTTTAATTTTAATTTTAATTTTAATTTTAATTTTAATTTTAATTTTAATTTTAATTTTAATTATATCGCGTGTATAATTGAACAGCGCGATGACAGTGTGTTTCATATTCACATTTAATGCGCGTACACTTTTATCAAGTGTACGCATATATACGGATAAAGTGCTACGTATGCTCCAATACCAGCTTGAGTAAATTCTCGAGATTAGAATGCCGAATTTCGCGTCGAACAGGTTTTACGCGATACGTGTTGATTGTGATATATAAATATGCGATGAACTGAAATTTACAATCGAAAACAGCTTCTCGTTATCTCACGATAATCAACTCTTGCAGGCAATAAGAGATTTTCAAAGAAAAGCTCACGCACCGCCTCTTTGGGACAGCCGCGAAGTCTTGATCGTAGCTGGTGGTCAGGATGGACTGAGCAAAGCACTCGAAGCTATTATCGGTCCCGGCGATCCCATTTTAGTACAAAATCCGGTTTACCCCGGCGTTAATGTAGTGGTAAGTAGTTCTTTCCTTTATTGCACGAAAAAAGCGAAAGTAAAAAAGGGTAAGCAGAGCCTGAATCGTCGTTCGTTTTACGGCGGTTAACGCGATGACGGATCCTAATAATATCATCAAAATGTAATTTCAATTTTTCAACGAATGCACGAAATACCTGTCCGATGATTCCGCGTAAAGTCAAAGTTATTCCGCGCAGGTTACGGCATTATTGCAATTTACTTATTTCATCGTCATTTTTTGCACCGATTTTACGGTGCAAAATTGCGAAATGTGCTCATCTTATGTATCTTCGAGAAGAAATTTTGCTGTTAGAAAAAGCAATTTTAGAATTAAGAAAAAAATATTCAACGTGTACGGAAAAAATTCCATTATAATAAAACGTACGTGTGTCTTGTTTTAACGGGCAGCTTTTCTAAATTCTCGCACATTATTCATTGGAAGATATAAAAAGATTTATGAAATTCACGGTTTGCTTAGGAAGAAAAGTAAACAAGGGTAGGCGAAGCATTTTATGGAGGTTTGATAAATTTAATCCGAAGAACTGGATCGAGTAATGAAATTTGTCACCCAATGAACGTATCGTAACTGATTCTGATACAATATAACAACTTTTAATTAAAAAAAACTTTGATAAAGAGTTGCTCGTATTAAAAAAAGAACGCAGATAACGAAATGATGCCAGTTACTTTTGACAATACCTATCGTACAGAATAGGTAAACAAAACGATGGTACCTAAGATCGTTTTAGGTAGTACTTTTTGAAACGAAAAGAAATTCCATCTACGTCAGTTGAAGAAAACCTCCTTAAAGAAAACCTCCCCATCGAACGGCTTTCCATCCGCGCGGTTTAATCACCAAAGGTACGACAATAACAATGGCAAAAACATTATCGCGCACAGCGATGCAAGCCAGTTCGCTTTCAGAAAGATTTTCTGAAAATCTGAAGGAAGATGCGCACACGAGTACTGACTCATAAAGCACTGCTCTTATCGGTATGTGAAATGTTTTGCCAAAGATTATGCCGCACGAGGCAGAACTCATCCCGATCGAGCAGGACGATTACGGCATAATCCCTATTTGCCTGCGCAAGAGGCTGCAGGAGCGCGAGGCTTCCGGCCTGAAGATGCCAAAGATAATGTACATTAACGCGACCGGCGCCAATCCCACCGGCACAGTCCTGCCGTTGGAGAGGAGGAAGAAGATCTACAGGATAGCTTGCGAGTACAATTTCCTCATCCTCGACGACGATCCCTATCACTTTATGTACTTCACCGACGTGAGTAAATTCGAAGCAGCTCTGCTCTCTCTCTCTCGCTCTCTCGCTCTCTCGCTCTCGCTCTCTCGGCCGCGTTCGCGTGTTCGCGACTCTCGTACTTTTCAGTATTAAAGTATCAAAGTTGTAACGGATGTATTCGCAACGCTCACCTCGGTATTAACACTCTTTTTTGCAATTATTATCACGCGCCCGGATTAATATCCGTGAAATATCACCAATTACCTGATTACGGTTTTAAAGGCATTCAACTACCTCGAAGAAAATAAAGTTTAAGTTCTGGTAAACAATTTAATACTTTGATTGAAATTTCTCGTTAATTTATCCGATTATAACGAGGCTATTAATGGAATAAGAATTTTGCAAGCTTTTTTAATTAAAATGTTTGTGCGTGCGTGCGCGCGCGTGATGTATTTACAAATGCAGCTACTTAATTATAATAAAATCATAAGTGAATTCAATTAAGTTGAAATATGAGATTTTCGCTTATCTCGTAACTTCTGAATTAATTTGATTAATGTTAAGCGCTTGCAACTTGGACGCTCGCATACGACCAAGTGGGACGTATTATCTTTAAAATTTGTCGTATCTTTGTCCGTAATGCAGCTTCTTCGTAAATACATTTCGCATGAATAATCGAGTAAATTTAATCGATTAAATAAATCGCTCGTCCCTTGGTTGCAGGAAGCGCCGCGATCGTTCCTATCACTGGATACGGAGGGACGCGTAATAAGACTGGACTCCTTCTCTAAAGTCCTGAGCAGCGGCTTGAGAATCGGCGTTATCACGGCAGCTGCACCGATGGTCGCAAGCATCGAGCTCCACATGCAAAGCAGTCATCTACATGCTCCGACGCTCTCTCAGGTTAGTCACTAGCTCGCACTTTCGTTTGCCTGGGAATATCCGAAGAATCGAATTACGATCGCTCGCGCACACCGTGAAAATGCATTCGATAATATAATGAACAATGATAAACGACACCTTAAGTGTTTAAGCTACACTTTTTACCGCAGAGCATCGCTTCCTTATATATCGCGTCGGTGGCTCGCTTTTGAACTCGAATTTTGAACTTTGAACCGCGCTCGAACGAATAAAGAGTCAAGAATATTAGAGTAACGGTGTTTACGAGAAGCCACGCGCTTACGTTACGTGATAATCGGGGGGGGGGGAGGGGGGGGGGGTATCGGTACGACGGCAACGATCGTTACCGATAGCTCCAGGTTCTCCGTGACATTTGTTTTATCAATTATCGCTCGGCTACTGCTCTGAAAGTTAACAACATGCGCACGCAATGCAAAATAGAAGCTTGTTGAGCGTTGCCAGTTCGTGAGTTATACCAGTGATTTTAAAATACATTTTATCAATAGTATTTGTTTTAACGGATTATTGAACTTTCTGACTTTCAGCGGTTACTAAAAAAGCCAATTAATTTCTTGCTTGATTGTACGACGAGTTTCAGTTTCTTTATTGCATTTTAATCGGGACAAGAACTTATTTCTTATTTAACGCACTAATATTTAACGCACAATGGTTAATTATACAAGTTTTTCGTGTTTCGCGAAAACATCGCACTTAATTATCGATGTTAAATGCTAGCGGAGAAGAGTTTAATTCTTATTATCTGCCATAATATCGAGAATAATTTTTAATAGATGGTAAGTTTTTTTTTTTAAATTCTATGAAGAAAGGGGAACGAGAAACTTGGTCTCGGAAGAAAGTAAACTTTCAATAAACGAAAAGTTGCTCAACTCGTAGCGTAGTCGAGCGTCTGAATTATACCATTCGATTACTTGTTTATAACCCGGGGTGAATGAAAAGGTTCACACTCATTACACTGTCACATCTTTATCGTAAATTTCTCGGTAACGATGCTTCTTGATTTTTCTTTTTCCCATTAACTTCTGATTTTTGCCTCTTTTATCCTATTAGCGTTTAAAGTGCTGTTACTAAGCTGCTATTTATATCTTCTTCAGCCGTAATGTTTCTTATCGCATTTTATTTTCGATTTATTCCTATCGGTGAAATATTTAAATTAAAAAATCAACCATTGTTAATAATTATTCATAAAACTTTATCGATACTTTTTATTCGTATTATAATGCACAAATAAGTTGTATCGAATGTTTCGTAGAAGAAACGCTTAAGAATCTCTAGCAGTATTTCAATTTACTTCCCATCTACTATTTTTATCAGATTCATAAAATTATACGTACACTTGCTTTATCAATAAGTAATAACGTTAAACAAAAATAAGCAGAATCATTCCTTTATTAATATTTTCCGAAACATCGGGGACATCGGTTAAACAGCATCGTTATGTTTATGTTTATTACTTTAACAGAAAGTTGTTTTAAACCAAAAATAAATTACTTCTATGAGAATTACGTCACGATAACCTCCTTCTATCTTACTTCTTTCAGTCGATCTAACTGCAAGTATCGCGAATTCGTTATACACACTGAGAAATCTAATGTTCGAGTTCGAGAGAAAAGTAGCTCGAAAAGAATACATTTTAAGATTGTTTTGTTAAAATTACTCTTACGTAAGATTTCCGAATTTATCGAGAAATTCGAAAATTATAATCCGAAAGCAGCTATTTCAAAAATGCAAAATCCAGAAAAGAAAAAAACTTTCAGCAAATTTCACCATAAATCTAAGAAGACTGCGTGAAATCTAGGAAGACAAACGAGGTAATGATCCGTAATCTCCATGTGGCTTTTAGAGAAAAATGCTAAATTATAGTTGTCATTATTCATTAAGGAAACTGTAATTAATTTGTCAACAGCAGGTTAAACCTTCATAAAGACATGTTAAAAGATGCGAGAAATTTCTAATTACTTAAGCTCTTTCTTATATTAATAATCATATCGGACACTTACATTATCTCTGTTGTTTGTGCTACATCACTAGGTTTTTCATTGAATTCTTTTGACGTCGAATTCGTCACTGCACTCCTCAAATCTTTGACGTTATCAAGAATCACAGCAAGAAAATACAAGCTAAAAAACCCTTCGATATCATCGACGCATAATTGACGGCGCGTGCCAGCTTTTGCATTGTTATCTTTCTTCGTGCGCGTATTCGCGAAACTTTTGCTCATTAATTCATGATATCGAGAGCTGTTGTTAAACAAGGCACATACGAAACGCGCGGCGCACGCGCCCGTTTAACGAAGGAAAAAAATCTCGTTTATCGCATACGAAGTCCAGTGATGTAACAACTCGATGTTTAGATTCTCGATCTAAACATAAACGCAATATTATGTTTAGCGCGAATATTAAAATTTAGTAACAAGGAAATTAGCTCACTCTGTGATATGAAATCGACATCGTTTAAGATTTACATCATTACGTTCAAGCAGGCTTGATTCATTTTTAAACAGCATACGCTACGTAAAACGTATTTCTTCAAATATCACCCAAGTACGCTAAGCCTCCATATCGCAAAAAGACGATTAATGTGGACAGATAAACAATTTAGCGTAGCGTTTCACTTTGAGGCTTTCGTCTTTGCTTCGTAGCAGTGAAAGTTATATGAAATTTTGAAGTTCCTTTTAAAAAAGAGAACGAAATACCTCTATATTTTTCGAATATATTTTTTATTTGAAAACTAGAGTAACGAATAAATTACGAATGAATGCACAGACTAGCCAGTGCAATAACATTAATAACGATTTCGTTTTAAATCGCGAAGGAAAGCTTAGGTACGACTAGCGCCAAATGTCCTTAAAAACATCGAAATAGTGCTTAATTTTTCATTTTCAGGTGATACTGTACAAGCTCTTGAAAATCTGGGGTTATGAAAAATTGATGGATCACTTCCGAAGGATAAGAAGCTTTTACAAGGAGAGACGGGATCTCATCGTCAAGGTGGCAGAGGAACACTTACGAGGTACCGACTCCTCGATTTTTCCCGGTTCCACGCGCGCTTTCCTTTTGTTTCTTCCTCAAAGTCATTTGCATTAGCAGTGAAAATCATTAGCACTTGACGCAACGAAGTAATTAGAAATATACTTGAGAATTTTCTCCGTTGTTTCGCCTGCCTCGTCAAAGAATTTACGCGAATTCACGCGAATTTACGCGAATTCACGCGAATTCACGCGAATTTACGCGAATTTACGCGAAGACGCTCGAAAAGAATGAAAATAGACCGATATAACTCCCGCCGATGACTTATCGCCTCTTTTCAATTACATCACAAACGTACAAGACAAAGACCAAAGATTGCAACGAAAATTTTAAAATATCTATTCCTCAGGCATAGCGGAATTTTCCGTCCCAAGCGCAGGATTTTTCCTGTGGATAAAAGTTCCCGGCATCAAAGACACCTGGAAAATGGTCATGCAACGAGGAGTCAGCCACGGGATCCTCGTGGCTCCTGGAGCCGCTTTCATGGCCGACTCCTCCATGCCTTGCAACGCCATCAGGGCGAGTTTCGCTAAAGCTTCCTACAAGGAAATGAATGTGGTAAGTGTAATCGCATTGAGCCTTATCTCAGCTTTTACTCGACTTTTACGAGATTGCGCAAGAACAGGCTGAACACTTTTGTACGGCAATTAAAACCGATGATAATTCGATACACGCAGCCCCGCGCAACCGCTCGCTTCTAACCAACCTCTTACCGATTTCCTAGCGATCGCGATCCCAAAAGTGCCGAAGCCTAAATAAGCGTAGAAGTATAATCGATGCATTTATTTGTGCACAGGCGATGGAACGACTGGCGCTCCTCATCAAGGACGAGCTGGCGAAAAATAGGTCGATCCTGAACGGCAATACGTGATCAAGGAGGTCCGTGGATTAGGACTAAGCGGACCTTTCGCCGATCCAGCTGATGGAGGAACGTCGACCGCGGGTAAAGGCCACGACCACGGCCCATCGACTCGCAGCGGTCGATAACTTACCCAATGCATTTGACGATTTACCGACGAACGTCGACGCCTTGCGTTGCACTCGCCGCGGTGCTACCGAAACTTATCGTACCATAGTTTTGAAAATACCGTTACTCGTCAAATATGCTTATGTAATCGCATAGTAATCGCATAGTAATCGCATAGTAATCGCATGGTAATCGCATGGTAATCGCATGGTAATCGCGTGGTAATCGCGTGGTAATCGCGTGGTAATCGCGTGGTAATCGCGTGGTAATCGCGTGGTAATCGCGTGGTAATCGCGTGGTAATCGCTCCAAGTTTTTAGCCAAGTATTGATGAATTAAGAAATCGGATCGCCGGAACTAAGGTAGGGCAAACGCTTCGATACTCCATTACTCTACTCAGCTGTTTGCGAAAAGTGAATTTTATTTATCTTCTGTAATCTGTGCCTAATTTATTTAAACTGTCAAGTGAGAAAGTATTAAATAAAAGAGATTTTCATCTAACCGACGCCTACTGCGTTTCTTATTTCAAGGACTTGAAATATCCTTAACGACGATCATTGGTTTTTTATTAAATTTGCGAAACACCATTCAACGATCATTCGACGGAATTCCCTTAAAGTCCGTAAATTCTAGGCAGTGATCATTTTTAAAAGCAGTCCTATTCCACTACTTAGCAAGAATAGCACGGTACTCTGATATCGTGTTAAAACACTCATACAAGTAACGCACAACCACAGCCGTATAGTATTATAAAATCGTAACCATACTTACTCCTAGTAATTCATATTTTAACGAATCACCTCTTGTTTTCATTATTATTAGCATGATACATGATACGTTAAAAACTTAAGTGTCAAATAACATCTGGAAAATTGCACGAAGCCAAACATTTATAATCATCATATAAAATCCATTTACATTTTCGTAAAAAACGTTGCCTTTAATTTCATCAAAACATTTGCTTCACAATTATCCTGCATCTCGTCGCTAGAACTTTCTTTGACCTTCAAAATGTTTATTATTACGCTGCATTATTTAATGCATTCTTTATGCATAATATAATAGAAGACTACTTATTGCGGGACGTAAAGTACAGATCCTCGTAATCAAGTAAATTTCATGCTTTATCAATGAATACTGTACTTGCAGCTAAACTTGCGATCGTTCGCTAACACAAACAATTTTGTTAGAATTCTTATCATTATATTAAATATAAATCTCCGCATAAAAAATATAGAAAAACAAATGCGGTGAGTATGAATTTTGCACGAACCTCTGCAAAATTATCTCGGAATAATCACTCGCGCTTCCGAATGGTAATAAATAACAATTCAACTATACTTGAGAAATTTATTGACGTTGAAGAAATTTTATTTTAATACGTTCTCACAATGTGTCGATTATAATGGAACCAGCGAATATTAATAAACGATAAAAAATAGTTTGTCCAGCGATAATTTTTAATAACTAACGATTTTGTACATTGACATAAGTGGTTTACGAATAAATATTGACAAAAAGTTTCGTCGATACGTTTTATATTTTTTCATACATGTTTAAAGTACATTCGATTTATTCTACGAATATATTGACAAATAAAAAAGTAAGCCGCTGATTCGCAGTCGTTCACTGGAGCAAGGAGTTGTTACTCGGGTGAGCGAGGCAGGCGACGAATCGTGTGATACAGCGTGTATGTACAGTGGTCGTAACGGGGGTGGAAAGCGTGGCAATCACAGAGGGGAACGAGGGAATAAATTAGTAGGAGTAGTTGACGCCGAGGGGGCTGGAGTAGGTCATGTGGGAGACGGCGACGGCCGGGGAATAGGCGACGCCGAGGAGGCTACCGCCGTGGGCCACGGGGCCGGGGCCGGGGGCGGGGGCGGGGGCGGCGGGTGCCGCGTAGGCGAGGGCGGGGGCGGCGGCGTACTTGGCGTAGGTAGCGACCGGGGCCACGTGGGCGTAGGTAGCGACCGGGGCCACGTGGGCGTAGGTAGCGACCGGGGCCACGTGGGCGTAGACTCCGGGGTTGGTGACGCTGGTGAACTGCTTGTTGCTGCTGGAGAAGGGGGTGGCGATGCTCCTCGACTGGGTGGAGATGGACTGGAGGTTGCCGGCGCTGCGGTACACGTTCTCGGAGGTGGCCGTCAGGGCCGGGGCCGAGTAGCTCGTGTAGGCCGGTGCCGAGTAGCTCGTGTAGGTCGGTGCCGAGTAGCTAGTGTACGCCGGGGCGGCGTAGGTCGCGACGCCGATCGCTCCGGCGTTCGCGACTGCGAGGAGGCAAGCGAGTACTGCGATCTGCAACGGACAACGAGGCTATCGGTACAGGCGCGCTCCTTATCGAGGACCTTCGCCCTCGTCGCGCGAATCACCATTTCAGCTTAGAGCAATCGCGGATTGGAATGCCCTTGGAAGCAACGAAATATTTTGCAAACTTTCAATAATTCAGCATAGACATTGTTGTATAAAGTGCAAAAATTGTGACAAAAATGTCGCTTTAAAATGTTGCGGTAAAATTAACTCTATCGGACATTGATAATATTTTAAATAAATATCGGTATAATAATGTGTTTTATGTGAATAATGAATGTTTCATCCTTGAGGTTTAGTATCGACTCCTGCGATCGGAATAGCGAATAATCGTTGTTTAAAAATTAATCTTATTATTTTCATGAGCTAATGGTCAACGAGTATATAATTTTAATATGTCTTTTCCGAAGTTCTCTAATTCGTCATTTTGAAATGAAAAGAAATTTGCAGGTATAATTGTTTATATGATATGACCCACGTACCTTGGCGAACATGTTGGGTCGATTGATTGGAATTACCTTTCGTATCGAAATCGTCGAAACTATGCTCTTGTTCGGAAGCTTGGATTCTTTTATACAAGAGGCTCCGCCCAACAATTGGCCCACGTGGGGCTACTCAGACCTTGAATTTACCCGTGAGCCGAAGGGAGAGTACTTTCGCTGAGACACTATCGGTTACCTGCTATTCGAGAAGCAATTTGTGCATGTTTTTGCAGCTCAGTCTCCTCGTTAGATAATAATAAGCGACTGTTACGCATGCGCCCTATTTAATTACGTTAATATTCAAAATGTTATATTTATGTCGATCCAATGAAACATTTATGTTTTATATTCTCTGTAAACAATATCTTTAAGGCTTAGGGATTTATGACATCTTGTTTATTGCATAAGTCTTGACACTTTTAATATTTGGACCTACATATGTACCAATGTTTGAGGGAGGAGCTATTACTTGCTTATTTTGAGTTAGAATATTTTTCGACGCGGACTTAATGTAAACGTTGAAAAATAATTCCCTCGAGTTGGTGCGGAACGTTGCTTTCCTGGTTTATCAACTTTAATACCTGTCTATCGAAGGTACGTTGTATACTTTTCGAAAACTGTTCTCATGGAACTATTCCAACTATTTGACGTTACGATTTTCAGTAAAACGTTATATCAATGAACTGATCCTGATATTAACTTTTTTCGATTTATTTAAAAGTTTTTATACTTACAAATAAAGTATACGAAGTTTAAATCCGTTGAGGATACTTTTTTCACAAACGCTTTAGATGATCAGCAAACGAATCTATCTTTTTCGTGGATTTGTTCGTAAATTTAAAAGAATAAAATATTCCGCTGTCCTGCCACGTATTAATAATTTGATTGTAGTGAAATACCGTGGAAATATAAATATGCAATATTTGTAATTTTAAATCAAGGAAGTAACGATTTCAAGATGTTACGCGATAATTCCCGTGAGAAAAGGTTAAAGTAAGCGAATAAAACCAGCTGCGGGCGTTTCAAAAGTTAATTCATTTGAGAATTGGTTAATGCCGTTGTATAGTACCAACAACATGTGCATTTTTTTTTAAGTAAATTATGATTTACAAGAAAAAGGTAATAATTTTTCGCTAAAAGAAAATTGAAATATACACGCGATCACGTGTTGCGAGAATTTAATTTACGTGTCGAACAACATTAAATTCTATTATAATATTTCTTCGCGTATAAATTAATCGAACGCATTCTCAATATAATATTTTCGTTTTTAAGGAACTTAATCAATTACGGTAATGAATCTAAATAATGTAATATAAAATACGTTAACAGTTCAAATATTTAATTAAAATATAATTAATCAAAATTTTGTTGCTTTTAAATTAAATATTCACTTATAACATTATTAATAAAATAAAGTATTCATGAGACGTATGAAAATAACTAAGTGTATTTGAGTGTTTATAACTTACTTTTCGTCAAACGTAGAACATAGTCGCTAGCTTTCTATTTTCACAAACCATTTTAATACGATTTTGATAATTGACATTGTGTATATTATTAATAAAATTATTAATACAGCAAAAATTGTAATTATACGTTATTTTTACTTGAATGAGAGAAGTTTTATATTGAACGCGTGAAAAATGTTTTCAATCTCTTTTTCAGTGAATATAAAAAATCTATTTAGTTGAATATTATTTTATTACACGTTATTTCTGCATTTTATTACTATACTCGTTAGCAAATTCAACTATTTATTTAAAAAAATTATAAAATTTCGTCTACTCGTTTTTTATCAGGTGAATGAAATTT
Organism: Wiebesia pumilae; assembly: GCA_018907045.1. Lineage (NCBI taxonomy): Eukaryota > Metazoa > Arthropoda > Insecta > Hymenoptera > Agaonidae > Wiebesia > Wiebesia pumilae. Next base: position 4,167,224 of record JACCHZ010000181.1, on the reverse strand, counting down.
AAAAAATTTAATATTATAATTTAAAATATATTTTTCAAATTTGTTGTTCCTACTAACCTCAAGAGTCTGCTTGTTTAAACGTTTCAATTGTTCAAATTAATTTTTATTTCGAAGATCTGTTTAGTATATAATAAACACATTTCCACTAATGGTAATGACGATAATGTGAGAAAATTAAAGATTTTATTCGTATTTAAAGAAACACCGTATTCGCACATCTATCGTGTTAAAATGCCATTCAACAAGTTCTGTACGAAATTTTAATTTGTCTAACGATAAACTTCAATCGCTTAGTAAAGTTCACTTTTACACCGTTAGTGCGTGCTTTGATTAAATTTTATATTTGTGTTAAGAAAAAGGATTAATTTGACGTCATCAGTGGTGGTATTACGTACGAACGAATCTTATTTTTGCCGACACTCAGATTTCAACCGGATACAACACCTTTTTAATCTCCCCGCGGCAGATTCCTGTATAAATTACCCCAACAATTGATAACATTACCAATGCATGCTTTATTTATCGACTTTTATTTTTATTGATAAATTATACAAATAGTTTGAAAATGATAATAAATAGTTATAAAAGAAATCTTGAAAGCAAGATTCTTACGTTACGTTATACTGCTAAAAATTAAGAAACGAAATCCTAGATTTTTATTCATCTCGAATTACAAAACGCATATAATTCTAGCGTTTTATAAGAAATGTTTGCAATCTTCGTTATACAATCAATTAAACATTACATACTGTTACAAGTTATGTAGCACGAAACGACGTAATATTGCTACGATCATTAGGCCACTATTAATAGGTCAATCTCTTAAAACTGGACTATAAATTTTAAGTACTAATTATTGGCTAACAAAGAAAATACGTAACCTCTTTGACATATTTTCCTCGCCGTTTTAATAAGTAAGAATAATTTCAACTAAAGGACGTTCAGCGCTTAATAATCTTGAAAATATTACGAAATAAAATCTCGTGTAAACGTAAGCATACTGGATTTAAAAAGAAAAGTACAACGCCCAACCTTACACTTCGTATTTACGGATTGCAGTTTTCAGTTGCATCACCGAACTTACGAGCGACGAATTTCGAAGGTGGAGTAACTTCCTATGAAAGTTATTACGACGTCTTTGACCACGACCTCGGAAAAGATCTACAGCACCGTCGGTAAGCGTCACTTCTCGTCCACTCGCTCCAAGAGGATCATAATCGAGAGTAACCATCGGTAACCGTTCGCCAGTGTCACCGCCCCTTCTATTTACGATCGAGAAATTCTCCGACCGCTAGAGCAAAAATAGTTGCTGGTCATGGGAAAACTTTTATTAGACGATATCAACAGATTTTGATCAATTGTTGAATTCGACTGTAATGCATTATCGTGATGGACATTCTGCTTTTAATTTTATTTAAAACGTGGCCGTACGTTTGAAGTTCACAAGCTCTTAAATTGTTTTCTCTGTAGTCATTTTCATTGTCCGAAAAACATTTGACAAATTATTCATATTTTATTGATGCGATTTTTATCAGTCGTATCTGCTTTTAAGAAATTTATCTTTATTTCATAATTAATAAGCAAATGTAATTAAAATACATTTAGCTACTGATATTACAACGAATGTGTCTATATATATATATATATATACATTGTAGTATGATTTATGTGGCAATAAAGAAATTACATAAAAAGGCTGCAAAAGTATGTTTATTCTTATACAGTTTCTTGTAATACAAAGTGAAAATATATAGATATACTTAATAAAGATATCGTTATGCTCGTGATATTACATAGAAAGAAGGATTTTTTTTAAATTTTTTGAAAGCATATTCGTTCCAATATTCGTTTCGGTTTCTATTTCATTCACAACCCAATATATCGTATATCAGTTGCTGGTATTGGATCTTACACTACAGGATACTCAGCTTCACATTATTTACACAATCCATAAGAATAATAATATAACTTGAATTACGCTTTCAGTTTTAAAAGCATTAAAACGTATATATTGTTAAATAAAGGACTTCATCTTCAATTAACGTTCTTATCGACATTTTTCATATCTCTGTTGTCTTGTAACGCTTGTCTTTTTAAAACTTGTCTAACAACTATGACATTTAAATAGACATGTACGAGTTTACTCAAAATATAAAAACGTAACTGTACTGTTTGAAAAAATCAAGACACTAAATTTCTATAAAAAGTTGTATCACGCAAATTTGTCAAATAGCATTTAGAACGAGATAGTATTACTAAATCGCGAGACTGCTTTATTAGGTTTATTCTGGGTTACAAAGTTATAATAATTGTAGAAAAAATAATGATACGTTATAATCTCTAACGAGAAATTAGTTATTAAAGATCATAAATCACAAATCGTTTAAATTCAATTTTTTATTTCAATTGCGCAATAATACATTGATTCACACGGTCAAATTCGCGTACACCATCGCGAACAAAACTTAATAAATATAACTAATGAGTAATGGACTTGTAACGAATTTTTTGGATAGCGACAACAAGTGCAACAAAGCTTGTATTTGGATGTGTGAAGTCGGTGAATCTACTTAAACTACAGACGCACATAATCGAATGATCTTAATTTCAACAACGTTTGTATTTCTGTAGTCGCGTTTACGAGCTTCCAGGCGCTTATTATCCTTAATAACCAATAGTAAATTATTTTTGGACGTATTTATGTATGCATTGCGTTTCCGTGGCTAATTAGTATTGCGCAAGCACTGTAAACAACTCGTATCCTGGGACTTTTGTACAATGACGCTTGCTCGAAGGAAAAGTTAAGGATGAGACATCGTTAACAACGATCACTCCTGGACCACCGATTCTTTTATAAAGCGATAGTGTATTTGATCGTAAGCTCAGAAACCAATCGGGTTATTCGGTTATTAGAATAAGGTAAGGGTAGGGAAGGTCAAGAAACAGATGTGCATACATTGAATAATTCATAAGTCTACATTTATCAATAAATAAATATACAAGTAGGTTCGCTCCGCGTAGGATCAGCGCACAAATCGGTTGTAGGTCCTGCTGATCGTCGTCCCGCGTGAGGATTTTTTCACCAGGAGTAGTTGACGCCGAGGGGGCTGGAGTAGGTCATGTGGGAGACGGCGACGGCCGGGGAATAGGCGACGCCGAGGAGGCTACCGCCGTGGGCCACGGGGCCGGGGGCGGGGGCGGGGGCGGCGTGGGCCACGGGGGCGGCGTGGGCCACGGGGGCGGAGTAGGCGAAGTGATGGGGCTGCTCGAGGTGGGCCGAGTGGTATTCGCCGTGAGGGGCGGCTGCGTATTTGGCGTAGGCGAGGCCGGTGGCAGCGGCGTAAGGGTTGTAGTGTCCGGCGGGGGCAGCGGCGTACTTGGCGTAGGTAGCGACCGGGGCCACGTGGGCGTAGGTAGCGACCGGGGCCACGTGGGCGTAGACGCCGGGATTAGTGATGCGGACGTCGTGCTTGTTGCTGCTGGAGAAGGGGGTGGCGATGCTCTTGCTCTGGGTGGAGATCGACTGGAGGTTGCCGGCGCTGCGGTACACGTTCTCGGAGGTGGCCGTCAGGGCGGGAACCGAATAACTCGTGTACGCCGGCGCATCGTAAGTGGCGTAATCCGGGGATGTCAGGATGCCGGCGTTGGCAACCGCAAGGCAGCTGATGACAAATGCGATCTGCAATAATTTAAGATTTGCTTTTTATCATTATTTTCCTTACTCTCCGACATCGTTGCCGACTTTATTCCAGTATGAGAGTTGATTATTTAGCGGGTGTTTTTGAAAGTATCGGTTAGTTCGTATAGATCGTTTACTTTTGATTCAATTAAACATTTCATTCGTTTGCGTGCATGCGATTATCGCGTATTAAAATATTAAACGTATTATTGTTTTAAAGTGAAACGTACGAATCGAGCTCTCGCCACGATTGAGTTTTCAAATAGTGAAATGTCTTTAGCCGGGCGAACGGATTTTTGATGAACCGTTTTCAGAAGTGTCGTAAGATTTGTTGGAATCGAAGGAAAGTACCGTGCCTTTCGTAAAGTACGCGTACAAACGATCGAGCATCAAGGCTCTTTGTTAATGCACACGTTTTAAACCGGGAATTAAAAAGATTCAAAATTCCAAATCACGCGGACTATTTGAATAAATATTTCATGATATTTGCGCGATCGCTCCAGAGGATAAATGTTAAAATTATCAATTAAGTAAGGCGTATCACTGGAATATCTTGGCGAGGCTCTAAGACAATAGTCGAGAAAAATTTGGCAAAATGAAATCGATTGATGTGCATTTGTCGTTAAGTGTGGCTTTGTATGTTAAGGCCGCACTTGTAATTTTGTAATCGTAAGGAATTATTGCATAATCAGAGCGTCGACGAGCGACACTCGGAGCTTCGAAACGAGTTCGCAGGATCGCTTGAGACCGAATGCGTTCGATTGTACACGACGATGTAGATTGTAACCGACAAATGTAAATTGACGCTTACTCTACAGGCAACCAACTGGAAGATTAATGATCGCGATTGAAGTATTAGACGAGGGCGGTGTAAAATGATAGATGTTTATGAGCGAAGAGCGTAAGGTGTATACCTTGGTGAACATGGCTGGCGAGGTCCGGTCTAAGCTGATTCGTGCGTTCGACAAAGTGACTCGTAACTGTGTCGCTCTAGCGAGGTGCGATGTCTTTTATACCTCTCTAGGAGGGCGTCCAAAACATAGTTACGCGAAAGCGGGATCCGCCTTAGGCGAACTTAGATACGCTTTCTCCGCGCGAACTCACGAATTCAGGCAGTTGTCTCGCTGCAGCCTTGACCTTGCCCGGAGCGTAATTTAATACAATCCGAAATCCTTCGTCAGGGGGGCGGGGGCTTATCTGGCCAACTCTTCCGCGGATCTCAGAAATCCTTTTGGACTCGTTTATTTAGCCATAGCTGTCGCAATATTATATTTGCACCGCAAGCTATCCCCTGGGCGTTGATTACTTTTCGTTTTATTATTTTGCTTTTGGCATGCCCTGCGACGTGCGATCCGAGCGAGAGGAACGTTGGTTCAATACCTCCTTTGATATCTGAAATTTTTTACGAGCGGGCACGAGCGATTTCTCACGCGTTAAATGTACTACTTAGAGCTGCAATAATAATCATTGTACGATTCTTTGCTTGCGCAATACGCAAAGAATGTATTCTTTGCGGATAATTTCAGATACAAGCTCACCTTGCTTTCAGTTTAAATTTTCAAATAGTGAGGTTTTCTGCTTTCTAAACTGTCACCCTTATAAATGTTACAGTGTTAAACCAGCGATGGTACGCGCTTAAAAATAAAATCACACGCTATTTATCAGTAGTATCACTATCTCCATAGGATGGTCGATATAATTTATTGTACATTAACTTTATTTGAAAAAAAGGAAAAAAAACTCAAAAGACCAAAATTATAACGTAACGTTATTAATTTTATTACGATCATTACGTTCTCATCTGAAAACGTAAGCTTTCGTTGAAAGACTGGATTTGTTAATTATTTAAATAAATACCGCTTAAGGTAATTTAAAGAGTGTACCTGCACGAGACGTATTTGGATAAAGAGAGAAGATTCGCCTGAATAAGAGTTAAGATTATAATTTTAACGAGGACTGGACAATTAAATTTCGAATGTATTTCTTGAATAGCTACTAGAACCTCGAAAAACGTTCTTTAACTTCACTTATCCACACCAAATATTTACTTTAACGTGTCTTTCTACTGGTATTCTCTTCCTTGTACGTTTATTTATTAATAAATATTTTTTGCAAATTTCTATAAAAATACGCTATTCTTCATCATTTGAGTAATTGTTAAAACTAGTGCTCAGTTTCATATAAGACTGTAGCACCAATAAAACGTGCTACATATTTCTTTTTGAGAAAAATGATATCACTAGAAATTAATATAAATTTTCTTTAAATATTGTGAAAATCCAAAATATTTATGTGCTCGGTATTTATCTAGAATAGTTATATGCAGAATTTAATTAATATTAATATTTTTAATTATTTGAAAATAAGAATTTAGTATTATTTAAAATATTTGTATCATTTTAAAATTGTGGCTAATGTAATCTTCTGAAAATATATACTATAAATGAACTATAAAAGAATAATAATACGCACACGTGTACGCGTACGCTTACGCATAAAAAAAGCGTTTGTATTCTGGAACTTTTCAGAGAACCATCAAGTATTAATTATTTAAGTACAAATGTAATTCATCGATTTTTAATTGCTGCAAAGTACGAAATTAAATAAATATTCTATAAATATAAAAAAGAAATAAAACAGACATTTATTTGTAATCTTGGTGAATATTAATATAGTATTTTAAGTAATAAAGAAAAAAAGTTATTGTTAATAGTCATATAATGTAACAAAATTAGTTTCATGGTAAACAATAATGTAATAACGCCTACAATACTAATATTAAGTAAAATTTAATATTCATAAAATTTAAGTACTTTTATTATTAATGAAAACGCAAATAAATAAATAAATAATTTGTCATTTTCTATGGGTTAAATCGAATGTTTATTATATTACTTAACCCATTATTATAAATAAGGTGCAGATACAATTTTTCGAAATGGTATGTAATTAAAAAAAGAATAATTTCATAATTAAGTTTTATAATAATAATGACAACGTAGACGTATGCAAGAGGTCGTTTCTTTAAGGTATTTGTAATTTACAAAATTGTACTCGTTCAATTTTCATTCAACTGAAAAATGAATTTAATATATCACACGATAAATTGTTTGTGTGTGCGCGTGTGCGTGACACTTGAATTACAGGTGTGATAATAAAATGATCATATAATGCACATTTAAATTATGCAATGCACGAAGAAAGTTTGATAGAAATCGGAAATGAATGTAAAAAATTAATAACAGAAATGACGAGCGAGTATTACTACAATATGTTGAAATATTAACGAATAAGGAACAGTATAATTGATTAAGGCATTCACAAAGGAGTGTATTTTAATCAAGAATGTCAAACAGGTTACGTAATTATTTTTAGTAGTAGTTAAAACGTAATAATATTGCGAGAAAAGGACATAATTTGTATAAAATATTAATACGAATAAATTTAATAAATTTGATAGTGGTCATCGCTTTAATTAAAAATAAATCGTTATTACAAGATTTTAGTCAGTCTCGTAAGAGAGATATAGAATAAAGAATCATAGCGATTCAAACATTTGATCGATATAAAGTAAATATATAAATGCACAGATCCGTAAACCGATGATAAAAAAATATAATTCCAAGTCGGTTGTACTATGAAACTTTATTTTTGTTATTAATCATTACTTAATTTCCCGTAATTATTTAATCAATATAATATAGTATTCATACATTTTCTTTCATTATCAAATGAAGTACAAGATTTTTAATAGTGTGCTGCACGTCGATTCGATGTATTACTTTATTAAATACTTAACAACCAATTTTATATTTATTATTCTGTTGTAAATTTGAAATTTAATCGGCAACAAATTTACAATAGTCGTTATAAAAATTTTATTTAGTGGGTATACATTCCTCTATAAATACAAAAAATGAAAGTATGAAATTCATCAAAAGAAAGATGTACAATGTATAATTTGTTTAATAATATAGGTTACAAGAGAAAATGTCTTATTCGTTTTATTTATTCAAAGAAAAAAGAGGAGAAATGATAAAAATAAGCAGACGATAATCGTATTTGCTTTGTAACGTATTAGTACGAAAGTTTATTTCGGTGAATATTCTAGAAAATTAGTATAACGTATACATTTAGGACGTTGTTCGTCACATACTCGACACAAGTATCTAGAAATACACATGGATAAGAAATAGTTCACTTAATTCGAGTAAACATTAAAATACAATGTGTTCTTAGTAGCAAATAAATGTATAAATATTTAAATAAAGTATAAATCTGTATCCTTCGTATTTGTTCCGAACGAGTCTTCGTATCACGAATAAACTTTTTACATATGATTTACGACAATGTGTATACATTAATTTTCGTTGTTTGTCTACGCATAAATAGTTATTCCTAAAGACTAATTCAACGCGTGCGTAAATTTCTTTATTCGAAAATTTTTAATATTTTGCTTTTGCGTATTATTATTATTATTATTATTGTTGTTGTTGTTGTTGTTGTTGTTGTTGTTGTTGTTGTTGTTGTTGTTGTTGTGTTCCACATAAATATTAGAAAATGACAAAATCGTATCACAAAACTGACCAAATAATCGCAGATCTCAACACCTTTCACGAGGACAAATAATTAGATTCTTGATGTATTCTGAAAAGAGGAAGGTAAAAAAGTCTAAAAATTAGATTTATATTAAAAGGTTCATAGGTTTGTGTTTATTAATGAGAAAATATACAAAAAAGTTACTTAATGCGTACAACTTTACGTACTGTTAAAGTTAAATTCGTCGTAGTTCTTCATCATTCGCATCCCAATATCAATGTCGTCCGGAGCATTCGATACTGACGGAGCGATGCAATACGTACGTTGTCACGATGGCTAGACAATAATATTCGAAAAAAAAAACTCATTTATTAAAGTACTAATTACTTTTCAGCATATATTGACAAATAAAAAAGTAAGCCGCTGATTCGCAGTCGTTCACTGGAGCAAGGAGTTGTTACTCGGGTGAGCGAGGCAGGCGACGAATCGTGTGATACAGCGTGTATGTACAGTGGTCGTAACGGGGGTGGAAAGCGTGGCAATCACAGAGGGGAACGAGGGAATAAATTAGTAGGAGTAGTTGACGCCGAGGGGGCTGGAGTAGGTCATGTGGGAGACGGCGACGGCCGGGGAATAGGCGACGCCGAGGAGGCTACCGCCGTGGGCCACGGGGCCGGGGCCGGGGGCGGGGGCGGGGGCGGCGGGTGCCGCGTAGGCGAGGGCGGGGGCGGCGGCGTACTTGGCGTAGGTAGCGACCGGGGCCACGTGGGCGTAGGTAGCGACCGGGGCCACGTGGGCGTAGGTAGCGACCGGGGCCACGTGGGCGTAGACTCCGGGGTTGGTGACGCTGGTGAACTGCTTGTTGCTGCTGGAGAAGGGGGTGGCGATGCTCCTCGACTGGGTGGAGATGGACTGGAGGTTGCCGGCGCTGCGGTACACGTTCTCGGAGGTGGCCGTCAGGGCCGGGGCCGAGTAGCTCGTGTAGGCCGGTGCCGAGTAGCTCGTGTAGGTCGGTGCCGAGTAGCTAGTGTACGCCGGGGCGGCGTAGGTCGCGACGCCGATCGCTCCGGCGTTCGCGACTGCGAGGAGGCAAGCGAGTACTGCGATCTGCAACGGACAACGAGGCTATCGGTACAGGCGCGCTCCTTATCGAGGACCTTCGCCCTCGTCGCGCGAATCACCATTTCAGCTTAGAGCAATCGCGGATTGGATTTTCATTACAGAGTGTCGAATTAGCTTATTTGACTTGAATTTGTTTTCGTAAGTGCGCGTACTTTAGCGGTAATTGTTTCACTGATTTGCTCGCAATGTCTTCGTCCGTAGTTAAATAAGAGGTTATAAAAGTGACTGAAAATAAGTATTTAGAATGACCGTCTGCTTGCAGAAGCCCGGGGGATTCGGATAATGTAAGTTCGTATGTTTGTATTATCCGAAAGCAATTAAAAGTGCGACAGACATCGGCATAGCAGTCGCTAAAGACAGAATGCGTAACTCACCTTGGCGAACATGGCAGTGTTCGTTTGGTTGTGGTTGATTTGTACGTTAAAGAATGAGCGAAGGAGGTCGAGTGTCCCGCGATTCTGTCGCTGAGCCTAGGTACGATATCTTTTATACCTCGCGTATCCGACCGGCAAAACGCATTTGGGCGAAAGTGGGGAAGCATCGTTCCATTGGGCGAGCACCGAGACACTTTCATCCGCAGCGCCCGACGTTACGGGAACGTCGGCCACGACGGCCTAACGATTCGGCCTTGGACCAGATTAAATTACGTGAATTCGCGACGCTGGAGCCCTAGGGGCGAAAACTATCTCCTGGTATATCCGCCTCGTTATTATGCGCTATTGTGCGCTATTATGCGTAACGCTGGATCGCTTTCGTCTTACGTGTTACGTCGATTATCTAATTAGTTGTCGCGCGTAACGGAGTAAGCGTGACATTGGCCCGCGAAACGTATTTATTATCACGAATGCAGATCGCGTGAGAAAGTTCTGATCGAATTGCTTTGATATTTCTTGAGTATTACTCTTGACATCCGTAGCGGTTTTCCGACGTATGACTAACACGTGCAGGATTTGTGGAGAAGTCGTATCCATCGAGGGTATAAGATACGCTATGTAGCCTGTAAGGTGATAGATCCGAAAGTTCGCTTGCGCAATTAAAAAAGGACATCGGGCCCTTAATGTCATCGATAATAATTCATAAAGTAGTTAATACCTTTTGTGCTTTTTGACGCTAATATCGCCGACTGCCATTAAAAATCCAAATATTTTAACATTTTTCAAAATAATGTAATGATGATGATGATGATGATGATGATGATGATGATCGATCGATCGATCGATCGTCGAGTATTAATCGACGTCTGGGTATAGATTACTCGTATGGCAAATAGTTTGAAATTTATTATTTGAAAATTATTTTTCAAACTATTGTCTTTGATAAATCGAAATATTTTAATCGGTCGATATGAAATAGTAATCCTTGGATAATGTCAATTCTTTTGTCGGGGTATTACAATTAAAATATTTCTAAGCCTTTATACCGTGAAAGATCATATCGTGATTGTATTTTCGAAATGAATTTCCTACAAAGGAGTATCGGTCAGGCGTATTCGAGCACCAAGGAAAATTATATAAATTCAAGGACCGTAAAATTTCGACAGATAGAAAAGTTTCGGATTTGCATACGCATGGCGCTGAGAAAAAGAACGATTGTTCCGTATAAATTACGCGATACAAAAAGATAATATAACTTGTGGACAATATGGCCTATATATCAATATCTAGATATTTATATCGCGTACTTGAGGAATTGTTGCAGAGAAGTAGAAAAGCGCCGTGCGAAAAGCTCCTAACGAATGTAGGTAATATTAATTATGTTACAATTGATATTTCGAGAAGTACATATTTCGAGAGTTCAATACGATGAAACTCGAAAGTAAGGACTCGTAGAGCTGACCACTTCTGTTATCAATTCTCTTGATACACACACGATGACGATGCAATACGAGACGTGGACTTTTTTACGTAAATAAATTGCTAACGATATAAGGAACGAAAAGAATACTGAAATTATCGGAGACATTTTTACGAAGGAGTAAGTTTTCTTTTTGTATGAACAAGGGGACAAAGGGGAAGAGTTTGACATTTAAAAACACGAAATAAGTAATGAGACAGTAACAAATGAACGAGAAATTAGAAGTTCGGATATTTCTATTGATCGAGCTTAAAGGACATTATCGACAAGGGCACGCATCCGAAAAGGACACGATGAACAAGTTCGCAATGACCATGGCATAAATGTAGGGAAATGGAAAAGAAATACGCAAACTTTGACAAAGAACGATATTGCAACGTACAACGTCGAAAGCTGTACAGCACATTATTTCCAAGAAGATGTATTATGCATAAGAAAAGAAACGAAATGACAGCGGTACCAGTTATCGGTTATTTATACCATACTTTCGCATGCTTGAATCCGGTTGCCATATATTTACGCATTGTCATTGTCATTTCAATTACGCACACATGAATCACACGGCGTCTTTTAAAAATCGAGCCTAGATCTGTGTACGCACGCATTGGATGTAATTGTGTCCGAGTACCTGTGCATATGAGTTACGACGTCATCAGCTCGACCAACGCCTAAGATTTAATACAATAATTTTACAATTTGCGTCTCTGCCTTTAACGGAAAGGGTACGGATAGTCAAACCTTTGCTGAAAGCTGCCACTCGCGAGGAATCTCGTTACTTCCTATAAGTTTCATCTCGCAAATAATTCAGCAGCGTTGAATCTGGGAGGGCGTAACGTGCTCGAGCAAAAAACTTATATTTGCGATCGATCGCAAAGTAGAGTGATACGCGTACAAATGAAATATTATCGGTCGAGTAGCCGTTGAATGAAAAGCTCGCGTCGCTGGCGCGCAAAATAGGATCAGGGATTCTTTGGGCGTCGATTCGAGTGCAGCGATTGAGAGTCGAGTACAGACGAGACGAAAGCTGGAAGCGGGCGTATGAGCTCGCTCGAATCCCAGGAAAACCGTAGGCTCCCAAGGATACGCGAACTACTACTCCCGAACTCCCTTTCCCTTCGTCGAGCGCTCCAGAGCCGAGCTGCCCGAGGCGCTCAAGGTCAGCCCTGCGCTCCTTTCGCAAGTCCGACTGACCCCCTTTTGGTGGCCAAGGTAGGCCCGTGCGCGGCCCAGCGAGATTTACGACGGTTTGCGGGGCGGGGGGGCGGGGGGGGGGGGCGTGGGGATAGACCCCTCGTCCTTATTATTACGATCGTTATCGTTGTTATTATCGTGGCGATTGCAGGGTCGTATTAGCGGGGGATCGGGCGAGGCCCGATTTTTACACGGACAAGGTGTAAAAATGGCGGCGCACTTGGAGCGCGAGCGAAGGTGAGGTAGGTAAGGACGGTCCGCTTCGAAAACGAGTTTCGCGAGTGAACTTCGTCGATCTTACGTGAGAGAGCACCGTTCGTTCGTTGTCTCGCTCGCGGCATGCGCCTATTAGTATTATCTGAAAATGCGCAAGGAGATCTCTTTCTTTCTTTCTTTCTTTCTTGGCTCGTTAATCTTACCTTAATATTAACGAGATGTTGAAGGGTGCGTGGTTTTGCAGCAGAAACATACTTTTTGCTCGAATTTGTGTGTCCTTCGTCGCGGATGTAACGTACATTATTACGAGCTGTATCATTACGTGGGATCAGTACTACGGACCGGTAATTCATCGATTTTCTTCAGGCCCTATCGCTCGCAAATGCTTTACCGTCGATTCCGCCAAACGAATTTTGATTTGTTTTATTTTGGATTTCATTTAAGATCGATGCAGCTTTGGAGAGCCACGAGTTGCCGTCTTGTCTCCTTTTGTCAGAAATGCGCGCTTGTAGTATATTCGTAAAATAGACAGCCTCGCGAGTGCATTCAAGTATACGGTATTTTTATAGACAATGCAAAGATAATATAAATTTATCACTCGAGCTTCGTTTCATTTCATTTGTAAATGAAGAATTTAAATGTTCGTTTTAGTTCAATTTTCCAAACTATTCGTTCGAGCGACGATGAAATGCTCGATTTAATTGTTATAATGTAACGTAACCGTAACGCATAACTTTGACAGATTTTTAATACATTTATTACAACGAAACGGTATTACCAAGTGTTTTAGCGAATTAAAATTAAAAGATACGCTTACCTCTTAAATATAATGATGTTTACAATTCAATTACCGCGAGACCATTCCTCGGTTCAGTAGCTGTAATATCGATAAAATTGACTCTCTCTTTCGTAATGATAACTTACGTGAACGTTATTGGTACTCAGGAGTTATTCGAGGAGGGATCTACACTTAAATTATAGCCTTCTTTGTAAGCGATTAAAACTGAACCTTAGGCTTATTCCGACAACGAATAAACCTTAAATGAATTTTTATTGTATTTTTAAGATTGCACTATTTACAAACTACAACCCTGAAATTCAACGAGGAATACTTGATCCGATTCGTCTGTGTATCTTCATCAAAGCGCGCTAAATCTCATTGCGATATGGAATAAATCCTTTCTTTCTTTAATTTTACCGAAATCTTAAAAATTCAATATTGTTTGTAATCGAAGGAGGGATCACCCCGTAAATAATTACGGGGAGGCTACTTTACGTTCTGTACTTTAAAATAAGTACACATTTGCCGATTAATTATATCTGATTAATAATTGGTAAATTAAATTAAGAATGAAAGCTGAACTAAAAATAACGCGTTTAACTTGTTGCCTTTGGTAGATGATTCGTTAAGTCTTGAAACAAGTACAATGAAGCAAATAACGTTTAAATACTGTACGTTAATTATCCACGACAGATATTATGCAAAATAATTTATAGGGTTAAAAGATTCTCGCATAAGATTACAAGATAAATTTTTTCTTACGTTGACAAATGGTTTATAATACATGCACAAACACTTCTAGAAACACTTCCGAAATCAAATGTACGTATCCACGTTGATATCGTTATTTTATATTTCACGAAGACGAATATAAGGTCTGGTAAAAGTTGTTGTTTTTAATTCGCAATGTTTCATCCGATAACGACGTCTGGGCATTTGATTTTGTATATGATTATAGATGACATGTCAGTTTGATGACTAGAATCGGTGTAAGTGGAGCCTAGGTCGACAAACTCTAGGCGTTATGCAACGCACAGTGAGAAATGGTCGATCGCCCAGTAAAGAATGTTAATTCTTATATTACGATTTCATTCTTGCCACCTACAGAAACAGATGAAGAAATGCTTTTATAACGGGTAGACATTTGTCTGATGTCTGAGAAAACTGATTTTGCGATGAGATACGCACAAGCGGATAATTTTTTAAAGAGAAATCAAGAGCAGTGCGACCAATTGCACATATTCCTTTGCTTTTGAACGATTGAGAAATATGCTTGATGAGAAATATCCAAAATAGAATTATTATTATTGCATTGAAATATTCAGTGCATCCATACTTTCTTTATTTTGTTTATGTTGAGGCTTTATTACGAGCGATATAAAAAGAAAGTGTTGAGTAACGACTCGTTGTTTTCAGTCGTGATCATAAATTCAAGATTTATGAATTAATTATCATGTCATATGAAACAAGACTAGACAAATGACCGGGAACTAGTAATGAACATTTTTATGAATAATTTATGACTTGCTCGGGTATTTTTGAATATTAAATTAAGAGCTCTACCGTGGCTCAGTTATATTTCTTTAAATAACTGCTCGTATAATGCAAAATTATGCCACAAGATTTTTTAGATCAATGTTACTGCTATGTAATCTTATCAATTTAATGGAACAATGGATTTTGTATGAGAAATAACTATTAAAAGTAATAAGAGAACATTATTTATTATTATCTATCCTAAATATTATCATACTAACAGAATTTTCTAACTGCTTGTAATTACAATTATCTGTACAATTGTTACAACCTGCTAAGTCGAAAATCTATTAAACTTAAAGATCTTTGAGATAACAAATCTTTTTAACTGCGCTCTCAATTTACAGTTTTTCGGGATATTAACAATTTGATTAAATTATTACTTTTCATAAATTATTTAGAAAGTAATTGTCCCAGTGAGAGAATAAAATGCCGTGTTGGTATTATAGTTTTCGATATACGCCTTTCACTTTATTTTGAAACTCCATTGATAATAATATTTCTTTTGACAGGAATAACGGAATAGACTTGATATCTCGAAATTGAACGCTGAACATATATCGAATACATATTTCTGAATATTATTAGAAACCTTTTCGTGCACGCATGAAAAATATTTTTAAAAATGTTTTCGTGATTGATGCACTCACAGTTTTCAGGCTCAACAATCACGCAATAATGTTTTACGATTTTTTCAAATCCTTTATTGTTGCGTTAAATAGTTGAGACTTTGTTATTCTTCTGAGTGCTGATAAATGCAAGCTAATTTATGAAAGATTATATTAGTTTAGCATTTATTTAAGAGTAACGACATGTAAACAATATAAAACGTCCACTATCTTTTAGAGCGTCGGTATTCCAATCAACAAATGGCTTTCGAATTCGATGTTGTAAGATTGAGCAACTTATATGAAAATGACGACCGTCAATAAGACATGGAATATAAATTTTTGTCTTCGATACAGTAGTTAGTAACTGCAAATACACGGATGAGTATCTTATAACTATTTAATTAAAAACTGACTCTCTCCGTATGAAAGCTTGGCACGTCATCCTTGTTATCTTAAATGTGTTTGTAAAAGAACGGCGTAACTCTACAGTTTCTATATTCCCGAAAGGCTCTAAATTAATAAAAAGAAAGCTTTGAAAGTTAGGCCTTAAAAGCGACGCAAAGAATTGCCAAGATCGGTAAGACTGATCCACGTGTACTCGTAAGACTTTGTACGATATGTGAATAAAGTTTAAGAGCCGAAATGTCAGTTGAAGTGTCGTTGCTCCTGGTTGAACATTTCAGCTAATCGCAATTTAATTATTTCTCGAAAGAAACTGAAAGTGATAAACGGGCTACAAAGGAAACTGCTCGTAATTAAGTAAACGGAGCAACAAGAGCCGCCTCGTGCAATTGAAAATATTCCGCTGCGCATACGCAACGGCGATATCTTGGATGTCGCCACGCGCGAAACATTCCCTCGACTCGGTGGCTTGTTATCGTAATTTCACAAAACGCGTACGAAAGCTCCGGCGAAGGCTCTTAAAATAACGCCCGGTGCTCGATTAAAGGCATTAAAGGATTAATGACCCTCGGCGGTCCAGCCGCACATTTTTCCGTAATCACAGGTGCGGCGAGAGACGCGGGCGGCATTGGCAGTGATCTCGTTGCACCTTGGAGGTGAGTTGTGCAAGGAAGGGGGCAAAGGCGTCGAGGCGCCGAAAATCCTCGGCGTTGACAGAATGTGCCCGGGACCCGATCGACGCTCCTCCGATTCTCGGCAACCGGATGAAGAATCCCAGGCGATGCTCCCGCGTGGGATTGAGCCCCTGGCGCCCAATTGAGCAGAGAAAGACGCTGTTGCCTCTCTTTTCAAGCACGTCTGTTTCAGAGGAAACATTTTCACGAGCATTTTATTATGATACTATCGAAAAAATGCATAATTAGGATCTTTTGAGAAATTTAATGTTATTGCGCTTCTACTTTGAACAATATGAAGTAAAACCAATTAAACTCGTAATGTTTCTTTGCTTATTAATGTTCAAAGTATCGATTGATAACGTAATGTTTCATAAATCGAAAGAAATAAAATATGTCGTTTAGCTAAAAATACTATCTCTCATAAGTAAAATTCCAAATATTCACAAAAATAGAATCATTTCAATGTTTATACGTCAAGTAAGACTGAAAAGTTAAAACTCAACAACTAAAACTATGCATGGATTTGCGAATGGAAATTATACACTTCGGTAGATAAATAGGTAAATAATTATAAATTATGGAGAAATAAATGGAGAAAATTATTCATTATATTAAATAAAGAGCTATTTATGCATACCTTCTTTCATAATGCATTATTAATCCTTTTTTATTTATATTGTATTCGTGAAATATTTTTGATTATTCTTTGTATTAGAAACATCAGCATTCAAATGCACTGAGAAGTAATTATCTCGTGATTTATTTCTTATTCAGCTTTAAGTACTCATAAACTCATAGAAATATTCATAGATTTTTAATATGACAAATTACTTTCTTGTCTCAGTTTAATTATTAATAATAAAAAAAGTAATAAAATTAAAGATAAAAGATATTTCATCTATAATCGATATCTATAGTCGAATTGCGTCTTCTTAACAAATATTTTTCAACTTCTTCGAATACACTATCGTTTAAATTTGTCTCAATAAAAAATATCTTATTCGTCAAGATAAATACACTTTATTTGAACCATCGTATAAGCATAAAAGAAAAATTTAATCGAAACCGAATGAAAATATGATCGAACAACTTAAGAAATCTATTTATAGATAAAATAACGTAATTCTATATTTGCATGACTATCTTGTTTTGGCATATAAAAATATTTGTATCTGATCCTACTATAAGCGATCGCTTTTATAACACCTCACACCTAACAACGTACGTTATCTCGCGAAGTCTTCCTGTATTTATTTATTCAAAATATTTAACTTTAATTAGTATTCCTTCCGTGCATTCACGTTGTACAATTTCACCAAGTTTAAAGCAAATGGGTTAATAATTCAATTACAAATTAGCTGCAGAGTTATTGCGATCAAATGAAAAACTACATGATTTAAAATATTGTTATATAAACGGAGACTTGTGTAAGTTTTTCTATGAATACTTCATGTACAAATGTTGATTACGTATTATGAAAAATTAACCTCAATCAATGTCAAAACAATGTGAAGAACACAATTAAAAATTAGGAACGAAAAGTAGGAACGAAAGCATTATAATCCTTTTATTGCTTACTGCAAAATTAAAAAGTCCTATGATGAGCGAAAACAAATTTATTCTGTTAAAAATCTAAAAGAATCCTCAGCCGGTGTTAATGAACAAACAAGAATAACACTACTGATTTTTGAGTAGAGAACAAAAATAGTTGAAAAAATGATATCTGGGTCAGACGATTACTCTATGCCTATTGATTAGTCATTTGATTAAAATATAATTTTAAGCTTCTGTAGACAAGATTTTCCTCACTCAGCTTATTTGCCGGTATATGATCTTTTGACTATCACGTGTTTGAGTCAATGACACACAACATGTTAAATAGTTACAATAAAAAATTGCTTTAAAAAGTTAAAAAATAAAGATATCAATATCTCTATAATAATTTTTTGTCAAAAGAATCAAGTTTTAATACTAATGAAATTTTAACGTTCGTAAATTGATTTGAAATATTGCATTATATAATAAAGAATTTATTCAATAAAAAGTGTATTTTTTACTATTTTCTTTTAAAAATATAAATACTCAAAATACCTGTAAAATCTTCACAAATATATTCCAAACAGAAAGAATGGAAAATCTAATCTCTTTAAAGATTTATATATTTATTTTTTTCATCAAACATCAATCTACATAATGATGCTTTTTATAATAGTTGATAATGCTACAAACTTTAATTTGATTACTTATTGTTATTTTAAACTTTTATTGTATCCAATTTAAATATAAAATGTACATGTTTGATAGATTATAATTAATTTATTTTATACTTAATTGACTGACTTAAATTTAATTAAAAATGAAAGGAATTCTAATTTTTAAATATTTCTTTTGATAAATTATTTTTTTGTTTATCCATTCAGTTACTTTATTGTAAATCTATATTTAATTTATTATAAATAATAATAAATTATTATTTCATTTTATTTAATTGATCGAATGAGTAAATATTTTTCTTTAAATTATTAAGATACGAACTAATCTTGCCCTGAAATACAAAAATATTATACAGAGTATATCATAATTTTGAAATATTAAGATGTCAAGACATTGTAAATATTAGCACTATAAGACTTCATCGGTAGTATATTAAATTTAATTTCAATACTTCTTTTAGTTATTTTAAAATAGATAAGTTTGCATAAAAATATAGAGATAATCAAGTAGCTTTACATAATATATATATTTGTATTTTTTTCAGATGCGATATGATGAAAAGAATGATTTCCATTCCACGTATTTTACATAATGTTTTCAAATCAGAAAGAAAGTGATCAAAGTTATAAATTTTTTATAAGAAATATATTTATTCTATAAGTATTATTCTATAAGTATTATTTCGTACATCCAATAATGAATATAATATGCATAAATATGTTATAATTTTCATATGCATGCGTGCGTTTTTTATATAATGTAATACTCCATACTATTTCGTAAATATAAAAAAATAAATGAATATGTATTTAATTAATTTATTTAACTTGCGACTTTTGAAACATAACTTAGGAATATAATGGCCGTCTCATTCTACTATTAAGTATTACAATTAAGAGTTCTTTAAATTTCTTCGAAGACTGAATCACATTTAAGAAAAATGTCGATTTCTTGCGTCAGAAAATCTACGATAGCTAATCTCTGTTCTTGCACGAAAATAATGATAAAATTAAACTTCTTTTTATTCTGTTATATGTATTACATTCAGATTTAAATTATTATTTCAATCTTTTAATGAAATATAAGTATACTTATATAGAATAATAATATGATGAATATTATTTAAAGAAATATGTTACTTAGGTAAGCAATTCAACTGATATTTATAAGCATTATTATATGATTCGAAAAGTTTTCAGAAATCACATCAATCAAAATATTGTACAAACGCTGACTTTGTTATAAAAGACAGTGATCACATTATCTGACTTTATTCGAAACTCTTGAAGAGATCTTTATGTTAACTTATAAATTATGTTAGAGATTATTAAAATTTCATAATCTTTCAAATTTTTTAATCATATGAGCTTTAAAAATACATTAATTAATAAATATAAAAATAATAAATTAATAAATTATTAAATTAATAAATAATACGTAAGTTAATAAATAAATTAGTTATTTATATTTTTAAGAAAATAATAAATAACGAAAAATTGCATGTGTAAAATATAAAGCGATTATCATGAATGAAAATTTGTTATTATGATATTATGTTTAAATACGTTTAGTTTATTTAGCTATATTAATTTTTTAACTTATATTTATTATATAATTTGTTCATAAATCGGTAACTAAATGTTATTTATTACATAAGAGTACAACGTGCAATGTTTTAATACATGAGTAATGTAACTCTGATAAAATATATATTGCCTTAGAAATTCAACAAATTTAAATTCATTAATGATTATCTAGGTAAAACCAATGGCAATACTACTGTATAAAATATGTCTAAACTTTTTAATATTATAATTTATTATTTTTAAAGAATCATTCACCTTCTCTCCACTATTTTAACAATTAATACAGTATTTTTGTGTATACCTTAGACATTGTAAGTATTCTAAATATAATATATAACTATGCAGGTTCTCTATAAAATTGAGTAAAAATTTGGTTATATTTGCATTATATTAGAACTTTCACATAAAAATATAATTGCTAATTTTGCTTTCCTTACACTGGAGATGTACGTTAATATGTTTTTTAAATTGAGTATTACCTTAAAATTAATCGGCAAAAAATTTATTTAAAATGACTTAACTTTCAATTGATAAAATTACGATATAACATTTATTTATTTTATAAATATAGTAGTTTAATAAAATAAATAAATTCGCAGGTAAACGGAATATTATTTTAAACTGAATAAAACATATTTTTCTAATACACTATCGCTCTGAGATATTCATAAATGGTAATCTCATATTTTACCTATTCAATTGCCTGAAATAATATTAAGTTAATAAGAATATGATTTTGTAATAATAGTCTTTTACTTGCGCAGTAAACTTGTAAAAATTAGAAATTCGTACTTTGCGTAGGGCTAATTTTCGACTTGTGCGATGATTTATATCGTGAAACGCTTTTGTTTTTTCCAGCTACTGTTTTTGACGATTCTATAGCAGCTTGCCCCGGAAGATGAGAAATTCCAAAATTTGTTAACGAAGTGAAGCGCTCCACTACAACGCTGCATGCCTTCACCAATGACATAGGTTTTTTCGAGCTCAGTGGCGTACCTGCTATGGGAACAATTTATTAATTAAACCGATTTCGAGTGAACTAAGAATATTGTATATTTTCAATGAAATATTTAATTTCCATTTGAAATGCGGAAAATGTATTAGATAAATTCAGCTGAGACCGTGAATCTGAACTGTATTAAAATATTCAGTAAAAGTTTTTAACGTATAATATAACAAATAACTTAGTACACAAAGCAGAATATCGTGCGTATTTCGCATTTAATTATTATGTTATTTCTGAAAACTAGAAATGGTCATTACTATAAAGTTGAAACATACATTTATTAGGACTTCCAGAATTAGTAGAAGAAGCATGAGGTACTGCATTCTCTGACGTATTTTTGAAGATCTTGGAGGATTTCGGAGACACTTTCTTTGCTAATAATTTAAGTACACTCGTTAGCATTTTTAATAAATAAAACCGTTAGTTACGATATGGAATTCAAACGTCATGTAAATTTTTTTCTAAAAAATTAAATGGTGTTTAATTGTTATTTGGAGAAAATTGTGTAGTAGAATATATTCCATAAATTCTTTTTAATGAAGGAATTACAACCGAATATCGCGGGACAAACTCAAATGTATTTACAAATAAAATTCATATTCAATTCTGACGTTTCTGTAATTATTTTTCATACCTTTTTCAAGACTTTTTCAGACTAATATTTATCGGAACATTTCTCAGAAAACTAATTATAAAAAAGATTTCTCTGTTTGTTCCTTTTAAAATTATGTAAAAAAACAATTGTTAATTTAGGCACTCAAGTGTCTAATAATTTATTTTTTAAATACACATTTTTGTAATTAATGCACTGCAAATAAATTAGGTAAATCATACTTAATTCAGTATTAGTCTGATGATCCGTAGTAGGACTGCGACTTCTCATCGGACTCCATTTTTTTTTTGCTACTGGAATATTTGGTTTTGTCCCCTCTGCTTTTTTCGATGAAGATGCATTTGTATTTTTTCGAAATGAATCTTTTCTCTTTATTGTCGATGTAGGCGAATCGTTAAGACTAGAATCTTTCTTGGTTGATATCGATGCAGGTGAATTATTACGAAGTGAATCTGTTTTCGACCTCGTCAATATAGTTGGTCTATTTTGAAGCGAATCTATCTCCTTAACTGTTGATGTAGATGAATCATTTCGAGGTGGCATCCTCTCGTTTATCGCATCCAAATTCTTTACCTCATCGAATGTCAGGTGTTTATGTATAGCTAAACATAATTAATTAGATGTGAGATTAAGTTAATAATTTATAATTATTAATTAATAATTCATTAGGTTTTTTGAATAATAAATTTTTCTTAATAAAATTTGTTAGAATTTTTGGTAAAGAAACAATCGAAATTAAAAAGTTTTCTTCAACTTCAAATAAAAAGTATATTACGTACAAAATAGTCGATGTAAACTATTTTTAAATTAAAAGCAAAAAGAAGAGTGTACAGAAAACGTTTATTACGCATTTCTAAGAAAAGAAAATAAATCTATGGAAGTAATGCACGGTAAAATTTTGCACAATGTTGAGGATGAAAATGTAATATCAGATCCAATTAAAAATTCCATATATCTTTGTAATAGTTTTAAGCGAACGTAATAATGATTCTATAAAATGATCCTTCAATGAAATCAATGGAACCTACATAATTATCTGCAGACTGCCAAACAATATTATAAAAGATTATAATTTCATCTTTTAAATAAATGAAAAAAGTAAAGAAGTATTAAAAGGTGTCATACATTACTTATATTAAAGTAAATATATACAACATCAAGTGAAACGTACATTTTGCGCAAACCTTGATTAATTATCTTACTTCTTATCAAGAATGAAGCTTAAATTTCTTACAAATTAAAAATTTCTTAGTACCTACATAAAATGATACTGGTTCTTTGAAAATTTCGTAAGAGGTCCTTTAAATGACAATAATTGGTGAAAAAATATATAGCTTTACTGGAACTTTAATTAAACTCCACAAAATACTGTAAGCATTTGAGAAAGCTTTATGGAATGATAGAAGCTATGTTCTGTAAGCATCAAAAGTCCAACATATACACGTTGACATAAATTTCTCTCGGCTGCTTCGAAAGTTAAATATTTTCTTACAAAGATTTTTAGGAGAAACCTAATTGCCAAAAGTCGCAGATATTATCAATTTAAACATATTAAATACAGCGACATGATGAGCGATGTTATACTTATTGTTATACGGCTACTAAAGAAAAAACAGAAAATCAAGTAAATTCACTAATTACACATAGATATTAAAAAGTTACACCATCCAAATAAAAAAGCTAAAATATAACAAGGATTTTATCAGGAATATTACTAAATATAAATAAATTTTATAAGAAACCACTAAGAAAATTTGATATTGATGATAAAAATTTTATTGTATTTCCCCAAAAAATAAGAAAGTTAGTATTTTGTGTTTGTAGTACTGCTCATAACGAGCGACTGATTATAGCAGTTTATTCAGCTTACAGATAGAGTACGTAAGTTAAGTTTACTCGGTCAAAATCAAAGAAAAATCAACTGCTTACAACTGAACAAGTTTTTAACTGTCCATACAATTATTGCACGCTATTAAATTCAATTATGAGCTCATTAAAAATAAGAAGGAATTAAAAGAAGAGAAAAAATTACCGCATATCATTGAAAAGCCAAACTCTGCTAAGTCATGGCCAATCGAAGGATGAACACGAAACGAAACAAAGAAAAGCGCATTTCGACGTGAATCCGAGTTTAAAAATACGGGCGTTCATGCCGGTAATTTTCGTGTCTTGCCACGCCCAAATAAAAGAGAAGGACTAGCGAGCGCGTGCTTCGAGATCAGGTGGCTTTCACGTCGCCGAAAAATGTCATAATCGTGCGCTGCACTTAACTCACCGCTTTTCAAGGACGTCCTGCCACCGGAGAGCGCGCCGAGAGGTAGCGAGCCGCTCGTTGTCAGTCCCTTCAGCTTTAGCACGCTTTCACTCTCCTCTCTGTCGGAAAAGGAAGGGTTAGTGTGTGTGCGCGCGTGTGTGTGTACGTGTGTACGTGTGTACACGAGAGAGAGAGAGAGAGAGAGAGAGAGAGAGAGAGAGAGACGAAGCCGAGGAAAGGTAGCATCTAACGCACCAGCTGTTCGGATGCACTCACCTGAGGATGGAATAGGCCCGGGCCATTTTGCCGATCGCTTTGATCTTGTGGCGTATGACGTCCTTGCGTGAGTTGGCTGTACTTCCTGCAACGGAGAAGACGATAAGACAAGCGTTGACAATATACTTACATTATTATTGCGGGACACTCTTCTGAACTCGCGCCTCTAACTCTTTCAAACTCAGGCGACAAACTCACGTGCACGTTCGTGATTTCAGAGAATCGATGATGAATCGGATTATACCGAGAAAGAGTCCCTTATAAATTTGTTCCTTTCTCTTTAAAGATACCGTGCTTTGATATTTAAAGTTCATTTGCATATTCAACAGTATACTTAAAAAGCGATTAGATTACAATTTGAAAACTCGAATACAGTTTATATCTGATACTAAATGCGGTAGCATTTAGTTTCCTAAAAATACAGTAGCATTATTTTTATTACATTTCAATTTTTCAATTAAAAGCTATATAAATGAAAATGATAGTCTCGAAAATACTAACAGTAATAGAAATAAACGCAAATATGAATATTATAAAAAAATATTTTGCATTCAGTTATTCCATGCTTTGTAATTTCATTAGGACTTTCATTAATTATAATGAACGGTCCTTTTTTTAATTATTTTTATGAGATTTTGATTTTAACGTAATAAATTTAAAAACTGTAATAATAATAAATTATAAGTTGATTAAATAAAAAATAGTAATTTTATCAAATTAATCTCTAATTTATATACTTTACTATTTGTAATACATGCTTAAATTATTAATTTTTTCCATAGTGCTAACAAGTTTTCAGTGAGTACGAAATGATCTATTTTTATTACTAAAAGCTTTAGTTTCGAATCTAACATGAGTACAAAATTAGGCATACGAAAAGAGTGAATAAATAAATCCAAACTTTTCGAAAAAGTCTTACGAAGCTTCCAATGCAAAGAAAGGGTTGCACGCTGCAAATGACAAAATGATTCACAAGACCATATTATTGGCGCTCGCTTTACATCGTTTTAACTAATGAAACAAGTGTTTTCATTATATGAAAAATATAACAATGTATTAATTACTTTGTAATAATCAAGCTTTTGTCAAATTTCTTATAAATCAAAATGTACCGATATTATTTCACTTTAACTGATGTTATAATACTAAATCTGTTATAAAAATTAGTAAAATTACTGCACGTTAATAATGTAATTATATTCTATTTATAATCTATTTCGAAAACCGGACACGAAAATTAACATGAATATTAATGATATATTTACCATCTTCAAATTTCTCATTTTCTTGACTTTTGAGTTCTTCATCTGAACATATATTTAAAACGCTAAGTAACATTTCCGTTACTAAAACAATAATAAATTCAAACGAGTGTATTTTTAATATTGGAATAGTATTATTAGATTATTTCAATTTAAGTAATTGCCTTACCTTTTTCACCGAGAAAAGGTAAAGACCACGAGAAAACATTCATCAAGTTCGGCAACCAGTAAGGATGAGGCGAATGCGTAAATTGTTTGATATTCAGCACGTTGTTTTCATATTTCAAAATTGACGCCTATAATTACGATGATATTACAATCCATCATGTTTTTATCACAATATTTTTATGAAAAATTCTTTAAAGTTTCTTTTCTTAGATAGCAGTATGCGAACCTTATTATTGTAAATGTCAATGTAATTGGGAGCGCTGAAAAGTGTTATGAGTGCTGGAAAGCCATTTTTCGTGAGCCGATACATTCGATATCCTGCGTCCTGCGCCTCGTGTGCCCTAATTATACTTATCAAATTGTTCCGCTGTAAGAAATCGCAGCAAGCTGCGTAACTACGAAAGTAAATGAAATGCCAAATAATATTCTATGCGCCAAAATAAATGTGCGAATTAAATACAAGTGATTACTATGAATTCTAATGTAACATTTATTAAATGTTACCTATAAAAAAATGAGCAACCTCTGGTACCATTATGGGTATAAAATTTATCGTCCTTTTCATGTCCAAAGTCTTCTGTTGGATCTGACCATAGCATGTCGCATAAAATACCAAATGACGGTGGCTCTTGAAATCGATTAATCTACAAATAAATTAGCCCCAATGATTAATAGTTAAAAATCTCAATGTACGTTGTCATATTTGTTAAAGTTTCTTTTTAATTGCAAGATTTGTACTTTACTTCAATTTATAAGGAAATTTTAAGTCGAATAACACGTAGTAATTTGAACCACTTATGCATTTAAAAATTATTAAGAATAAGCATTTAAAACTAGCGACACTGAATATTAATTACTCTTTTTATGTCCTCTAAATCAAGAATTTCTGGAGATAATCCACCGTGTACGCAGAAAAATTGTTCATTCATAATCGCTGCTAGAGGCAAACAATCGAATGCGTTCATGCAAGCATCGTAAACTGCTGTCGAGTATTTCACGTGACCTAAAACAAGAATACTTTTTTACAAATGTACTTTAATGATTAGCTGAAAGGAACAAATTATTTAATGGTTACATTCTTGTTTAAATGTGAAGAAGTCTGTAAGATGGCGACACTCATGATTACCCCTTATAAGAAAGAATGTGTCGGGAAAGCAAATTTTCAAGGACCATAGATATAGGACACACTAAAAATAAAATAAATTGTCATGTAAATTACTATCAAAGCTTCGAATAATATTTATAAATATCGGAATTGAATATTTTTATTTTTTGTATAATGTTGAAGCGTCATTTGTCATAATGGTATTATTAAAATGGTAAAAAATGTTAATTTTCACGCGTTTATTTGTTTAAATAATAAAAATAAATTGAAAATTTTTTAAAAAGTCGATGTTTTCTTAATATATCGTAGTATCTACCTCGATGCCAAAGTAGCCTCTATCTACGTAGTCCCCGAGGAAGAGATAACTTGTATTAATCGGTGAGCCACCCACCTCAAATAATCTCATTAAATCGTAGAATTGACCATGAATATCACCACAGACTGTAAAACATGAGAAACTTTTATTTACGAAATATTCGTGTTAGTATAAATTTTCATATGACATAATTTCTTATATTGATACTTCTAAATTATTTGTAAAGTATGAACTTATTATAGTATTACAGTCATTTTTACACAAAAAATAGATCATTTTAATAGATAAATGTGAATAAACTTATTAAAACAATACCAGTAATGGGCTGCTTAACACGAATCACATTTTTTTCTTTCCGAAGAATTTCTGCACCCAGATTTATAATACGAAGTGCTGCTGATTCCTCGAGTCTACCTTCGAGAATTAAATGATGCTTCAATATTTCATGACAAAGTACACCAGTACTTGGATCAAATAAATCAGCTTCACGTAGTTTATATCTCGGTGGACAGGGTACATCTGAATTGTGAGAAAAATTATCGAAAATGTATTTTTAAAAACTACATCACGAGCAACAATTTTTATTCGAATAATGCAACGAAAGGTTTAGTAATTGTAATATTAGTGGAATTAATTGGGAAAATAAAAATACGGTAAAATTGCTTTAAATTATTCAACTTTAGGAAATGTAAAACAATTAATAACGGAAAGATTTTTATCAAAGTGTCTTAAGAACTTTCCATAAATAACTGTATTGTAGCAAAATCTTTAAGCTTATGCTACTCGAGTAATATTTCGAAAAAGTCAAGTATATTTCCGATAAAATCATACTGATAATACTCAAAGAATTTGTAAATTGTTCAGAAGCATTATGATCTAATTGCTAATTACAATTAGCAAACTATCATAAAGAAATTTAATTTCCTAGCAATTTATTATAATACAACATAATTTAACGTTGGAGTTAACAGGTGATCGCATAAATAATTACGAAAGTAAAGTTTTCCGAACGAATCAACAATTTACCACTCATGATTCTTGACGTAAAATTTTTGTTTTTCGGCGACTCTGGTATAGCTTTATCCAAATAGTCCTCCAACAAGGACTGATTCTCCCCTTCATCGTTAGACTTGTCCTCATTTGAAGCAAGCGGCAATGACAAATCCAGAAGATTCATAAGGTCTGTGCTAACGTTTCGAATCGGTTCCGGCATATCGCAGTCCTCCTCGGCGTCTTCATTTTCGTTGGCCGTTGGCGAATGATAATCGATGTAGCTCGCCCTTTTAAAGTCTCTCTTGTCAAAGAACGCAGATTCTTGGTCTTTCATTACCATAATGTCGGGAGACCTGTCGTCGTCGCTCGACAGACAGATGGTTTTGTCTGATTTTGAGGGACTAGTCTCTACGATCACAACGTCGCTGTCGTCCAAGATGTCGATAGTGCTGTTAATTATTAGCATACATAAAAAGGAGAAATTTTATGCTTCACGAGTTTTTCTTTTTATAAGTGCATCAAGTTGTTCGATAAAAGCCGAATTTAATTTTAATTACATTTTTTAATTGTTCCACTTACATACATATATACCTCCACGTGTATTTCCTCGGATAACTCATTCTTTCTTTACAATTTCGTAGGCATTCGTCAATTTTACATCTTTAATCTTACTGAGCACATTACAAAACCAGCAAGAATATAAATATCGATGAGGTTAGACAATAACAAATAAATTAATAATATAACGTATTATATAAGCAGTTTAATGAATGAAAAATATTCTATACTAACAATATTAGACCAAGATACATGTATGCGTGTTCAATTAAAAGTAAACTGTTTATTTTAATCAAATCTCTAATAATAATCATGATTCTTTTTAATTTAAGAATGTTATACCTTGCAACAAATTGGAGACTGAAAACGTATTTTTATCACAAAAGTTTCACACATTTAAATTTCCAAATGAAATTCATCTGAATTCTTTAATGAAATGTAATCTCAAACTTCATAACCAATTAAGTAAAGTGAGTAATTACCATTCTTTAACGGCACTGTCATCGTCGTTATTACCATTTAGAGCAAGATCATGTTCCTGCACGATGAGCTCCGAGGGTACGGTTGTGGTAACGACGTCGAGGGTCGGGACACAGACGTCGGCATCTTGGATGGTATCGGGTTGGTTTGAATTTGCCCCGAGATGAGCAGTCAACTTCCTGCGATTATTTTCCTGACTCGATTTCATCAGCAGCACCGTCAGCGACGAGACGTGGTTACCATCAGGTTGCTCCTCGCCTTCCAACGTCCCGTTCTTTTCTTCCGCGTACGACTCCGTCCTGCTAACGCCGTTACTGTGACCACGCAAACGTCCTTTTAAAGTTAATGGGATAGCGCTCGGAATCGTCGGCTGTTTTGAACAAGTGTATCGGCTTTGCCAAAGTATCGAACCTCTTTCCGAGACAAAAATAGCTTTCTGGATTTCAAGATTTGCCAATGTACTCGTACGTTGGGATAAAAAGGAAATGGAAATTGTTGCGCGGATGAAAAAATTGGAGCGTACTCGTCCATTGAGGAATAAACTAAAAACTACACGCTAGTATGACTACTCTAATGCGAACAAACTGTTTTACGCGATCTCTTACGGAATCTTTAATAAAACAGTTGCTTAATTCCTCGATATTAGGTATGAAAAGTAATAATTAAATTTTACAACCCCTGATAAACATAAGGTTTCCTTGGTATTTGTAAAATTATAATCTACCATGCGCGATATCGCTTATAAGACCTTTGTTTTTCTACATATATTGAGAAAAACAAGTTTGTTTGCAATTTGATGACTTTACTTTAAGGTCGTACCGAGTCCTATAAACACTTCAAACTTGAATGTTCTTGAATATTGCTTATGAATCGTATTCAAATTTTGAACACAAATTACAATTTTAATCATCATCATCGTCGTCATCGGCATCGCCATCGTCATCCTCGTAATTCTTATTGTCACTATACGTTAAGCATTATTCTTTATTCACTTGGCTTTTATTGATTTTTATTGATTTTTTTAATTTACACTGTACTACATAAGTTTTATAGATAGTGTTCATTCGCGATATAAAAGAAAATTTTTGAAGAGAAATTGAATGTCATATGTGATTTATGATTAAATGCACGGTAATATTAATCGACCGGTTAAAAGTAGACGTTTTGAAATAAATAATCATTCGTATCGATAGGAGTTTATAAAAAAAAATTTATAAAATCTGTGGTTAATACAGTGATTAATACTTTTTTCTATTTAAAATATAGTGCTCTAATATTAACGATCCATGAATTCATTTAATTACGTGAATACCTGGCTTTGACTTCTTGATATCTTAACGGCGAATCTTTTCTCGAATTTTCCATAGTTCTCAAATTATGGTCACCTTATCACGTTCGAATTTCTCGAGAAACTGTCGAGATTTTAGAATTAGAATAATGCCCTTGAATTCATCACCCAATCACACTTGGTCTTTAGTTTCAATTGTAGGGGAAATTTGAACCAGACACAATCGTTAAGAATAAAACAAGTCGTAAATTATTTTAATCTTTACCGTAATTCGGCTTACAAATATTACAATGACAGCTTACGCAAAGTAAAAAAGTTATGAATTTTATGTTATTATTCACGGTGTATTATTAAGTATCTCGAATTATAACTTCGATTTATGTCATATACAAATTATGTCAAATACTAATTGGCCGTGCATAACTATCGAACAAAGTTTCAAACGAATATCAAGATTTTCAGATTTTATCACGTGGTGCACGACACTCCCAAATTGACATCTTCGAATAATTATTACGCTTGTATCACTATTGTTATTATTATTCTTAAGTATTGTGGACAAATTATAAGTACAAAGTTAGTTATTCGATTGAAAATGAGAATGAAACCTGAGCGTTCAATGATGAACTTTAATATTGCAAATTAGCTGAAAAACTGGACGTTTTAAGAATATACATTTAAAATGTGCGGCATTACTTTCAACCAAAAATATGTATTCGTATGTATTTTATAAAGTTCTATAATTTGTTGCATTAATATTTTGCGATTTCGAAGGACTTGGAAGGACCAATATCACAAGACGTATTCAATTGAATTTGGCGTCTTCGATAACCTAAAAAATATTTTAAAATGTAACGGTATTAGAAATTTCAATCGGTATTAAATCAAAATCATAAATAAAAGAATTAACTAAAAAATAGATTGTCACAGTTTTACAATGATTATTGCGTGGATAAATTAAAGTATTTTTAAAAATAACTTAAATTAGATTTTAATTGGATCAACACCGGAAATTTCAAGCACTCGTTCTAACAACAGGGAGAAAGATATTTATTTGATAATAAAAAGCCAACGCTAATGCCAAAAAAGAAAATAAAGAGTTCTTTTTTAAGAAAATTAATCGTTATATACTATCCATTACAAAATGTAATGGATGTTTGACCGTATTATAGAACAGGAAAAGATTTAATTGAAAAGTATAGTTTTGAAGAATTTACTTTTAATACACTTGGGTATTCATTTTGGCTTATCATAATCACGAAATGTATTCTGTGCTCATTTAATTCTGTGCTAACTACGCAAAAAAATATATCTAATTACGTTTCATCTACCTCGCCAAATGTACTTTTTCCACGTATCAGGTCAATCAAGTCCAGTGATTTACTCAACGGCTATTTACTCAATTTGGGTCATTCATTCAGGGTCACTGGAACGGTATGCGCCGCTGTGAAATGATACTTAATGCAGCTTCGTCATTTGGACCTTTTACGACGCCATCGCGTTTATCTATAGATCCTCCGAAGACTGTAGATATTACCTAATTTACATCGCTTACTTCGCGTGCTAAATCAAAACGTGTCCGAGTAAAAATCTCGAGATAAGAAATGTCGTTCGAACTTTTTAAAAATTTTTACAAGAGCGGTGAGACTACACATTGTCATGCGCAATTCTGCATTACTTTAGACACCAGTACGAACGAAATCTGTTTCATTAATCAAAAATTTATAGCTTAACAGATACGTAGGGGATCGCAAATTACTTTAATTGAAAATTAAAATATGCAATTTCAAAGATAAAAACGTATGTCTTTCCTAGTTAAATATCTCGCAAAACACAGTTGAGTACCTGCATTTAGTATTGGTGACAATGACGAGAGTCTTATTTGAGAATATGTTAATTTTAACATTTATCTTACTAAAATATATTATTAAAATAAGTTTAATTTATTACTACAAATACAATAAGTCTGGCCCTTCGATTAAAACAATTTAAAATTCAAGCGGTTAATTATGCATATAGTGCTTGCTTCTCTGTTACTCAGAATATTAGTGCTTTTCAACAAAAGTGGAATATAATTTGAATTAAATTTTAAAATAATTAACACCGCAAACGCATATTTATAAGGTTCTCATCATTTTATGGATCTATAATGTGATTTTGTAGAAGAAAATGTAAAATTTGTCGATAAAATTAATTTCTTTACAATATTAAACAATTTTAAAGGCTAACAGTCGAAAAATAATAGTAGACAAAAAAGTCACTTACAATTTAAATAAATTAAAGTCGAAAATATTAATCGAATAATTGATTACTAGACAGCTAGACATGATTTCCTCAAAATAGGCATAGAAAGTAATAATTACTGATATTAGAAATCTGTTAAATGCTTAAGAGGTAAATTAAAAATATGGAAAATCGGACAATATTCATTTTGGAACACACTATCTTCCAGGTCCAAGAAAAAAGTACTTGAAGGTATAGTAAAATAGGAAAATCCTTGTCTTAATAAACATGTAAAGACAAAATATTAAAACATAATTGTAAGTTTTTTAAATCATCATTATAAATCAAAGCTAATGCAACTTTTAAATTACACTAGCAAAGTTTATATAATATTTTTTACTTTAATGACTGAAAAAACAAAAAAAAAATATTATAGAAATTATCTG
The DNA here is from genome assembly GCA_018907045.1 of Wiebesia pumilae. Taxonomy (NCBI): domain Eukaryota; kingdom Metazoa; phylum Arthropoda; class Insecta; order Hymenoptera; family Agaonidae; genus Wiebesia; species Wiebesia pumilae. The sequence continues at coordinate 4,133,828 of JACCHZ010000181.1, read as the reverse complement.
CATATTACTTTACTAGAAAAATAATAAATTAAATATTTGCTTATAAACAGTTTTTTAATCATAAATAGCACATTTTCTTTATATGTGAAAAAAATGTGTAATATAACATGCAAAACATTTGGGTGAGGAATTATCAATAAAAATCTGATTCATAACTAAAAAATATATGTATTGAAGTACAGCGTATAAACGATTCATTATTCAAAATTTTCTGCTACCTCCCTACTATCCTTCCGTTTTTCGATCGCTTTTTTGTACATATTTTTTTATTACTACTATCATTATCATCATCATCGCTATACCGTATTTATAACATATGTTTACGCGATTTAAATACATACAAAATGTAAGTTGATTTTAATCTGTTGTTTTTTCTATGACACTGCTTGTCTTTCCTCTTCATTGTATAATAAGTACATGAATCGAGGACTTCCATATATCTATGCACATAGTTGTATGAGATTACATTGCTAGGCGTCATAAATACGTATAACAGATGCATTTTCGTTTATACTTTCTGATGATACGATTGTGTGTAACATGAGCGTAGGGTATACACGATGGCGTATTACACGTTTAACAGCTTATTTTATACTTTTTTATCCTTATCTTGATCTTATCTTTCCTTGTCTTTTCAAACTTGATTTCTTTCGATTCCTTCTGACTAGGCGACGATAATAATTGACTAATATAAATATCAGGGATGATGTAAGATTACAACCGATACAGAATAACGATTGCGTAAAAAAGCTCCACTTGTATTCAGTTATATTTTTCGTTCTGTTTCATTAAAAAACCCTATCTATATCAAACTTTTATCGTTTAACATTAATTAACAATGTAGTCTTAGGATTCATGAGTATATTGACGCACATCACATTTGAATTAGAGAATTGATATTTGTCGGTCTTTTTTTATTTCTCAATCTATAAAAATCCATGCGAAAAAGCTGCATTGAAAATTTTTTATACAAAAGAAATTACTTTTTGTACCTTATTGTTAATGCAGCAGGTTTTTTTATTTGAAAAAAGTAACAAACCAAGGAAATGTATCTCTAAAATAAGTCTTTTTTCTTTTGTACATTTTAAAAAACAAGTAATCAATTTTTATGAACATTTTTGAAGCATAAACTTATATATCGATAGTTGAATGATAGTTTTAGAAAATGTTGCTTAGTTTCGTTTGTGTTAGTAATAATAATAATAATTTGTATAAATTAACATCGGATAAAGAAGGAATTGCGGTTACGAATTTCAATTTATAAAAAATATAACTCGCTCTCTTATTTCGTTCATGTATATAATAATAGGTTGCGCTTCCGCTGTATACACATATATATATGCGCGCACGCACGCACGCACACACACACACACACACACACACACACACATATAACTTTTTTTCATTCTCATGTAGACACGCATGTCAGCACGCTACCACATGCACGTAACAGATATAAGTAGGAAAATAGTGCTCATTCGAGATTATATATCGCATGGTAAAAGATATATATACATACAATTCAAACTTTTTATAGAAAAGCCGATATACGTACTTTAGACTCACTTGTCAAATTTGTTCATTTATTTAATTATGTGCTCATACTTGTTTTCGGTTTTTTCTTGTATTAAGATTTTATGATTGGTTACAAAAATTAATTTACAATGATACGATGTAGCATTTAGAAAATAAATTCCTCAAATAAAATGATTAAGATCGATGTATGAAATGTTTTAAGAGCTTTCGCTTTCTACGACTTTTTGGCATATGATATTAGCACAATAAACTTGTTTAATTGATTATATTTTTGCTTTTCTATCTTTTCTTATCTACTTTTTACTAATTACTAAACAATACTCGAAACATGCTTGCATTTGAATTAGCCTTCCTAATTACGATGAATTTTTCTAAAATAAGATGCATACTTTGCGTTTTAAATGAACGGAAATTTATGGCATAGCATAATTTAAATACGAAGCCAAGACTTTATTATAGTTTTAATGAAAATTTCTTTTAGATTTTCTCTGAGAAAAATATGTACATGATATTTTCTAAAAGTAAGTTTACTTATTCCAACGTTGAGAAATGTGATTGGTACTATCTGTTTGATTTTTCTTAAAATAAAGTATTAATGAACAATATTTTATTATTTATAATACTTTGAAATCTGTAGATACTGGAATAAGAAAAACTACGGTAGTTATTTAGCAGGCGAAAAATATAACAATTATACAATTTTCGCGCATATTCTCTTAACAGTGCTCTCGTAAAAAAGAAAGATTAACAGAAAAAAGAAGTTTTTTCAAGTCAATATTGCTTGATTTAACTTCCAGACTTTGAGCGACGTAAGTTTAACACTAAATATCTAAGTACTATTTACGAAAAGTTTATTATTATTATTATTTTTTTTTTTTTCACTTACAATGAAGTATATTTTTAGTTTCTTGGAACTAATACAAATGAGTTTAAAACTGAAAATTTTTTTGAAAATTTATCGACTTTTTTATTATACATATAAGTTTGAATTAAATTATATTATTTTCTTTCAAAAAATAAAGGTTAACTTATAAAAATTCGATGAAGTATCCTGTACGAGTTCCAATTACAAATTCGGCAACATCGTAAGGAAATTTAAGGAAAGTATGGAAAAATATCCTATAATCGATATTTCAAAACGAATATGATATTTATCGGATATTTTTATCAAGAACCTCGAACAAATTACAATTAGAATTATATATTATATTGATTTTTTATTTTTGATTTTTGTAAATTTTAATCTCGCTCCATGTGAATTGCATTATGAGATGAAAATTTCTTCTATTGTAACTTAAATTACAAAATAAGTTCTAAACATGTCGGTGAAATTTCAGCTTTCAGTGCCAGTAGTCTCTAAATAATTTACTTATGACGGCAAAGTTTTTACTATATTACAGTTTGCTGTGTCGTTCTTGTAATAATTTCTTTAGTGTATTTTTGAAATACACAGAAATAATTGATTATTAAATATTCATTTGAAATATTAATGCTTAAAAAAATATTCTGAAAAATTATCGCAACAATTTTGTTCGAAATTCTTAATATATTCTTAATTCGATTACCAAAAACAGCGCAGCCTTTTTTCATATTTGGTATTTCATGGTTATAAACAATTTCGGCTTTATCTTATCTATCATTTTCATGAAATTATTTTTTTTCCTTTTTTTTTCTTTTTGGTATCGGGCTTGGTACCGGGCTTGGTACCGGGCTTGGTGCCGGGCTTGGTATCAGCCAAAGGTAGATATTCTTAAACTCTACGAAGCTATATTTAGATACTCCTAATTACAAAATATGGAGGAATAGGAGTAGCCCTAAATAGGAATGAAGATTTCAGTTATCTAGGGCTCTATGCGCAATTTGGTTTGTTACGCCGATGGCGTGAAAGACATTTCCATGGTGATACCGGAGTGGCCTCGGCGGAATTTGGATGAAACGTCGTTACTGTTGCGAGGCTTACGACGACTCAAATGCCTCTCCACCCACTTGAGCATTGTTAAGACAGAGTCGGTGCTGGGCAAACGGCGCTCTGCTGACGTACGAATTATATGCGAAGAAGCAACGCGGAAGGTCGCTGCCATACCCTTCAGAGCCTGTTTTGTAATAAGAAAAGTTTTTAATGAGTACAGGGAGTACGTGCTCTAGCAACTAATCTAGATGTAATTAGTTAGATGTTCCTGATAAAAATTAATTCTATTATTTCGACCAGCTATAGGGATCGTAATTCGCGCGCGTGCGTGCGTTCGTGCGTGCGTGCGTGTGCGCGCGCGTGTGTATGACCTACATTTGATACCGATAGTTAAATCAATCGATAAATTTATGATGTTCCAGAGAAATGATCTGTATTGACTTTCCGGCTACATTTCATCGCTCGTGATAAATGAGTTATGATAGAGCACAATAAGCAATAATTTTATTTGATAAAGCAAGTTGATTTACGGACGAATGTAAAATGATTAATTTAATTTTCAGAAAAATTTATATTTAGAAAAATTGATTATGTATCGCGAATAGAATAAAGTAGTATATAAGTAGCATTTGAAATACTGAATTTAACCTATCGAAGAATATTTATTTCATGCTCATTGATACAAATTTAGTTCGACATAAAACTTAAATGCAATCACTTAACCTAATTCCATTAAGTTCTTTGTTAAGTAAGAAATAACTATTAGAATATATTTGACAAGTGATTAGTTTGAAACTTCTTAATGCATAAATAAAAAAAAAAAAAAAAAAAAAACGATAAGTTCTAATGTAAGATACACTTTACAGAATATGTAGCTGTCTTTTCAGTTGTAAATCATCAATTCGTTATATTGGCTAAGATTTACTTCGGTATCAAATTTTAGCAAGAAAAATATAAAATGCAAAAAATGCAATCTTTTTTAGTACAATCGTATAGTATGTATTTTAAAAATAAAATAATTTAATTTCTTGGCTACATTCTGGATTAGAATGTAGCGATTACGAATGGTATTATTAACTATCTTACTCCATTGAAGATGCAGTATGCCAATATTTACCAGAAGGCTTAACCATGTATTCGTGTATTTAATAATCTTTGGCATCTTTTTATTTGTTATTAGTAATGTCTCAAATAAAGGATATCTGACATTAAAGGCCTTTTAAATGACAAATGATCGGTGATAAAGGAAGTCCATCTTACTTTCATGGCATCTTCATCCGTAGCATCATCACCGGCGTAAATTATTCTGATCCTCTCGCTCCAATCAAGACCAAATGCCGTACGTAAGATATAAATGGAAGCGCGTCCCTTGTTCCATTCGACTGGTGGTTTAGCCTCGAGGGCGCAGTGAGCCCCACATGCCTTGAAACCGGCATCTTCGATTAATTTTTTCGCCTGCTCAACCATCCGTGGTCGCTGCTCCATTGGTGTCTCGCGGTAGTGAAAAGTTAAGAGGGCACCTTTGTTCTCAACCCACGCACCATCCTTACAAACCTAAGAATGAAGAATATCCTTCGTAAAAACCACTCTTGCTATCATTGTGCGTTTAATTCGTATTTAGTTTATCCAAGCAGAGTAATACACAACGTTATATAATGGAGTACAACAATTCATAAAGATGAACAATTGCGGTATTTACGGAAAAAATGTCCAAGTATATTGGGTACGATATTTAAATCTGATTCGTACAATTAGCAGCAAAGAAGATACGTAATAAAAAGAATATAAAAAGAATAAATTATACTCTTTGCAAACCGTTTGGTCAAGATAATATAGCTGAACATCGATAATTAACTTGGTGTCGTGATACCTGATCTTGAAGGGATTGCATAAGGCTTGCAACCTTGTTCTCGAAAACTGCTGGCATAGGATGCACAAATTTGCTTCCATCTGGATGCAGAATTTCCAGTCCATGATTACCAGCGTAGGTTATTCCGTCGATCCCTACCATCGATTTGACATTGTTGACGTTTCTTCCGGATATGATGGCAATATAGACGTCCTGTAGGTTGGATAATCTCTGCAGCACATTCTTGGTCTCGACCGGTAGAATAGCGAGATCCGGATGCGTAGCGATGGGCGCCAATGTACCATCGTAATCCAGAAGTAGGGCCAGCTTGTGATTCTCACCGATATACCTAGGGGACATGCGCCATCACTTGAGCGTTACCCGGCTTTCATCATGAGTTAGGTTGTCATCGCACGCGCGGGCCCGCCTTTTATTAACTTTGCTTTCATTACTGTTGGATCGTGGCTTTTCTTAGTTTTTCTTTTTTTATTTTATTTTCAAAATGCATAGCAATGACTATGTGTTTCAGTTCTTTAATAATTTTTTATCTCAATGCTTTTATGTTTACCCTGACTCTCTCATTCTCCAAAATTAAGAGTCGTTTGTTATAAGCTTTTCATTAGCATCGTATATGCTTCATGCACAATGAATAACTTTTAAAAGCCATCGCGGCGATGTACCCAAACTCATGCTTAGCTTTAAACCACTAGTTTTAAGAGGATTTAACGTTAAAATAATGAAATAATGAATCTGAAAATATAGGTGAATATATATAGAAGCATATAATGCAAAAGCTTCTTTCTGGGCAATTACTCAACATTTATCGTACGATTTTGTCGGATTTTATGAAATTACAATTTATTACAATTCCTACAGGAACAATCTCGTATAATTTTGCATGTACTGTTTTATATGATCCATGTGTTTCTAGATATATATGATTTGCAAACATATCTCAATATATATCAAATACAAAAATGTTATGTTTAAAATTCAGATTCAAGTGTCCAATGATTAAACAAATTTTAATTGAAAGAAGGTGGATAATACATTTTGTTTTATAACGCTAAAATAAGGAATAAATAAATTGGTATGTGCAATCTTAATCATATTCAATATATGACTTTGAATTAAAATTATACAATTGTTTTAAAATACTGAAAAATAGATTATAAAATTTTAGTGCAAGAAAAGCGATAAGAGATCGAATTACAATTTATGTGGTAAATATAGATTCTGAGAACGAACAGCTAGGAAATAGTAAATATGTACTAGAAAAGACATCAACTCAATTAGAAAATTAAATACCGAAACGATCAATGAGAAGTAAAAGATATTAATTCAAAGAGATGATATATGTACAGCATGTGCTTGTACACAATTATTGAATATTCATTTGAAAAGCATTTAAAAAACTGATGGTACGCTTTCAAAGTACGATACCTAATTTCGAATCTTAGACACATAGATAGTACACCCAAGATAGGTTATCCTTAAAACAAGAATTTTCAAGTGAACCAAGATCGTAAAATACATCAATTTATTAAAGTCTTAAAAGTTTTTACTACATTATTCAATGGGTTGTTGCGCTCTACGCGTTTTTTAATATAAAGTACCGTACCATTTACGTATTTTGTACTGTTTTTAATAAATTATTCCTAAAGGAAGGAAAGTCAACTAAAATAAGAAAGAGTAAAGATAATTGCATAAGAATCGTACCCATTATTCCGTATAATTCGTTTATACTTTTACGTCATTTTTAATAAAGAGTAGGAGGTAATCGAAGCAAAAAATATACTAGAAAGTAATCCCAACAAGAGCGTTCTACACATGTTTTAAAGATTAGGAAAAAGATTGGAAAAGTACATTTAATAAAGCTGACTATGCAAATCCATTAATAAAGTCAATTACATAAGCACGTACTTTGTCAAATATATAACAACAATAGTTCAAGTTCTTTTTAGTGGAAGTCACTTCATACCTGTATTCTCAGATTTAATTATTTGAGCGTATATTAAATGGATAACGACGAACGATTACAATAATGGTTACAAATGTTCTCTTATAAAAACCGCTAAACTTTATGCGAACCTTATACGATACTCTTAATTAGGATAAAATTTGAAACAGAAAGTCCACAGGCAGAGATGATTTTAATTAAACATGCAGCTTTACTCAATATGATAATTTACAAAAAATCTTTTCAGAAGTTATACGATACAAATTACCAACCTTGATTCTTAGTATAAAAAGACAAAATATTGAAGCATACTTTCAATAAATAATTGTATCAATTAATCATCATTTTTTCATCCTTAAGTACTGAACTTTCGTAGAGCTTTTAAGAATAGAGAAATCCTAGAATAATTTTCTCTCTATTTCATCATAAGAAAGGAACAACAAATATATTATCGAGATCATTTGCAAGCGAATCGAACAGAGGAGAGAAATTAATAAAATACCCAAGTATGAGTGCCATGCAATTGATGTGCGAGCGGCATGCGAACGTCGTTGATATTACATGCGCTGGTCGGGCCCATATGTGCACGTCCCCGGACATCCTTGATACTTACTTGCTCAAATAATCGTCGAAATCGTCCATTGTTACGGGCTGCATTACCGTCGCTCCGACCGAGTCGCGTTCTTCCAACGAACCCATCACCTGCAGGAACGATTTCATCCAATGGTTAACGTCGTACAACCTCTCGCGGCGGCGAAGGTGGTTCATCCTCAAGGTGCGTTCATCCTCTGGCATCGTTAGTGCTCTGTGATTAACGTTAAAATATCTATTATTTACATAGAAGAAAAGAACGTCAACAATTTTTATACCTCATTCTCTATTTTAATGTGTGTACATTAGTAAATAGCTTGTACATTACTCTTTTTTTGGATACAAAATGGTAGTAAGTTGAAAGAAAAAGAATTTTAAATGCATGACGCTCCGTTAAATTAAAAAAAATGTAATTTATAAGAGAACGCCATTCTATTTTCACGAAGATTCGCCGAGTTCGCCGAGTTTAGTTTTAGTTTTGGGTCGAAAAACGTCGAAAAACGTCGAAAAACGTCGAAAAATGTCGAAAAACGTCGAAAAACGTCGAAAAATATTCGACAGCGAAATCCTATTAAAGAGATCGGTAACGGTAGCAACGTGCAAGCCTTATAAACGTCTAGATTCTTTAAAATTGTAAAAACTTGGAAAATAATTGTAGACTCGTTGCAAGACGCATACCTGTGAATGACCTCGGCTGCTTCGTCAATTTCATAAGGATTGCAAATGAGGGCCTCGTGCATCATTTCTCCGGCTCCTGCAAAGGGCGAGACGATAAGCACACCTGGCGGGGTATTGATCTGACAGGCGACGAATTCCTTAGCGACGAGGTTCATGCCGTCCCTCAGTGGAGTGACCAAAGCTACGGCGGCGTCTCTATAGAAAGCCGCGAGCTCGTCTTGACTGACGCAACCGTAAATGTAACGAATCGGGGACCAATTGGGTGTGGTGAAACGGCCGTTGATACACCCGATCAGCTGATCCATTTCCAGCTTCAGATCTTGGTACTCGCGCACATCCGTCCGTGACGGCACAGCAATTTGTAACATCGTCACCTATTCGCACATCGAAATAAAATTCATTCATTTCCGTCGCATTACCGTCTTGACGTAGTTACCGTTACGACAAAAATGCAGCGGCTTGATCTCACTTTCGCGCAAAAGCTTAAAAATAATAACGAATCCTTGACGTTTGGAAAATAATTGCAATAAATGAAGTTGGAAATATTTCCCTAACATATTAAAGACAAATATTAAATGCAAAAATATAAGGCCAAGTCGTTTAAAGATGTTAGTTATTTTACTTTAATACAATTTAAACAACGGAATAAAAGCACAACGTTCCACGATATGATACCGTACAGTATTTACGGACACGTATTTTCGTGTAGAATAAATTTTTGTCGAGCGTGCGTATTTTCCTTTATCTTGAGTTACACTCGTTTTTTCATAATTTCATCATGACATAGTTTCATTTTTTGCTTTTTTCATTTATGGAACGAGATTGCTGAAACGAGTTCAATAGTCTGCATTCAATGTAAACACTTTCTGTTTTATCTCGGAAAGTTATGACAAATTATGAAAAATTCATTTAGATCGTACAATTACTTAGCGCTGTATTCGTTGTGAATAAAACATTTTAAAACATTTTCTCTCGCTCTATTTATATTTTAAGAATTCTTAATTTGACGTCTTTACGTGTAGAACGTGCAGGCTGTTCCATAGGTCGCTTCCGCGACCTTATTTTTACGCGGCAAACTACTAATTTATTAAGTGGCAAGCGAAAAATTGAATGCAAATAAGTATTCCGAGAACGTTGTGAAAATATGGGCGAAAGCTAATGGCTTGGATCCCCTTCGTTGTCGGTAGGCGATGTAAAAATAAAGCGTGGCACACCTCTTCTCGATGTTCCGGGTGTTTCTCCAGCAGCATCTCGAACGCCTTGAGCCTGTGCACGAGGCCCTTGGTGTAGTCGAGTCGGTCGACTCCAAGGACGATTTTCTGATTGGTGAGCATGACCTTGGGTGCGGTTTCGGCCAACGAGACAAATCGGTCGAAGGGTATGCCGATGGGCAAGGGCCTGACGCGAACCGTACGACCTCCGTGCTCGACTAGTAAGTTCTTGCGGTCAACCCTGCAGCCGAGGCTACGCTGACAGCAGTCCACGAAGTTCAGGCAGTAATCTTGGATGTGAAAGCCCACCATGTCGCAACCTGCATAATATGATGATAGCAATTTTTACAAGAGGACCAGAAATCACGCGGAATTTCCAATGCCAATATCCAATCAACCTTTAAGAAAGCGTAAAAAAATAATTCTTATATTCCAACATTTTTATGACTTTCAAGAGTTGTAGTTAGTTGGTCACTTGTCAGTTGAATCAGACGTATTCGTTTAAAGTAATTGCATCGTTTTGCATTCTTTTTGTAAGTCCGATGTAATTTCATGCGATAAATCGGTTAGTTTTCTTTGGAAAATTTGCTACTTCTCTGATATCCAAACATGACAACATCCGACAAAAATTGTTTGCTCTATTTAAACATACCGTTATTTTTTTATATGAATCCTAAGATACACATAAACGTATGCCGTCGGCATCAAAGATCAATATTTTCGATAAATAAACGGGATTGGGCAATCAATCCACGAATAAACTTTTTATATTTGCCAATGTTGGAGCACCACACAAGTCCCGTGAGTGCACGTCATAAATGCAATTGCATAATAATAGCGGTAATTGTCGTCCAAATGGTACGCGAATGGTAAAGAGCTTAACATTATTATTTACGCTTCCTTTCCGAAAGTAATTTTTATGATCATTGAATATAAAAACTTATCGTTAAGCGAAGATTTACGGTTTAAGATTTATGGTTTTCGATATTTACTTTCTACCAAGCCTAAATAAACTTCCTTGTGTATTACAGTATCTAATAATATTAATATTATTAATCGCAGTACGCTATTTCTATATTTTTTGCTAGGTTTAAAGTACAACTTGATGATGATTTTTTGTCACGATGTCAAGGTATAGGCCTACAGAGCCACAGACACACATGTGATGCTAAAGCAATAAAACAAAAGCACAGACATTCAATGTTGAAAATGCGCATTATTAACAAAAGATTATTATTGTTTAATTACGTTGTTACATTGAAATAATAAGAAATAATAGAAACACTTAAAGTATTGCAAATAAATTTTTTACTTCGTGTAAAATTCAATAGATACTAATTACTAATAATTACCAACAAATAATTAACAAACCATATTTGCTAATTTATGATAATTCCGATACTTTACGTAAGATATCTGCTACAAAATGTAGAATAAAAATTTTTATCACCTTCTACTTATTACTTGTACGATATTGTTCTTGTGTTTCATACAAGCTATTCTAATAATTTCTATAAACTTTTGGCACAGTACAAGTGTTTAGGTAAAATATTTTATCAATAAAGCTTACAAAATTTTACTAGAAAATATAAAGAATTAAGAGCGAAACAAAGGAATTCTGAATTTGAATTCCAAGATTATTCGAGAAAAGTTACATCTCTTACTCGTCCCTCGACTTCATTTTTAATTTACACGTTTATACGCGAGTTTTATTTTTCATTGTGGAATAAAAGATTTTACGAAGGGTTATAAAATACAGATCTTTAGCGGCTGATGCAACGTACCGATCGTATACGAATAAAACGGAGTGCCGAATACTTGAATTTATTCAAAACATAGATATCAGCAATGTACCAAGAATACATTTTAGTTATATTTTAGTCGTAGTGCACAATTTTGCATTCCCTTTTGTACTTTGGAAGTAGTCGAGTAATAAAATTGCTTTTGTTCTTACCTAGCATTCCTTGAAGGATTTCGTCAGCCCAGGGAAATAGTCTAAAGATGTCCCATGGAGGAAAGGGGATATGAAGGAAGAAACCGAGTTTAAGCTTAAGATTTTTGTCGTCGGAGGCCTGTCGTACCCAATTAGCAGCCAACATTAAATGATAATCGTGTATCCAAACTAGTGGTGTGCCATTACTCTGACCTTCTTGTTCCTTGTGAATCAATTCTAATGCTCTGACCTGAATCGAAATAACGGCTTCAGAAGAAAATACAAATTCGCAAATGCGTACAAATGTCGGTTCGCGAGTCAATGCTTTTACATTTTCCTCTGATATCTTCGTATTTTAAGTTAATTTTTAATATAAAAACTATTTATATGGAACCAGCTACATTGTCTAGGTACGGAAGAAAATGTTGGAAGAAAATAATTACTTGGAAAAATTAAAACAAAGCGGTATTTACGCGTTGCTTTTAATATTTATGCGTAGCAACGAGTGTGAAAAGAAACTAGGAAAAATCAATTTCACCAAAACAATTTTATCAAACATTAATACAATTAATCAAAATTTCAGTTTGATTACTTTTTTTTTTTTTTATGTAAAATAAGATTTTTTATTTTATTTATAATATATTTATAATCTTTATGAAAAGAAAGGAAAAAAAAAAAAACCATTTTAACCATTTTACAAGAATGCAAAAATTTTTTTTTTCTTAATCAGCTTATAAGTTCCTACATTCTTCAAATTGTTTAAACAATATTTCGTGACCGATCGGAGCTTACTCGTAACTTTCATATATTAATATATTCATGCAGAGCATCTAACGTCCCCTTAGCAGCGTTTCTATATTTCACCGCAAAGGGAAAAACATTACAAAAGGCACACACGAGATGCATAATAAAAACGAAAGCTCGAAAAGTGTCGGGTCCTCACTGTTTTCGCAGCAAATTCCTCGTTTACAATACTGTAAGCCTTCCAATGGTCTGCGATGAAGGTGGCTCTATCTGGCATAGAGTGAAAGAGCGGCCAAAACGTTCCGTTGCAGCAGCCATTGTAATACGAGTCGAAAATTGTTGGCTCCACATGCACTGCCACAACCTGTAATTGCACAAGCAGAATTCACGTTTCTTTTGCGTGGTATAATCGCTTCGATGATCTCGTCGATAGATCTCGTCAATTTAGCTCTACGAGATTTAGCTTCACGGGAGAACATTCGACATCGTTACTCTTTCCAAACTTTCACTACAATTTAAAGCTCACTTGCATTCCTCTATGCTTGTTTGCGAGCTATGCTTTCTTAATTAAATGCATTACGGATCAAATAATATTACGGGATATCGTGAGGGCTCTAAGCAAATAACTTCCATTTTAATTTCGCAATAATTCCCCCCGACAATGTAAACGATTGCAATTGTATTTAGGTGCCAATAAATACACGTTGAAAATATTTAAGCCATAAATTTAAATGTAATAACGAATTGTGCGAAAACTGTCGAAAAGAATGATTTTCAAAATTGATAAGTTCAATTGTTTATTGCGCGTTCTCTGCATTTGTTATCAGTTAATGTTAATGCCGTTAATTACGTCGGAACACGATCGACATGAAGCACAGCAATCACACTCTCGAAAAACTTTCATTTTGATTTATCGTTGCTTCGAAGAAAATTAGCAATCGCGAAAATAGCGAGGCGATAGCAGGCGATGCAGATAAATGCATTCTAGAATTAAGAAGAGTCGAGGAAAATCGAAGGGGGAATACAAGTAAAAGAGGACAAAATGAAGTAACAAGTCTGCCGTTTCAAGTCGGACAATCGAAAATGCATAAAGTCTACCATAGCGTTAGATTCTCGCTAGATAAGGGGTCAAATCCCTTGGATAGCGGAACGGTGATAAATTAAAACTAGCCACTTGCACATAATTGCTCATTACTGTTTAGTTTTATGTGCATTCGCATTAGCTATGATCTTCCGAGCTTTTCCTCTCTTTCTCTCCTTCTTTCATTGCAGTCGTATACGAGTAGATTCGGCTTTATATTTATTACGGAATATTACTTACATGCGATGTAAATTAATAATATTAAATTTGTAAATTTAATATTAACGGTAAATTTGTTACATCCTGATGTATACGATCCCGATGTATTCCTAATACACGAAATACATTCGTCCACTCTGTAACTTTGGCAGTCCAGATCGCTCTTTGGTTCAAATCAGTGCTAGATCTTTGCCTCTTAAATCTATGCTCTCTTTACACTGTTATAAGTCTCCGGCAGTTCCCATTTCTAATTAATATAAACCTAGTTTCGATCCAATGAAAGGAAACAACTTTCAATTTTCACAAGAAAGTTCATCTGGTCGTTGCGGCTGACTATTGTTTACCAACTGTAATGTGCTTATAGGGACCGATGAGAAAGAAAAACTTTATCATTACAAATGTGCACGAATAACATTTTTTTGCTACATTAGAATTTTACATTTGTTAATGAATAAAAAATCTTAATAGATTTTAACACTTTGAGCAAAATTTATTGTTCCCAGTATTACAAATGTTAGGTATATGATTATTTTCAAGTAGTAGTGAGATGATTTATTTTTAATTTGATTAAAATGTGCCAATCATAAAGAGAAGAAGATATAAAAAATTTGAAAAATCATTTCTTTCGACCATTATGATGATAAATACACGAGGACGATAAAATCAACGATGATATTGATAAAAACTGAAGTTTTCAACTCGTGACATTCTGATACATTATAAATCATGCTGCAATTATAATATCTTTACGTCTTCAAGAGAATCATTTGAAATTGTAAATAAATATATATTTTACTTAAAGAAACAGTATTTCTTATGAAAAGTTTTGATGACTGAAAATGTAATTATTTCATTCAACATTAACAAAAGAATTATCGTACATTCGCATAAAATACGTATGTCGAATAATGAATCTACATACACGTTTCCTTACTGTATATATATATTTACAAACTGACTTCTTTGAAGAACTTTATAACTGTGTAAAAATACATTTAAGTACACTTTACGTACAAACATTAAATAACAATATATAAAGCAATAAAGCTGTATATTAATACCTGTTTTTATTTAATAAATAGGGATAGTAGATGTACTGTCCATTGCATATAATACAATGATATACGACAATATTGCAGAATTGATCTTGATATAAAAAACAGCCATTTGTACAAAAGAAATACTTTTAAAAGTATACGAATTGTAAAGCAACAGTATTTTAAAATCTATTGATGCAAAATAATCAATAATTTTATTCCAGCATTAAAATATTTATTTGAAGTTTGTATATATGATACATATATTTAATTAGAATTAATAACTTATGTATACTCGATAAGAATGTTTCACCAAAGTTGAAGAATTAAATAAGTAATTCGTCTTTAATGGCTTAAATAAAGACACTGTGTGCACAAACATATTTTTCTTTATTAAAAATACACAACTCTTAACGGAGTATTTTCATTGAACTATAAACGTAATCAAGTTTTATAGTGGTCGATAAATTCAATAATAAATGTTTGTAAATTCCGTAGAAAAAAATTTGATAATAAACATGATGATGTATAATTAAAGATAAGTTAATGCTTATATCATCTACGTATTGTGGTCTTATAAAATAATTTATTCGTAGTGATTTATTTATCCACCAGGCGGCGACGCCTCTACACTTGTCCGTTCTAACGTTTACGCGTTTTCCCAAAATCACGGTATTACAGTGTCCAAGTCAGGAACACTCCCCCACAACTAACTCTCTTGATTTCAGAAAGCTAATCCAGAACAAGACGCAACGAACAAAAAGACCTTCATTTTTCTATATTTTTGAATATTTTTTTAACAATGACTGAAGCTTATAAAACCTACGTTTTTAAAGCTTTCTAATCTATATTTACTTAAATAGAAATTAAATAAAATATCCGTAAGGCGACGATACAATATGAAAGGTAAAATTTGAAATACATTTGTTTTTACCATTATTCAAATCCTTAATCAAGAACTTCATTTTATTTCTTACAACAAGTTATGAATAGATTTATTATTTTCAATTATTCAGCAGCTATGTATACGTTTTGTTTATTTGTTTATTTTCTTTCAGTAAAATGTAAAGCACGATTTATTAATTTACACTTTAATAAGAGCACAAAATCTTGATTTTTAACATGAATTATGAAAAATCTAGGGAATACGTATTTTCATTAAGCTTTTTTACTACAAACTACATTTATATATCAATAAAACTCAAAATAATCAGCAATAACTGCTTGCATCTAAAGAAAACCGTTATAAGTAATGAACGTGCCCACAAAGAGTATTGGAAAATACAGAATCTTCTACTAGAGACTGTAAAAAATCAATATGTAACGATGATTTGTTAGTGATAAGAGCAGGTACTATCTAATCTACTACTTCAATTATGGGATAAATTTAAATAAATTATTATGTAAATTTATTTCTTAAATTCCTTATTTTAGGCGATGAAATTATACGTTACGATATCTTTTATAAATACTATAAAATTAGCCTCTTAACTTTAATGTAAAAATAAAGTTAAACATAATTTTTATATATATATATATATATATATATATATATATATATATATATATATATATATATATATCAAGATCAAATTAATATTCAAAAATTACTAGCAAAATTATTCCTTTATAGAAGAATTGATTCATTTGCACAATTATAAAAGATGACTAGTTATGTAAAACATTTTGTTTAGTTACCTACGTGATATTATCGCGGATAAAATTAAATATTACATGCATTCGTTACCTGCCAATAACTATTCCATAACATATTTTATAATAAAATTACTTATACGTATGAGAGAAATTCAAGATTTTACAATTAATACGAGCACCGGACATAATATCAATACAATTTCAGAATACCCGCTAAGAAAATTTGAAATATTTTATGATACCAATTACATACACACAAATAAAGTAAACACATTTAAAATACTAAGTGCACAGAAAATATATAACTAACTAATGAACAAATTTATAAAAAATCATTCGTAATAATGACACATGTATCTACAGTGTAATAACAGACTTGAAAAAATAATCTCCTTTTTAATTTACTCAATGCTTTTTTATTATAATAATGTTTTGTTTATATTTCTGTATTCCACTTGTGATGAATTGTAAATTATACATTATTATTTTAGTAAATTTAGGAAATACAGTGTCGGTAGTCAATTAAATTTATAAGTTGAAAGCTCGCGGACAATTTAAAAAATTCTTTTCCTAAACTTTTTAAATACATTGTTATGATTATTGGGTTACGAAGAGAAAAAAGAAAAAATGTTGTATTGATTCTCGATTATAAATTACGCAACCGAATGAAGTATTCCACCTATAAAATTTAATTACTTTGTACTTCATAGATACGTAACGTGTGCAAGTGAATCATTATAATGATCCTAAAATAAAACTGAAAAAACAAATTTGTTACGCAAGTTTTCATAGATCCTAATAATTTTCTAGGCGTGATATTCCTAATTACTTAAAACGAATCAGACATATCGAGGGAAAAAGTGAAAACGAAACTATATCGTAATTTTTCCGATTTCTGTATCTTCTGTCATCTATTTTAAAAACTGAAATTAATTATCAAATTAATTATCAAACCTTATCACAGACCTTACAAGTTTGCACATAAATTTTACAAAACGAATCGTCTTGTGCATTGATCACGCACCGAAACTGTAAAAACGTTTGTATTAAAACGAGCACTTGAGCAAAAATAAGGATGAAAAAATAATCAGGTAACACCATCGGTAAATAATATATTGATGATTGCGTACAGCCTAGAATGGCAATTTTCAGAATATTTGCTAATGATAATCCGATACTCGATTATTACATGCGAGTATCAATTTGTCCAGCGCCTTTGGTTTGAACCGCAATTAAGCGGGAGTGAACGAGTACACGCGTACAAGAGGGGAAAGATAACGAAGAGTGAAATTTTCTTGCGTACAAGAGTATTCGTATTCGATAAAACGGTTCTAAAAGAAATACTCTCTTTATCATTGAAATATATATTTTGTTTATTTGTTTATTTTCTTTCAGTAAAATGTAAAGCACGACTTATTAATTTACACTTTAATACGAGCACAAAAACTTGATTTTCAACGTGAATTATGAAAAAACTAGGGAATTAATTTCGAGTTTTGAACAAATATTAAAATAATTCTCCAATAAAATATTTAAAATTGTCGTTTAATCGGTTATAGTCGTTTTTAAAATTTAATGAACATAATAATGAAAGTTAAATTTCAACTGCGTAGGGAATACGTGTTTTCATTAAGCTTTTTTACTACGAGCTACATTACATATCGATAAAATGATCGGCATATCATTTATATCATTATATCATTCAATGAAAATACTCTTTATAACATCTTCAAGAGTCATCCGTTTTTTAATCTTGACAAACTTCACAACTACATAAACTATAAATAATTCATGCAAGTCTTTGGTATTTCACAGTACTTTATTTTACAGTCCGAGTGATCGAAAAGAGCATTGCATGTCATTTTATTCTAGAGAATGCAGAATCATTACCCATGAGAAAGAAATGTTTTTTTAAATAAAGCTCGACAAATGTCAAAAAATCTTAATAGCTATTTGATAAAATAATTTATAAATTGTTTGCAAAGAAAATAATAAATATATAAACTGAATATTTTTGGATGATTATATTTCTAAAAATTATGGCCGTGAAACGTAGATTTCTTTAAAATCGTATTATTTAATATCCACTAGCGTTCCTTATTGTTTATTACTCAAAGTTCATTGTCAGGCATTGACAAGATTTCATACGAGCATTCTGAAATCTCTTAATATATTGAAATCTTTTCGGATGCAATAAAAAAAGTTTGTAAACAATTTCTTATTGGCGAATTTTATACGAAACGAAATTATGAATCAGTGATATCTTCTACGGTAAAAAATTATTTTGCCACACTACAAGTTTTCTTCTCGTTTATACGCACAATATCGTCGCAGCTTTATATTTTTCACTTGCTGCTTTTAATTTGACTCTTATTTATCTAGCGATGCGATAATTCTCTTAATAAGTAGAATTTTCTTATATCTGTAACACTCTACTACTAATTCTAAATCAACTAAGAATTTAATTTTTCTTTTAACGGCAATCAGTTGGTTGATTAATCTTATCGATACTGCTCCATAGCCTTATGGAGCTATCGCTACTCGGGAACGGATCGAGGATATGGCCTTCAAATACAATATTGTAGCTGCAAGTAAGCAAATAAGTGTTTATAAAGATCCGATCAGAAACGAGCGCAGACCTGGCGGGATTATATTTATAAAGTTTGATACTTTGCATGGACTTTAAGGAGTAGCATTTAAAGCGAGAAATTATCTACTCTCAATTTCGTTTTCTGATAAAACTTCTTCGAGAGTTCATTATCTCGGCAACAAAAGGTCGCCAATCTCCCTCACTTCGCCCTCGTCTATCCGTGATACTTGATCATGACCTACTTCTCATAATTTCAGTTTAACATTACTCCCACATCTTCGCCTTTATACGTCTTTATATAGAAAAATATAGAAAAATCTCGTACTTAATGATTTTTCCACTAAAATCCTACACCCGTTGGTTTGGTCTCATCCTTCTGGCTACATTTGATTCGTATCAATTTACGTAACCCAAATGTCCCGACTGAACGTTCAGCAAACTACAAAGTTTCACCAAACTGTGATTATGTAATTTCTCTATATTTCTCGGTATCTCCGTCATAATTTATCCGAAATGTTTCTTTAAGAGTTACATCATCTTCAGATGCTTTAAATTAATAGAGTAATATTACATCACAATAATCAAAATTTCATGCCTTCATTTCTCAACGTGGACTTTTCCAAGCTTCTCTCTCGCTTCGTTTCGCTCACGTGTTGCCTAGACGACGTATTTAAACTCGTGAATTTACTTTTAAATATACAGACCTTGAAGCTTGGGTCCTTTTGCTTCGATCCTGATAAATCTGCGATTGTATTATTCAGCATTCGTTTACTCGCCTCTGAGGATAATTCTCTTTTTATTCTTAATAGCATTTCTGCACGTTTAACTTTGATTTTTCCCCCGGCAAATCGAGCTCATTTGCATCTGCAAGTATTTGATCTGTACATTCGAGGAAACTCGTAATATTCTTTTGAGCGAATCTAATAACGCGTTTGTAAACTAAATTCAATACGAAAGATGAACGATAGCTTTTTATTTTAATCCATCGTCGACGTTAGAGCACTTTCATTCGTCGTCTATTGCTTATTTTCTGCCCTAACTGCAATTACAAGCAATTAAATGCAATTAAAATATGTTTTTAATCGCACAATGCGTCGACCATTACAGTAAATACAAATTGCCATTTACAACTAAGCTCCGTTCGCTTGAATTCTACATACGCATTGGTTATTATTATTATTTTTCATTCGCGATTTTCTTTTTATCGAGCATTTTATCGGGGAGAATTTTGACAATTGTGTCACGTGCACTATAGTCAGCAAAGAAACGCGGGCTCGCGCATTCGTAACTTCGAAAATTCGTAAATTCGACGTATTTATGTGACAATTTTCGTCGGCTAATGAGAGATAGAGATAATTTGGTCGTAAACTCACGAGTCATTCATCCGTACAATTGAATAGAGAAATGTCGCGGTGAAAATTATCCCAAGTTCTTGAAATCTATCTTGCACTTTGTAACGTTAAATCACTCGAACCGAGTAAAACAATTTGTTTGAATATTACGTGCTTCATATAGCGATTTGTACCGAGATGAAAATTAGTATTTTAACTCAAGATTTATTAGATTAGTCATACGATAAACGCCTACGCGTAGAAGTGATTTAGACCCTTGAATCCTTGAAGTTGCTGCATAAATAAACTTAAGATCGCGATACTAGTCGACAATTCACCAAAGATCTTGAACGAAAATTTATTATTCTTTTAACGACCATCCCGTCGACTTAATGATTGCTGCTTTAAGATATTCAATCGGCTTTCGAAACATATTCTCGCAAAATTTATACACTCGTAATCAAATTTTCAAACTGCTTATCCAAATTGATTTAACGCCATAAAATAACACCAAAATAATCGCCACCTAAAGCTATTAAAATGCATTAAAAAAACAGTATTTGATATTATTGGCGTTGCTTTTTATCGAAGAACGCATTTTGATGGACGTTTTTGCATGTAGATGCGTGTTACATACGATTCAATATTGAAGAAGAGATTTTAGCGACAGTTGTACAAGTATTAAATAAAATTTCTTCAGCTGCATAAATTATGGGTTGAAATAGTCAGAGTCTTTCAAACGTATGAAAATATTATAATCCGAACCTTAACAAAATTTATTTACTTAATTGGCCTCGAGACAAGTGAATACGTTAAAATGATTTTTTCACAGGCTACCAATTTTTGTAGTAGAGGTTAATTTAAAGTAGTGACAGGATTTTGATGTAGATAATGTGTAAAGATAAGATAATGCTGATGGAAAAGCCTTAAAGGTATCCCCCAATTCGTTAAGGTTTGGATATAATCACGCGCTTTCTTTGACCGCACCACGTCTCTCGTTATACTTAACCTCGAGCAAACTGCCATTACATTGGATAATAATTAAAATTGAGAACTATTATATAAATGTAACATTCTTTTATCATTACGCCAGTAAGTGACTAATTTCAACGAAATGAAAATATTAGAATATATCAAGAGCCGTTAAACAAACATAAGTATTATTTGAAAAAGAGCGATAAGAATAAATACAAAAGGAATAGCTAGCGAAGAGATATTCAAAGAGAACTTCACGGATACAATAGTATAAATAATAGTACATAATAGATTCACGTGATTATATTTATATTTTTTCTTTCAAAGATAAATAGCTGTCTATAAAATAAATACACGCAAAGATAGAGATAGAGAGAGAGAGAGAGAGAGAGAGAGAGAGAGAGAGAGAGAGAGAATGATTGTACAAGTACCGACAGAGAATTAAGTATAACGAAATTCGAAGAAACTTCAAAGAAAAAATAATCATTATTAATTATGTCACTTTTATTTCCTATCGAAATCCATAATCAATATCACAGTATTGAGTTAAATTACTAAAACTGAACGTTATAAGCCATCACTCGTGCACTTACCGTTTACAAGCTTGACTCTATAATACGAAAGAAAAGATGCGCTTGAGTTTGGATAAAATATATTCCAAATGCAACCACGGAATATTTATATTATTTTCGATTGGTCCGTTATCACGTATGCTTGACGTATATTAGAATATAAAAGGATGGCTTAAATTTGCGGGAAAATACATGAATATTTTAACATTAAATTCAATATTTACAAAAAAATCACGAATACACAATAAAGTAATTCTCACACATTGGCTCAAAATTTGAATAGCATTCGCGTACATGCGAGCATGCATACAATCACTTCGTTAATGCTCAAACAAATTTCAATACCAAAAACAAAAATATTTTGCAACTGTGTACTTAAAATGATTGTATATTTACGTCATATAGCATGTATTTACAATAAAAGCGCGAAGGCGACAGCAAAATACGATACAATAAATGATGATTACAAATAACAAATCAAAGTTTATCAAATTCAATTTTAGAAAAAACCCGTTATTATCTTATTAAGTTTAATGCGCTAAAATTGTATGAGAAAATTGTTGCATACGAAAACATAAAACGTAAATATGTTTATTTCAGACAATAGATTTTGCTATTTATTCGTAATCCATTACAAACCTCCTTCGTACCCTCTTCGACATTGTGGAAATTAATTATAAGAAACTAATATACCGATTCATTAAAAATTGATTTCAAATTGATTCTTCGTTCGATTAAAGTAAAACGCGACGACGTCAATTTTTAATTGTTAAAGTAAATTTCAAGTCGGTGTACAATGTCTCTCTTCTTATCATACGAAATGTGTTATTCGTAACATAAGATCTTATAAATTGATCCGCAGCTTTGAAACATAAATTTTTTCGAACGAACTATAAGAAAGACACCGAAAACCTGGGTAAATTCATATAAGAAATCTATAACAGAAGTACCCGAAAATAATATTCTTGAAAATCGTAGCAATATGATTTTCTCGATCGGCCTGTTTTCAAAAAATTAATTAAATACATATTTTTATATACAGTTAGTTGAAATCACGTATGATACATATTTCCTTCGTATTTATTTAAGCGTTGGTACGTCAATCTTCAACAATTTATAATTCAAGAATATTTATAGTTTTTAAGGGATCAGTATCGTTTTGATCAATGAATTATCGAGCTACAAAAAGTGAACGTTATAAAAGAAAATTTGTTATAAATAAATACGTACGTACATGTTTATACATGTGCACGAAGATATTTTGTCGATATAGAGCTATGAAAAACCACAAATATGCCAAGATACAAGTATTTCGGGAATAACTAATTTACTTAACTATGTAATAACGCAACTAGCATAATTAGATGATTAACATGCATTATCAAGAGTGTACGAATCACGGTTTTTCCAAAAAAAAAAAAAAAAAAAAAAAAAAAAAAAAAAAAAAAAAAAAAAAGCACAACACCAATGTTTCATACGTTTAACACGTTCAACCGAGATACGCGGACTTACATTTAGAATGGGATGCGTATCCAAGCCAGTGCCTCTATTAACTTCATGCACACGTATGCGTTAAATCACACATTTACACGGGTACCAAACGTACGTACTATCAAGTTTTCAAATTATTCGGCTACCGCGATTCCAAATGCAGTGGACTATTTCACGAACGATTTAAGCTTGAACCTCGAAAAGTTAGCACCGGCTAAAAGCGTTGACTTCTCACTGTGACTCGGAAGTACGACTTTTGAAGAAAGGTTTGAAATTAATGTCGCTTATTACGAAGGCGGAAAATTCATGAAAATTATCAAAGAAATAACACTCAACTATAAATAAGCAGATAAATAAGCATAAAAATAAAAAATAAAATGTAAAAAATACATGGATCGCGATCGACCGCACGAAATAAACGTCGAATTGATATCATTAGTCATATTAATGCTAAAATAATAAATGTTACGAACTGAGGCCGTACGTTCATTCGCGGACTTAACCGTCAAAGTCATTAAACCTGTTAATTGAAGTGGAAATCAGCTAGAGTGCACGGTAAATATGAAACGTAGGCGGAAACATGTAGCTTTAATAAGCATAAGTGCTTTATTCTTCTCACCTTTCGAGATAACAGTCCAGCTGTGGGTGTTCTGTCATTTGGATCGGATTCTGGAATCGGCTCGTTTGGATTATCCATGTGCATCCCTGGCCATCCGACCCAAACTCCATTTCCGTTTATTACCACTGGTGCAACTGCGGTAACAAGACCACCGGCACTGCAAAATCCACGCATTATTCCATACAGTGACCTCGGTAGCCAAAAGGCAAAATAAGAAGTAAAAATAAAAGTTCTTAAAGCGCGAATACAAGGTTTTCTTTAATCAAAGTCCTCCCAATCGTCGATTCATTCCTCTTTCGTTTATTTAATCGTTTATTTCAAGTTTGGTCACTTTTTCATTTAACAGTTTTACTAGCAACTTTTACTTAACCAGATAAATAGCGACAATCAGCAACTCAATCGTATATAATTTATTTTTATTCTTTATTTGGATAATTTGGAGAAAAGGAGGGGCATTACAATTTAGATCGTCAGCTTTAGAGCAAACCTCCATCGCTTCGTTCTGAGATAAAACGCGATACAATATTGCAGGCAAGCGATGTCATTACTGGCATTTCTAATATCTTTGTGATGAGACCTTCCTTCTAAAGACTCTCATTCAACGTACTTGCTTGCAATTAAATCTTGAAATTTTACAACCTTACCATCAAAAC
Source organism: Wiebesia pumilae (assembly GCA_018907045.1). NCBI lineage: Eukaryota > Metazoa > Arthropoda > Insecta > Hymenoptera > Agaonidae > Wiebesia > Wiebesia pumilae. The sequence continues at coordinate 4,109,193 of JACCHZ010000181.1, read as the reverse complement.
TAAGATTTTATCTTATTATGAAATTTACAAATAAGAAAGAAGTCGATACAAATTATCGACTTCTTTTCGATGTATTTTCGAATGCATTTAAAAGTGAAAAATTGTTTCTACATTCCTTTAAATTATTTATCCTGATCTATTGTTAAATTAAGATCGATTGTTTCTTCTTCAGTGACAACCTGGTATCTAATTTATACGTGCTTTCTGCACGATAACAGTATTTACGCGAAATCGGCCTTCGTACTATTATTTACAAGATAATTATTATAATCTTGTTGATCAATACCGCGATAACTCACGTTTCGGAAACTTAATGATCTGCGAATATGCAATAAGTTCGTATGCGTAGCATAGCCTAAGTATTTCTACTATAGAACGTTCTAGGGCAGGCATTTTTTCATATATGAAAATATATATTAGCAAAAATTGTGTTGTTTGTGTACCTAACTGCGCGCGTTACTTTCAATGAAAATGACAAAGCGAGTGGAAATAAGACGTACAGAGCGAGAGAGCGAGAGAGCGAGAGCGAGAGAGCGAGAGCGAGAGAGAGAGAGAGAGAGAATTGAAGAGAGAAAACAAAACAACGCACGAGAGACCTCGAATATTATGATTTCATCGGTGGTAAGGTCGTTTCCGAAATGCTGACGTACATTCAGCCATACGTACACGTCGCACATGCACTTATCACGTGCTTTGCGTGTTGATTTTATGAAAGAAGCAAATCTATCCAAACGAGCTTCTAATAGTTTAATGGTAAAATATCTTTTTTTACTTTTTATCATTGAGTAAAGCAGTAAAGCATTCGAACTCCTTTGTTAGAGATTTTGCTTTTATTCCCTATTCTTTTCTTTCTTTCCCTGTATAAATTGTAAATTTACATACTCGATAGCCGAGCATTGAACTCGCGATTTTTAATAAAAAATAATTTTGAATAAAAAATCGATTGCCCTGCATTAAAACCATCTAGATCTTCGTGTCGTTGTAAATCGCAGGATTTTTATTATCATGGAAATGTATGCGACTGAGATGAAAATGAAAATGAAAATGAAAATGAAAATGAAAATGAAAATGAAAATGAAAATGAAAATGAAAATGAAAATGAGAAGGAGCGAAACGAGATTCTACGCGTTTAAATTTACTTTGAAAACAACTGACACATTCGACTATTCTCAAAAATACATTACACAGATCTATCCAGAAGACTCGACATTTATTTTACCACACGTTGTAACACACGTTCGACGAAAAACGAATTATCCTTATAATTTTCAAGAAAAATCCCGTAGTTTAAAGCTTATTTAATCAGCACTCGTAATTCCATTGCCAGCTAATTGTTATTTAAATGAAATTATGAAATTACGCAATGACGGATTTTTCGAATAAAACAGAATGTAATGGGCGACAATTAGAAAATTTTGTTTCCATTGTTCGCATTGAATTTTACATTGGAGCATAAAAAGCATTGCGTCAAATGTAAAACATCGGATAAGGAACCCGCCATGCAAACTTCTAGCGATAGCAATATCATCGTATCTCAAATCGGTAATGAGTCACGAAAATAGAAATTACGAATACCATTTACGCATCTTGTTAATAATCTATTCGAACTTTAAACTCTTAGGTTTAGGCTGCAGTGAATCGATGATACGATTGCGCCTGCAGGCATTCGTGAATATATCAAGGGCCGCGCACAATGTTATCGCGGTTGAGGCGAATTGCGCGCACAGTGATTAATGTTTCGCTCGTGTGACGTTTGATGGACCTTGCTTGACAACCATTGAAAAATCCAACATAAAACTGCTCAACTTGGCTTATTTCCGAATAGCGCTTCGTCATCCACGAGTACCGACTTTTTTCTCTATTATCACTCTTGCGTGCGTTAACCGATGTCCCGATGTCCCGATATCTATATCGCAAACGGCGTTCGCTAGACATTCTGCACAAATATCGGATAGTCCCCCAAGACATTTTGAAATCTGTCACGTTGCGCAATAACGATTAGACTAATTATTATTTTAGCTGGAGATTCGTTAGGTTTGTACAACGAATTAATTAAGAGCACAGAAGACCTACCAACCAACGTACGAGCTAACTTTGTGCGTACAACGAGGGTTGGTTCATTCGTGTAGGGCTAGGTTTACAGAGGAATTCTGCTTTAACTAATCTCGTGTTATACGTGTTACGGATGTTACCGTTCGAACGTAGGCTCGTCGCTTATTCTTTAAAAATCAAAATTCCGCCCCACACGAAGACTCCGTTTCAAGCAGATCAAGTCAATCGATGCGTTATAAAGTTGATTGTCAATTCGTTGCCCGAAAGAACATATTTCTTTGTTTACCGGGAATGAACGTCAAATGTACGTTGATTAGCGTTAAAAGCCAAGAACTGGTCTAAGCAGTGTCACTGTAACAGCAATGATACAACACCTTATTAAAAACGTATTACTCGTTTCCATGAAAGAACTAATAAGAATTTAATGATAAATCTACTACCTTCGGCTTAATTATAATTATATTCAGTTTTTTTAACGAATGCGATTACGTCGATCTAGACAGTTTATGTTAATGTACACTTTTGTATACTTTACACTTTTGTAACATTATAGTTCATTGACCGTATGATTGTAAAAACAGTAAAATATCGATTACAGATGCATTACTTGAACTAATAAATGTCGCGTTGAAGAGCAACAGTCTAGCAAACATTATCTGACCATCTTGTGATTAAATTAATTGCTTTCGTTAAAGACCGATGTGGACTTTTCTGTGGATCACAAATTCGTTAAAAATAAGGACCGACACTTTTGTGCAAAGTAAACCTTGTACAATACTATTGACCAAAATTGCTTTTAAAGAATAATACGCGAACGCGTAAACCTACAGAACTGAAATGTAAATTAAAAGAAGAACTTTTTGGCAATAAATTTAAGTTACATTAATTTTTTACAATTCCGCTTCTTTTGTTTTCCTCCTGCTTTTAAAAGAAAATAATAAATAATTTTGGCGAAGGATTTAAGCGAAATTCGTTGAAGGTAATAGAACGACAAATTTATAAAAACGTCAACGTAGTTGAGGAGAAACGATAAGAATTTGAGTATACGGTTGAGACACGACTAGTACAAGAATGCCTAGCACAAATAAAATACAAGTATTAACGATAGTACAATGTAAAGCCGAAAGCTGCGTTTATGCATATTTTAATAATCCTTTGCCTAAAACTTGCATTTAAATTATTTAACACGATTAATATAAAGATTTTCTTATTCGTAAGAATTGCAAGAATTGCAAGAATTGCAAGAATTGCAAGAATTGCAAGAATTGTGGGTACAAATTACGAATGGCTTCATTCTTTACTGCTTGAATAAAAAGTACATTCGAATATTTTAGCTCCGAGTATTTTCGCAAATTTAACGCGTAGAGAAAACCCAATTCTAACTTTCTCGTAAATAATTTATTTTGATTATCAAAATTTCTCGTACCAGTTTATATGCTGTGCATTGTGCACAATTTAATTTATTTCGCGTCGTGCAACGGATATTTCTGAAATAGGATCAACTTCCTCGTTTCCGTCGCTAAGATCATCGATGCGATCGTTGACAACATTCAAATTTTCTAATCAGTACGATTTCGGCGCCGTTAAATAATACAAATGTTCACGCGAGGACGAAACATCGAACGTTCCGGGCTGATTTTCAAAGTACACGCGCGCGTACACGTGGATGTACGCGCTTATCGCGCTATTCGCAATAAACTAATTAACTCGAGAAGAGCTGATAATGTGAAATCATTGTGATCAGATTTCACTTCACTCAGCGGTACACTTGACGGTGCCAGCGGTAAAAAGACGAGGAACGCGAATGGTGAAAACGAAACGGACTCGGTAATTGATATAAGAGTATAAAAAAAAAATCTCGTATCTACCGATTGCAAATTTGCCTTGATGTCGGCCTTTCATGGATCTATCGCCGATTCGATAACTTCTCCCTCGCTCTTTACATAGCGTCTCTTTACAACTCGTCTCGTTTCATCTCCCATAACGACCTATTTTAGAAGATCGGTTTTTCATCTTCGCGAGCGGCTGCGATTGCCGATAACAAGGCAAGAGAGGTCAGATGTACCAAATAATTCTCTTTTCATTTCTTTCTTTCGCTCCTTCTTACACCGCTTATCGGCATGCGAGCGCTCACTTTGTTTTACACACGATAACCTCGCATTCTTTTTTTCCTCTGTTTGTCGCTCACGTGATGTTCTTGTACGCTGTCTCGACATAGTTCGATTTTTTCCTTGGATGTGCTCGTTGAATATTTAATGGCTCACTTTTAAATGTATTTCACACGAGAAGTCGTTAAAATTAAGTATTTCTAACGATAATAACGATATTATTGAATTACTCGAAAAAATTTGGCGCTATTAAGTCTACCGCAACTATCATTCGTGAATAATACGACGTTTAGCATTGTCACGATCTAACGCACCGGTTGTGCAATGAGTAATACGATGACCGATACATCGAATTGTCCATAGATTGAAATGTGCTTACGAGATTTTAAAACGTAATGCCAAAATGTTATTAGCTTCGCCGCTTCTATTTGTCTAGTGTCTTATTCCGACGAGACACTAATGCCGATAAAATACATGGTGACTAATCTACGATGCACTCGATGTAACAAATGCGATTTAAGTAGACGCTTGTACAGATGACTCTTTCATTTGAAAATCGATAGGAAAGAATCAAAATTAAACTTAAATTTTGTGATCTATCTTTGAAAAGAATACGAGATTATTTACTTTTTTAGATTACGAGAGCGTTTACTTTTAAACCTAATTATTTATAATGCAACGGAATGCTATTTACAACATTTATTTGTAAATTAGCGTTGCATTATTTGTTGTCGATGTCGAACATTCAAGTTTAAGACTCAAAAATCCACACTTGTACTTTATAAAGTGATATATTTGGTATTGCACATTTCGCAAAAGTGAAATTTATCCTTATTATTGTAATTCTATCATTGTTAATGTTTAATAAAAAAAAAAAAAAAAAAAAAAAAAAAAAAAAAAAAAAAAAAAAACTGTAAAATTCATTTCTAACTACAGTTTGACTACCTTATTTAGTATTTGTAAAATTACCGATATTACTTTTTGTCTCAATTATGATAATGACAATGACACTTTTTCATGAATTTGCATTAAATATTGATTAAATATTAAATAATATTAAATAATCAATAATTTCTTAATGAAATGATTTCTCATGCACAGTTCTTACGTCGACACTTTCCATTATTATTTAAAATTCCCGTTAATTAATTGAAATTTCACATTTATGCAATATGCTAATAAGCGATATAATTCGTTGAGAAAATTTTGAGTTTATACATTTTTATAAATAACATAAAAATTCACGAATTTTTCTATCGCTTGGAACGCAAATTAGTGAGAATTTCATTAGGCTATGAGTGTTCACGAGGCTACGTGTGGATAATTAATAGATAAGAGATAATATTGTTTAAACAAACATTACTCTTACAGTTACGTTCATTTAAATTATAATAATATCGATGTTTCAAAACTATGTGATTGCAAATGCTTGATCCGACTTTGCTTTTCACGGAGATCTTAAAATTATTTAAATTACTAAAGGCTAGTCTTAAAAAATGTATGAAATAGGTATCGATATTATGAGTTTATAAGCATAATAAGTTTCTTTACAGAAATCGTTAATATTAGACAATATAAATTATTAACGATTAGTTTGTTCGAACGGGATATTTTTTTTTTTTTTTATAAATCTTTTTAAAATCCGTTAAAACTTGTATATTTTCAAAGACACTCATATAAGCAAAAATAAAATTTTTTTAAACAAATACGTAATACGAAATTTTGTCTTTTTAACTTTCAAGACATAGCTATTATAATTTGCACATAAAATGTGAAATATTTTTATTGTATTTAAAAAGGAGCTAGTACAATGGTCTTTCAATAATACTGAGATCATTTTTGATGTTCGTTAAAAATATATTCACGACTAATTAAATAAAATTGCGACCCTGGCTAAACATGCAGAAAGTTACTATAATTCTCAGCATGTTACATTAAAAAAAATACGTTTAAAGTTTAAATATTTTGGCATCAGAATATAAAGTAGCAAGATTTTCTTTAAACAAAAGTATTTTATCGACGTTCTTTCAACATTCTTTTTCTAATCCCCATGTATACAAATAATACCGAGCTTTTTAATTCAGTACTTTTAAAGATTAAGAGAATCTCAAGAAAACGAGACAAATAATTTTTCATATTCTTAAAAGATTGCTATAATAATAAATGCGTCTTGGAAACGTTAAATTACTTAATTTAGAAGAAATGGTTTTTCGAATACTTTTCGAGCTATTTCACGTTGATGTATCGGCTTACTAACGTTGTTGCATAGTTATTAAAAAACGACTTTAAAACCAAGTGACTTGCATAATATTATTTGAAATGCTTTGCAGCAGTAGCATATCCTACATGTGCGATATGAGAATGTGTATTTTATATAATGTAATAGGCATTCGTGTAACGCAGAATTATAATTATGTATATATTTCTGAAATTAGCGAAGAAAAGTCTGTTTTTTTTTTTTAAACAAGGAACACTTGGAACAGTAAAGTTAATAAATAAAAGTACATCAATTGAAAAATACAATTGAAAAATTCCAATATTATTAAATTTTTTAAATGGGCCGCATTAAATTAGAAGTAGCGATAATTACGATCTTAAAATCGGTAGCCAACATCAATTATTCGCGATGGACGCATTACTACACGTGGAGTACGTGTAGTACTTGTAGTCGGTCAAACTTCTAAGCGTCTAATATTCGTGGTATCTCTTAAATAAAAGCCCATTAGTCGATTAAAAGAAAAAATAACGATGACGAAAAGTGGTTGATTATGAATGAATAAATTCTTCCCCCGCCACGAAAAAAACTAAAACTCCATCTTCGATGTATTTCTTGCTTTTTCCCTCTCCTTGAAGTTCCACGTATGAGTATAAGTGTACGTACACTTATCGTCTTGTCTCTTTCGACATTTAATAAAAAGAAAGAAAAAAGAGATCACAGCATAAACGTTTCTTCAAAAACAGTCTGCGTCAGATATGGGAAAAGGCAGCGTGCTGTCTGTTTTTTGATAAATTAGTTTTGGCTCTCTCTCTGTCTTTCTGTCGCCTCTCTCTCTCTCTGTCTGTCTCACTGTTGCTCTCTCTCTCTCTCTCTCTCTCTCTCTCTCTCTCTCTCTCTCTCTCTTTCTCGCTCGCTCTGTCTCTCCTCGTGACGCATGTTGTTTTTCGATAAAAGCGAGGCTCTCACAAAGAAACAATATATATTTGATAATAGATGGGCCGAATAATAGCAAGCCAAAGACACGAGATGAGTTGTTATTGCTCATTATATCTTGAAGAATTACCACAGTACTTCGAAAAACTCGTGCAGCGACGCTCGGAGCAATTAAGAGGGTAGAAATTCCTTTTTTTAATATAAACGCATTTCCGCCAACGAACATATGCTTTCGTTCTCTTTATTTGCCTGAGAACGATAATTACTGTACGAAGTCTCGGCGAGCAATTAGCGAAAAAATCAATTTTTATGCTGCTCTTATAGGCATCGAATAATATTAGCTCTTTAATAAAAAAGTATACAAAGTTACTCGACCTTCGCGTCTCGATCTTATTATTTTTTAATTAAAATATTAGCGAAGAAAATCAATGTGAAAAATCGCTTAATTGTATGCTTTGTGTATATTATATATAAATCAACGTTCTGATAATTCATAAAACATATTCGAGTATTAAGCTTAATAAAGTTATGCTAATAAATATGTTATACTAAATTCCAAATCAACATATTTAACGAAACTTTCACCAAGAAAATTATACTATCTAATAACGTTTTAACCAATAATAAATTATCGCGTAAAATAATTTACAACGTAGAGCATAAATTGTGATTAATTCGAATTCTTAACGGTATAAATTAATTTTTTTAAACTAGTTAGAAGGTATTACGAACTTTAGGCAATCGTCATACAAAAAAGGAAGTTAAAAAAGCAAGTTAAATGCCAATTTTTCGTATATAAAAGTAGACTCGGTAGATTATTACGACATTCATTATGTAAATGTGACAAAAAGTATAAATTTTTGGGTGAATAATGTGGTATATTTTATATTATGTAATACGGTTAAATGTTATAAGAATAAGTAATGTTGACACCATAAAATAAATAAGTACACATATTAAGGTTGCACAAACCAAAAAAGTTTTTAAATAACAATGCGTTACTAAAGCTATTTTCTACGAGCAATTTTTAAATATCCAAATACGTAGATAATAAATATGTTCAATTTTCAAATTTTATAAAAATTGAACAAATGAAAATTTATAACAAATCTCTTTTATTTATGAATAAATATAAGAAAACTTTCTTTAAATACTGAAAATTATTCGTGTTTCCGTTGAGAATTGTACCGACCATATTTCCAATATCTTCTCAAATAGAATCATTCTGCATACTATGCTACATGAAAAATATCATTTGTGATGTAATAGTAGTTTAATATAATAATTACAAGACATTAAAATAACGATCTAAAATAACTCATTATGAATGTAGCGAAGGCGTTATTTTATTAAAGACATATTATTAACGAAATTTTATTTTACGTTACAAATTCTTTTGTAACTTATTTCATTGGATGGGGAATTCTTTTGCACGTTTTTCAATACATTGAATTTGACAAAAATAAAATAAATCATAAATTCATAACGTATTAATTATCAAATATGCAATTAATCAAGTGATAATATTATCAATAATTATATCTAGTGATTCGTAAACACTAAAATTAACATTTGGAATCGCGTTATTTACTTTTTGACAAACTTCCTACGATAGTAAACATCTTTACAACAACAAAATCTACAAAGAATTTTACTATTTCATTTCATTTTTTTTTTCTTTTTTTTTCTTTTTTTTTCTTTCCCCCCCCCCCAAAAAAAAAAAAGTGAACAATTTTATTGGCAACACTTTTAATGACTATCCTAGATTTTTCATGAAACTTGTAATATTTGATTTTAGATGGAATAGCTAATGAGTAGAAATATTGACAGCTTTTGTCCTTAAATTAAAATCCGAAAATTAAAGAAAGTCCAAAAGATGCTAATCAACGATTATTCGAAATCACGTACCTTTCCTTATGGAAAAAATAATCCAACTTGACCTTTGTCTTATTAAAAGCAAAACTTGAAATACATAGTTTTTCATATATAAGAACTATCAAAGCAATTAAAAATCTATTTAAAAGTGAAGGTCGTACTTCGAGTAATTCGGTAAATTTTCTAATTTTCTAATCTTTTCGCTTTCTAATCGTGAAAACATGGACGAAAAAAACAATGAGAAATATTGTACAAATATGTTATTGTATAACTTCGGATTAGTATACATTTTAACGAGAAGCTTAAATATTACGTGCATTCTGCTAATTACTAATTACTAATTGCTATATGATTTTGAATCGCTACATAATTGAAATACTATTTTCTAATTTACATAATAAAATAAATAAATGGTCAGAGAAAAATATTGATTATTTTGGAACTAGAATTATAATTGGATTACTATAAAAAGTGTGCTAATTATCACGATAAAAAATAGAAGTTTAAAAAATATGCAAGATTGTTATAAAATTGCACAATCTAATACTGTTATTCCAATGTTGTGGAATCATGAATCGTTTTGGGGTAAAAATAAAACGTCAATACTTAATGTCACTCCGTATACAAGGCACGATAAAGAGGCATCAATAACATTATTAATGTTAGGTTATCTTCGTTAGAATGCATCACTATGTGCTTCTTAGATGAACAATAAACCAGATATAAATTTACAACCAAATAATACGAGGAAATACGCATCGGTGAATAATATTTCATTAATAAATGTTACTTTTAAATAAATTTAAATCGCGAATCTAGGAGCTACGCGATCACGTGCTTATTTTATTTTATTTTATTTTATTTTATTTTATTTTATTTATTTATTATCGTTCAAATTACATTTAAATCACAATGTATTTCCCAAGTTATTATCAAACGTATTTTAACGATGTTGTAATTTGCACATTTGAAAAATGAAAAATAAATACACGTTATACATTTATATGGGAAGTAAAAAAATTATACATTTTACGTACGAAATCTCGTAAAACTGTTTCCGCGAAAAAAAACTGATCCTTCCGTTTCATAATGATACGTGAATTTACATACAAGGATCGTAAATCCGTCAAAATTCTACCATACGTGCAACATTTAAAAATACACGCATTTAGTCCTTGCGTTTTAATACAAATGCGGACTAAAGATACGATAAACGCATTTTGTTTTAATCGTGAACTAATTATAAGAAATTATTTGTCGTCCATCGTTAATGCTCGATGGTGCACAATCAATGGGTTATTAAATAAATGCCAAATCCATTCGAATAAAAGATCAACGATGAGAAGTCGTCTTCTGTCTTAAGGATCGGACGCGTTAAATTAAACGAACGAATCGATATTGGTCCGGCGCAGGTCCTCGGATTTTACCCGGGGACTTTTGATCATTCGATCGTTTCTGCGCGCCGCGTACGATTAAAAAGAAAAACGTTGAGAAAAGTAAAAGGTATCGGGCTAACCGCTGCAAACGTCGTCGAATTTCAAAAGAGCAATCAGCCTATCGCCAACGAAAAGGAAAATATCAGTAACGCAGTAGCGATAAATCATATCGTCAGCCGACTTACAAAGTTTGAAAAATATTGGGAGTTTTCGCTCTCTCTCTCTCTCTCTCTCTCTCTCTCTCTCTCTATCTATCTCTCTCTCTCTCTATCTCTCTTCATCTACATGACAATAGATCCCGAGACATGGATCTCAACATAGATTCGGTCTATTCGTTGCGCGAGCGCTATTTAAAAGAAAGTTCAAACAAGCAGCCGAGCGTTAATAATCCAGCTACAATTTTCTTCACTTGGTTTGATAAACTTGTACGTTTGCCTCGACAGGCACTCTCTAGCTTCCTGCTACAAGATAATCAAAAAATAAGGGGCAAGAAATATAAATAACAAGTTGCCTGAGAGCCGCGTAAACAAAGCTAATCAAGCGGCCGAGTCGCGCGATCAATTGAGTTGCAAAAGTAGGAGAGGAAATGTAAATTCGGATGAGAAAAAAGCCGGTCGCGACCAACACCGGATGCGCGCGATAATGAAGAAATAAGAGCAGGGCGACTTACCTGGCTTTGCGCTCGAGCTTCCCCGTGGTCTCGTTCCGCTTCAAGACGAAGGGCAACCTGTTGCTCACGACGATCATGCTGCCGTTCGAGGTGTAGCTCCTCGACTCTGTGACCGACATCGTCGACATCGAATCGCTTGGGTTATTAATAATTGGACAGTGGGGTGTGCGCTCGGGATGAGGGTGGAAAAGGAAGGTCGCGACGAGTCCTCCGTAAGCCCGATAGTGTGCGCGCGACCTGCGGGGGCGGGTGGGGGTGGCTCGGCGGTGCCACGTGCTTCTCAAACGGCTCCACGTGCCTGCGGCCTCTCTCGCTCTCGCTCTCTCTCGCTCTCTCTCTCTCTCTCGCTCTCTCTCTCTCTCTCTCTCTCTCTCTCTCGCTTGCTCGCTCGCTCGCGCGGTCTTCGAGACAAGCCTTCGGGCCCGGCTAAAGACCCATGACGCACCCGAACGAAAGAAACAAGACCTCGTGTCCCTCTTGTTGCTGACTGGCTGCTGCTGCTGCTGCTGCTGCTGCTGATGCTGCTGCTCTCGAGGGGGGTGATTGCGAGGAGGCGCTGCGCTGCGATGCGTCGTCGGCGAGGCACTGAGTGACCCGGCGGCGGTCTAGTCGAACTTAAGCCTGTTCCTCGATCGGGTCGCGCGCGCGGTCCAAAGTGCGAGGAGATGGTCGTGCTACGTGTCCCTCTCGCTCTCCGCGCGCACTCGGTGAACTATCGGCAGGGGCGCCGCTGGTAGAAAGGGAGGAGGGCGTGCGTGCGTGCGTGCGCGTGTGGGCACTCGACCTCTCGACCCCCGCGCGCACCGGGGGAAGGGGAGAGAGCGAGAGAGGAAGAAAAAGCGAGCCGGGGTTATCTCCTTATCACCGGAGCCGGGAGCGCGCGGCTTCCTCTCTCTTGCGCGACCCCTCCACCCGTGTTGCCCTCCTTCTCTATCCCTGTATCTCAATCGTCTTCTCCTGCTCCTTTTTATCGGTTTCGCGTGAATTATATCGAACTTCGAGTCTGCCTACACGAGCGCATCCACTGTTTTCTCTTGTTTTCTTTCCGCCGATTGCGTGCTTTCGGAAGCCGCTTCGCTCGCTCGACTTCTTATGTGAACCAGAATCATGAGATTATCACGTATTAGATATGTGCAAAAGAAAGGAAATGTCGGCGTCGGGGTCGGCGTCGGCGCCCGCAAAAGTGCCCGCAAAAGTGCCCCCAAAACTGCCCCCAAAACTGACCCCAAAAGTGCCCGCAAAATTGCCCGCGGCGGCTTCTCCAACTACCCCCTACCCCCTTGACGAGCGATTGATGATCGATTCTATGAAACGTTGTCAATGCCAATTCGCACGAGTGATCGTGCGATTGATAACCGTATCCTCTTCGTAAAGATGCGTTAGAGAGAGCCTTGCAATATGTCGATAGATTTCTCTCTCGTTATCGGCCTCCACGTCGTGCACAATCATCGTGATATAATCATTAATGCGACGATGCAAGATTTTACCGCAAACGCGGAACAATGTTTCTCGCTGATTTTATCGTTGAATGGATTATTGCGTTAGGGGCGAGGGTTGGCCGGTGGTCGATCGTCGATCGGCTCACTCCGAGATCCGCGATCGATATAATAAAGTAGCCTCGTTAGTCTGACGGTGGTACGTCTTTGTTGGAACTGCTTACGTGCGCATCGTCCACGTAAAAGATAAGTGTTCAAAATACGCGAGGAGTCTGCATTGCTCTGAATTTTATGACGAAAACCAATGTCAAAGAAAAGTAATGAAAACTCGGATGGTAAATGATTCGAATATTTTAAATCCTAACGCCATTCTTCCATGAAATTGAAAATGACGATGCGACTGCGTTTTAATGGTTCTTAAACAGCTTTTAATTGTAATAAATATCAGGAATATTCAATTGACTCGGTGACGCGTGAAACATTTCGTTAAAGAGATGTTTCAATAGGCAATTATCATAACGAGTCTGTTGAGCATTTTGAATTTTTATCTTTATTTTATTTTAATACATACGAGAAACGCTTTGGTCATTTACGTTGAAACCGATGAAATAATTATTAAATTCTCGCATTATTATCGATAAATTAACGATAACAATTTTCATGAATATATTGAAATATTTTATACTTTTCACCCGAACTCAATGCGTACATAATTTCATTGTGATACTTTTCGTGCAAACCGCTAATGATAAAAATATCGTCCATTGGTTTTTGCATAAAATTATTGTAGAACGTAATGCTTTAAATATTGTCAGATGAATGCCGCGCAATATCGATAATTTACTCTCGATTAACATTATTCTGTTGTAACTTGTCCTTTTTAGCTCTTTATAGATACAAAGAAAAACATTTTCTGGGAAAATTTGACACTTGATTAATTATATGCGACGAGAAATGAGAAACACCTGATTTGGTCTCTAAACTTTCATTCTTTTCAAACGAACTCAAGTAAATGACGTTACTAAATTAAAAATTATTGTATATGACGGTATACATGCGCGCACACACACACACACACACACACACACACACACACACATTTATTTATTTATCCATTTATTTTATTAATTATTAACGTAAAGATAATAAAAAGTTTACAGATCGAGATTAACGCAATACCTTTTCAATTTCATACTGGATTAGAGAAATTTCAAATGTAGAGTGTAAATTATAAGTATAAATATAGAGTTAAACATATACTTTCAGCCTATTTTTTATAGAGAAAATATTAAAAATTCTTTAGCAATGCAATTTTTTAGTTTGAATTTATTTTTAAATATGTGCTGTAGGATATGACACTTTATCGGACCACTGCATTGTTATATCAAGCGAGGATCTCCATTAAACGAGGATCCTCGTTTAATCGCTATATAATAATTATGAAAGATTTTCAGATTATAAATTTTTGAAAAACACTAATTTCCAAATGAGGCGAAATATTTTATGAACCTAATGTTATTCGAATTGAAATATAACTTGATCTAATTAGCATAATTGTTCAGTAATTGTATATTACCATTTTTTATACCGTAGTAAACATCCGATTGTTCAAAAAAAAAAAATTATTTTTACAAAAACTGATTACAGCTATTTAGCTTGAAGTTCCTTTAACCAGACAATTAAATTACGTACTTTAATAAAGATGTAAGTAGAACCTTAATTTCTTAAACACAAGCTAGAAAAATCTTTCAAGTATAAAATGTCAAAGATTTTTGAGAGCATCGAATGTAGGGATCAAAAATCACAATATCAATAGAAACGCGAATTCATTTACCAGCTTAAAGATATTGTATAAGAAAAGTATTAACCAATATCTCAGGATAGAGAAGGTTAAAGCACTACGGTTAAAGAAATTTAATAAAAAATCCGTTCATAAAAATTCTAATTACTTTATCTAAAAATGCATAAAAATATCAATCATTCGTTTATTATATAACTGAATAAATGTTATATTCCAGGTTAAATGAAGAAAATAAGTTGGTAAATACTAAACCACTTGATTAACTAAGACTAGCCGACGAATCGCATTTTAAATCATTCAAAATCGCCATAATTATTATATTTTGAACAGTTTTAAAAAATGTCTCCAAGAACCAAATAGAATTAAAATATCGAGCGTTGATTAGCTCAATTAAATTCTCATTTGTTGTGTGAAGTGAAAAATACTTTTGTTACTGTAGGTACCTTTTCGAGTAAAATAACCCTGAACAAATATTCGAATTAAATATAAAAGCAGGAATAATGAGGATTCATCTAAAATCTTTCAAAGACAGTCACTGAATTTACTTGAAAGTTATGTGAAAGTGAAATTAGTTTAAAAGTTAATCATAAATTACACAAATTAATCAATATTCGTTTCATCGAGTTCTTATTGCAATAATTATAATTATGTTATAAATTTAAACAAATTAATATTGTTTTTTCATACTTTTTATAAATCACAACTTTGTGTTAAAATTAAAGATTGAATTTATTCTTATCGTGAATCTATTTCAAATATAAATGTCACAAACTAATCACAAATTATGAACTACCTTTAAGAATGCGTGTAAAGTAAGAATTAAATGCCTCGACTTCTTATCTATATTTATTATATTAAAAAGACATTTCTTATTATCCTTAATTTCCTGGCTGAATAAATAACTTACTTTTAAACATTTTTCTGCGCAATATTAAGTATTTAACCCATTTGTATAGTTGTCATAACTTCTTTTAATACAATACTCGTAAGTACAAAAATATGCATTCCAGTGTGGATACGTGTCCATCGTTTTATCTATTTTTAACTTTTAAATTAAGAATCTCCCAGGAAATAAACGTCAATTTAGGCTATTCATCAATACGAATATTCATAAACGTATGAAAGCTCAATAAAAAGTAATCATATTTATATTTCGTAAAAATTTATATCATATTTCATAATAAGACAAAAAGATCACTGATTATAATATAATGACCAATGTGTTTTATTACATTCAACCGTCGTTATATTATCAAATAAGATTTATTATATATCTGACATATAACGTAGGGAACAATTAAAAATTGATTCCCATACGATTCATTTTTCTAAAGCGTTGTACTTTATATAAATACACTTTTTTCTATGATTAAAATTCCAAGAATTTTAAATCTTATTTTTGAAAAATTTGCCGTTCTTAATATTTGACGTACAAACATTTCTTCGGAAAGATAAGACTGATGCGGAAGTTGGAAAGACCGATATTTCTCCGTTTGTTTGATTTTCCTAATGCAATATTATTGTTGATAGAAAAATTTTAAGTTTTTCAAAATTTCTCATTGTTAAAGCTTACTTCAAATGATCTGTAAATTTAATACAAATTTGTCACGTCTAAATAACTCATTGAAGAAACGATATTTTTAATAAAATAATAATTTGTCAAGAAAAAAACAAAATAATATAAACAACATATTAAATTGCTTGATTAATCCTTATATTGAACACATATTTCATCAGATGCATGTAACTTAATGTATTTATTAAGTATTACTGTCTGGCCCGAATTACTTGAATATTTACTTAAATCTTATTGATCACCTTAGAGCTTAAAACAAATATATATATATAAATGTGCTGTAGAAATGCTATATTCTACATAAATTCAAGAAGTATAATTTTAAAATTTATATATTTTCCTTCGAGGAATGTACTATTTACCGTACTAATTAATAATGAACTAAATTCAAACTTCATTTATGAATATAAAGTGGAATACCTCAAATTCAAAGTATGTGTTATATTAATGAAGAAATGTATAAATATATGATATATCTACGTGCATCCACGTATATCCTTGAAAAAATCAAACACATAATACTAGTAATACTAGTAACTACACACAATTCGTATAATAAAACATATTTCTAACTTTCTTTTTTACTAATATTAATGTCGTGACTTCTCTAGCAGTAGCTTAATTTCTCGTATAACATAAGGTAAAAGCGTAAGTGCACCGTATCTTATGCAATTTTTATTTTTTCTTCTCTTCTGCAGCAATCTTATCTCAACTTTATAATTGAGAAAAAGAACAAAAAAAAAAAAAAAAAAAAACCAGAAAAAAATAAAAATGAAATTATATGTGAATTTGTGCTTAAGAAAAAGATGTATGTTTTTTTATATTTTCTTCTTTTTAAGATCTTCATTTGCCGAAAAATTAAATACAGTAGAGTTACTCTTGATCTTTAAGTAATATTCTGTTTGGTATTCGATATTTTTCAAAAAATTACCTTTCTCATCTCTTCTAATATCTATGTTCCTTTTTGAAAGGAGTTTTTCATAAGTACTCAAAATATTAATATCATTGTTCTCGCTCATTTTAGAGAAAGAATTATTTTATTGAAAGATTTAATTTACTTGAGACAGCCGAAGTAAAACGATAAAGATTCCGCAGAATCTTTAAAGCATTTTAATTGACCGAATTTTTTAGCATACGCAGCATTGAAATAAAAAATACTGATAAAAAATTGAAAGACAGAATACTTTTCTCGATTTTATAGATTCATTATGCACTTTGAAAAAATTTCTTGTCATAATCTTTCATCGGAACTTAATAATGTAAACTATAAACTTATTATATCTGAACTCGTGAACTTATGACTTGTGAACTTTGTATTTTCAAAATATTTATTCAAAATGTTTATATTGCTTGTAATAAACGTATAAATAAGAAACTGAAAGAAATAAAATAGAAAAATGTAAGATATAAACTATTCATTCGGTTAAAATTTATGTAACGACTATTAGATTTATTCACGTACCGTAAGCGAATAGCAATATCCAAGGGAATACCATATGAACGTATTAGGGTATATTGAAATAAAGACCAACATCGAACACTGACCGAACTCAAGAACTCGATCACTTAATCCAACGTTATTTTTGCTTCAACCAATAGAACAGTGTTGCTGTAGTATATGTTCATACATTATATACATATTTAATACCTACCTTCTTATAATTTAAATATTTTATGTAAGACTTTATTAAACCACACCCACACACAGGCACGCACGCACACGCGCCTATATATATATATATATATAACCATGATCCAATTTATAAAAATGAAAAAATATACTCTGGGATTATTTTTATCGCGAGTTGACTGCATTACTACATTTAGAAACAAAATATTTGCCGCTTTTACCAGAAGAGTAAACATTGATAATGTAAATACAAAAATGGCTTACTTTTCAGAGAAAAAAGCTCATGCAATAGCTCAAACAAAAGCTCAAATAAAAGCTCGAACAAAAGCTCGAACAAAAGCTCAAACGTTTAAAAACTAGTCCTTGTCTTTGACAAAAACTTTTATTTTCATAAACAATAAGATAATACTTTATACCTTAATGTATAAATTCAAAATTTAATTATAATATAAATACTAGTAATAACAAACTAACTTGAAATTTTTTATAAATTCGATAATTCTTTATTTTGTTAAATTTAGTTTTTTATTGAAAAAGGTATTGTTCGAATAGCTTCGATCTATCGTAATGGAAATGGTCACGATAAAAATGAAAATTAGAATATTGGTTACTTGAAAACATAATATTAAATACCTTACGCAAAGCACGACAACACTCTCATAAAGTTGAAATGCAATTTGTTAATTCAAACATTATTAACTACTGGAGTGCTGCATTTTGTATTATTTATCTAAATATATAGTTCCAAGTACGTAAAAAAATTTAAATGATTATACTACTAAAACCAGTGTAAAATATTAATAATTTCTATACAATCTATATGCAATCAAACATTTACGCGTATGAAAATACACTTTTTACAATGCTTTTTAAATGCATGTGCACGATGATACTCTTTGATTGAAAAAACACGAAAAGTGTAAAATTATGAGAGATAAATATTTCCTAAAATTAATTTAGTCGGTTAAACGCATGATCTGCGTACGCACTTGCGTTTTCACTTCCTATGTAAACCACTAAATGAATATTGTATCCGGTAAATTGTACCTCTACTTGTAAAGTGGCAGCAAGCACTTGACATTGTGGGCTTTTGTGGGTAATAAAATCGATGAAACGCTATTATTGACAAGTAAAATTTAGCACGCGTTATTACTTACGAATAGTATTTCATTTTACTTACTTTTCTATTGCTCTACCTTTAATTAATGGTTATAGTAACTGAAGCACATAAGGCTTATAATTGCAACATTATTACAAGCTATAAATATAAACAAATGTAATAATGTTCGTAAGTAGTTCGAAATGTAGTTCGTAATCGTCATTTGGATTCGCACAAAAATATTCATATAAAAATGTACACTAGTTCTATATCTGTAGTAACGTGTAAAAAGTACTATTTATATTTATACTGTGCACTACTGAATTTATGCGAAAAAATTATATATAATTAATAAAATGAATTTTAATTAAACGTTAAGTAACAAATGTAAAGAATTTCACCTTTAATTTTAAGTGTGATTAACATCCTCGAATATTATGAATAAATATTTCATTTATACATATCTTACAACCTTCTCAGCTATATGTAATAATTTGTTTAATCAAGCTTTTGTATATTAAATTTATGAAATAAAGAACGTTACAAATAGTATCAGCTTCATGAAATTATTAAGTTGCAATGATCAAGCCGTATTCTTAGATTTCTTGTAACGATACATATCAATTATTTCAAAAAGTATTAGACATCATTAAGAAGTGATAACTACATCCCGAAGACATAAAAATAATTTATATTAAATAAATAGTATTCGCTTATAAATTCTTTACTTTTAATAATAGTCATGCAAAGTCTATTGCAATAAGGAAATACTTTTTCAGCGCAAGTTGTTATCGTTATTAAATAACTTACAAATACTTATAAATTGTTGCAATACCAATGAAACTTTCTTTATACGTACATATATAATTATTATCTTTTGAATAGTTTATACGAATAAACACCGTGCATTAATCGTTAAAGATTCATGTGGTGTAATAATGTAATAATTATAGGATAATATCTATATAAAAAAAAAAAAAAAAAAAAAATCTCCTCTATCAATGAAACATTTTTTAGTTATTTAAAAACTCGTAATTAAATTATTTAGTTTAATTAATAGCTACTTGAACAAATTCAAATTCACTCTAGCTGTAATGGCTGCAATAACGATATTTATTAAGAGGATTTGTTTGAAACACCGAATCGATTGCTCAATTATTACAACATATCATAAAACACAATGTATGCTTATGTCACAACATGCGTGTATTATAACCAATGCGTACAATTATAAATTTCCAATTGTTTATATATTAAAAATAATTCATTCGAATTCAGAGATAAAATAATGTTCTGTGATAATATTAGTATGCATCGAAGAAATACCGTCACTAAGAATGAAATTTACAAATTCAATTTAAAAAATACAATGTACAAAATAAATGAAATACTATCTCATCCATGTTTAGTAATACTACCACTAATCATTTAAGTGTCTGTCATTGTTATATTCCGATAATTCGAAACACTGAATAATGGGAGATCAATATATACACAGCAGTTCTTATAACTGACCTTTTTTAATATCTCTGATCAATATAAGTGTGATAAGAATCCGACATTTCAAGATTGGATTTCCTGGCATTCGACATGCACCCAAGACGATTCGACCCTCGGCTAATTATAATTATTCAAATTATTCTAGCGACTAAAACTTTCTCCGTCGCGTATTCGCAAATTAAACGTAAACACACTTTTACGCGATTCTTCTCTTTTTGCGTTGTTTTCTTTTCTGTTTAAGCACGACAAATATTCGTTACTTGTACTAATTTTTTACAGGACGTTCGTCGTGAAATTTTTCCGACTGAGGCACTGCGTGTGCATATCAAATGGTAGATAATTCTTAGAATCGATCGATAATACTGAACAATCAAATCTGAACTCACGCGTGAATTACGATACTCGCATATTGTACGTTGAATCAAGATTGCTCGATGAATCAGACTGTTGCGCACCACGTACAGGAGCACGTACATTAATATTCCTAAAAAGAAAATTTTTCAAACTTTTCTTTCGAAAAGGACAAACAGAAAAATACGAAGATGAAATAGTCTATTGCACGAAGACTTGCTTGAAGCTTGTGCATGTCTCTACGTATACTGTTAGGTGGTTTTGTAAATTTCGCGTTACTCGTTATAAAAGAGACAAGCAAGTGAGTCAATAAAAGAAAAAAAAAAAGAAAAAGAAAGAAAAAAGAAAAGAAAAAAAAAAACTCCATATAAACGGCTGAACTAGTGCTGAATCTACGTCGAGAGCCCACTTTTCGTAAACACAGAAGAGTAATTGTGAAAGTGGTACACACACTTTGCACGATCCATAGATTTTAAAAATTTGCTTTTAATATTTAATAGTTAAACATTCTAAATAAATACATGGTATAATACGGTATATTGCGTAAATGTAATGCCTGAATTGTAAGTCGTATCGACTTGATTTGGTCATTTGATCTCTTAATAATCATCCATAAATACTTTAAAATGCTTCAGATGAGTGCATTCAGTCATTGTTCAATGACTGAATATCGCCACTTTACATTGTCGAATAAAATGACAAAACAAAGTTATCACCTAGAGATGTTTCCCCGAGATTGCCGTTACATAAACTCTTTGGCAATAGTTTAGTTGAATTGCCACTTGTAAGTTTTCGGTACTTTAGGGGTCAGACACCGTTGTAAATTATCTTTTTGCTAAATATGTACCAATAATATTGTTACGCGCTGCAGAAAAAACAACAGCGCTTTCTCGCAGAAAGACGATATCCTCGTGGAAAGAATACGATATCCAACGTTCATTAAAGCAGAAGAGAAATAGCGTCATGTTAAATCAATGCCTGAACACGGGGGAAAAAATCTATCGACGGGGATACGTGTTCGCATAATACAAACACGGAGTACGCATTAAAACATCAAGCGCATATTCAAGCTGTACAAAGAGAGTGTTGAGTAATCGACAGAAATCTAAATCTATAATAAAAAGTAGGATACTAATTCGTAAAAATTAGTATCCACCATCGCTGCAAAATTATCGGTAACGATAAATGTCAAACGAATAAGCGGACAAGAACAGTACCAACTGCTATACTCGAGAGAGGATCAGAGTCCTGAATCTTAAATTCTTTTAATAATCCATTTCCTCGTTAGTTAATGCGGTATGTACCCCAACTCAGCCATGTATAATATACAATATCGCTGAGTTTGTTTGTGCGTGTGTGTTTGTGCGTGTGTGTGGGTGGGTGGGTGGGTTTTTTTTTTTCTTTTTTTTTTTTTTTTTTCCTTTTTTCTTTTAATTAATTAATTAATTTATTTATTTATTTATTTATTTAACACTTAACTTTACACTTACCGTTGAAGAACAAAAACAAGAATAAAAGCATCACATCTAAAAATAGCACGATAATGAAACTAATTACAACGAGCACTCGCTCAACGTACGCGCACTCGCGCATAAATGATCGTGCACACATTGGTTGGTAAATCTCTTCTTAATCGTAATAATATACTTTTACAACTTGTGTCTGCAAAGTACGTAATACACAAACGCAAATGTGTAATATCCTCGCATGTGTAATGAACGCAACTCGATATGAGCACCATAAAAGTGCCCGTATTTTTCCAACAAGGATAGGCGATGGAGAGTTGCTTGAGAGTTGCTTGAGAGTTGCACAGCCTTGATCTTTCGAGCATTTACAATAAAGTTTCAACTCTACCTACCGAGTCTTTTTTTTTAATTTAAATCAATTTTTCAAACTGAGCGAAACTCTCGCCGCAGCTCACAGTGGCCATCTCTACTTCTTTGGATAAGAATAGCAGCTGCGCTAGTTGTACCAAATAACTTGGATATCAAGGGCAGCAGTGACGGAGAGGAGCTCGAGAACCGAAGTAAGTGGACTCCCGAGGCTTTAACGAGATAAAGAATGAACAGCGGTCTCTAGAGCTGTCGGTAGTTTGATCGAAGCACCTGCAGACGTCGACCTGTGGATTTCTACTTTTGCATTTCCTTTTTATACTTTGATATTACGATTGGATGGCGGCGAAACAATTACATTATACGATTACATTTACGCTTGGCTTATTCCGTATTATTTCTTGCTTGTTTGTTAGGGTTCCTTGGTTTGTTTTTCTGTAACGTTGCGCTCTAATTTCAATAATTATAAATAACCCGCTCGTCGATTGCCTACGTACATTGCTACGTACACTCGCGTGAATAAAGAGAAAGGCAAAGGATATTTATATATTATACAATACCCCATTGGGGAGAGTAATGTTGGCAGAGGTCGCGAATCAACGGCACGTAACAAGAGGGATGCAAGTCGCACAAGTGAAATACACCAAAATAATAATACCGCATGCCTGGAGAATCTTATAATTAGCTTACTAGGGCGGATAAACTTTAAATACAAAGAAATGCAAATAAATACTAATGTGATAAGCGGCACCAATCAATAACACAAATACAATCAATAATAAAACGCATTTGTAAATGCAAGATGGGAAAAGATTTTTAATTTAAATTGCAAGGTTTACAATTAAAAGTTATGACATTGTTATTTAATAATAATGTTTATTCGTCAATTTAATTCTAGTAATTGCGAAAATTGCGAAAATTGCGAAAATTGCGAAAAAATAAACGCAAATTACGAAGGTGTTTTTTTTGGCGAATTCGCCTACTTCGTATATAAGCAGGTGAAATAAATGTTTAATGCGTTTAAAATAAAGTCCCTTCTCGTGGGTATAGAAAATCGAATTTCGAGCCTTTCGGTGTCAATCAGTAATAATTGCGCAAGTGCTCGCGTTACGCAATTTCTTACATCGTTTCGTATCGCGCGATAATTATCGTAGCTCAAACTCTTTCAATTTATTATGTTATTTGTGTGTTTATTTTATATCTCGTGTTTCTCTAGTATTTTAAAAAATGATTGCGCAACAATTTTCGTCAAATCATTGCCAATTTCGTATTTCCAATTTCGAATAAATAATTTAAATAGAGCTGCTTGCAATCTGCCGTGAAATCGATAAATATCAAATTATGCCTCTTCGTACGTAAAAATTTAAATAAAACTTAGACTTAGCTTTAGAAATTTAAACTTAATTTAACGACAATCGCAACGATCACCCGTGGTTATTCGCTTTTAAGTCAAACGATAATCAAATACCGTTTTTATTAAAAAAAATTCATCCGAAAATGAAATTTCACACATAATGTAAGGCAGAAGTATCTTAAAATAATGTTAATAATAGTTTCCAATATTTTTCAAATAAACGTGCATTTAAGGCAAACTGTTGAGTCAGACAACTGTCTATAACGCGAACAAAATTATTGCATTCGTCATTGAATTAAAAAATTGCGCCTATTAAAGTTTATTTGCTGAATAAATATGCTGAATTAACATGTTGTACAAATTTATAATAAATCTAAATCAGTAGGAAAGTGAAATTTAAACATCTAATTAAAATGTGCGAAATATCAATTAAATGATTATCTCGAAACATTTTCTGTGTCTTAAATTTATTTAATCACTAAGCGATAACTAGCCATCATAGAAAATTGTACGTAACGTAAAATATATTTTATAAAATTTCACAACGAAACGGGAAAATTAATCGTAGTTTCGTAAGTTGGAATCTATTAAAAATAATTATATTTTACGTTTAATTGCGATATTTATTGGTAATTCTTGAATATACTTAACACGCATTACTCTGAATAATTTCGTTAAACGACGGGTCATTTTACTACAACAAAAATTAGCTCGAACTGTGATACAATGAAAGCTTTAAAAATGTTCATACTCGTTATTAAAACGAAAGAATCGGAAGATTTCAAATAAATTATAGCTTCGCTATTTTACATAGAATTAAATATTTTCCTTTTTAAGCGTATACTTTCATAAAAATGTTAGTGCGTTATTACCCTTAAAGTAGAACCACTTGTGCGCAGCCCCTTAAGAAATCAACTTATTCGCTTTTATATCGCTTTAAATGCAAGTACGTGAAACGAGCGAAAGTGAAAAAAGCCGTTAAATAAACGATGAAAAACTTAAACCTGCTTATAAATCTCTTCCTTTACAAGGCTAATAAATATAAAATATACCTTATCAATAAAATATTTTTCATGATTTATTTATTCCTTTTTAATAGATTCTATTCGTGAACAACGGATTGTACTCTTGATCTAAATTAATAGTTTAACATTAAATTAACATTTTAATATTTTTAATATTAATTTTTGTGATATTTAATTTCTGTACAGCTGATGTATTCGTTCTAGATATGATTGATCTAATTTTTCGATGCGATTAATGTATATCTCGGATTTTATGGAAAATGAAAAAAGAATTTGTAATGCCTTATAAAGGCACAGTATTACGCATTGTACGCGTCAATAATAAAATGACAATTGTAATCCGAGCTAATGTTGCCTTGATAACAAAGTTTCTTAATTTTCTCTAATTCAGTGCAATTGCAACATTTCACGGACACTTATTGTTCTTTTACATTGAAATCCGTCATATTTTAAGGCCCGCGCGTCTATATAAAAAAGTTTTATGTCGTGTTCATTGAATAAACGTAGACTCGGGCATTTATTACTGCGTCATTTTAGTAGTGAGATTATAATTGGTAATCATCAATCTTGTCATCAATGATTTCCTTATTGAAAGCGAAAGGCCACAAGCCACCGTCTCGTTCCCTATCCAGGTCCTCTGTTCATTCCTCATCTTCGGCTACCTGGCCACATAATCCTTGGGCGAGGGTCAAGTCGTCGATGTTGCCGACCGCACAGCGACCACAATCTAAAACCTCTTTTCTTCCTGCAATCCCTTAAATTTCGGAGCAAACTTTTTATTTAACACGTCGAAGAATATTTTCTGCGTTTAACGCCTGTATCTTCTTGATCGTTTCATCGGTTTTTCGGCGTAATAAATTCACGTATAAATCTCGTATAAATCTCGTATAAATTCCAAACCTTTTAATTGCATCTACGACCACGAGGTATTCAGGTTTGAAACAGTGGCATTGCGCTCCCGTTGTTGATATACCTTGTTGACATCCAGTGACTGTGAAACAATACAGACTCAAAGTGCGATGCACGTCGCAATGCTTTAGGTGACGTTCAGACTCTCGTCGCTTCCAATCTACGGTCCTGCATATTTTCGCTCAAGCGCCGATCGAGAACGAAAAGCAAGTTCCTCTCTTAGACGAGCGAATGTGCGACGCGTTTTCACAAGCTTCCGTTTGGTGCGTTGCGCTGTTCTCCGGTTAATAATTCCTTCCATTTAATAAAAGTGCAACGACTGGACGAGTCTGTGGGAGCCGGAGACTTCTAGGGTGTACCCAAGAGGCGACGTTTCCCTCCGGCGAACTCGCAAAGGCTCCTATAAAGGAATCCCGATCTCGGAGAGCATCGGCTCTGACTTATGACAAGGAGTGTCATCTCTCGACTTCCTGGTGAACATTTGTAGTAGGTATTTACGTGCGCGTCTAGATGAAAGTAGCGGCAAAAT
This sequence comes from Wiebesia pumilae, assembly GCA_018907045.1. NCBI lineage: Eukaryota > Metazoa > Arthropoda > Insecta > Hymenoptera > Agaonidae > Wiebesia > Wiebesia pumilae. Next base: position 4,082,859 of record JACCHZ010000181.1, on the reverse strand, counting down.
TATTGCCGCTAATTAATTGTAGATAGCTTCTCTTTCTTTTGTATTATTCCGAACTCGTAGGTCAAAGGTTAGAGGCAGCATTAACAAGCGAACAGAATCGGAAGAGTGGATTTATACAATGCTAAGCGTTTCAACTCTTCAAACGCTTAAAACGATTTTCTCTATTTCTTCGACTTTAAATTTAAGATTTTCTTTTGCATGATGATACGATGGTTTCCCTACCATTGAAACTGATTGGGAATAAAGCGTCTAATATATAACTCTCGCCAACTTTTATGTAAAAATAAAATCTAACGCGTCTTTTACTTTACGCGAGATTGGCTGATTTATTACGGATCCAAGATATTATTATCGCTCTGTCGTATTTCGTAAGTTCCCACGCAGTAATCCTAAATAGGCCAATAACCGATTGTACAAAAAAAAAAAACAAAAAAACATTTGTTTCATCGATTACATTATTCGATCGAAGGAGTGAAAATCCACCGCTGGCCACGCCTTTGGTTACTTCGCCGTTGATCTCGTGTCCACGATGCCATAGTTACATTTATCGGGAGCTGTAATTCACTGCACTTTTCTAATCACTTCTCCTTGGGACAAAACAAATCCGACGACTGCAGCGCGTCCTCTTGACTATCCGGAAGCTCGTGGCGCGCCCTTTCGATACTTCCTCCTTCCTTGATTGCGTTCCAGATCTTGGCATCAAACGCTTTCGATCAATTCAATCACCCTAAATCCCGAGCACCTTGAAATTCTTTTCATTTATTGACCTTGTACTGCACCATCTCAAATAAATAACTTTCAATTAAAAGCCTTTATCGGGCAAAGTAAATGAAGCAAGACTCGGGCGAACAACGCTAACGTTGGGAGAAATGAAATTCCAAATTCCTAAAGGTCTCTTGTGACTCTTGTGACTCTTGTTTTCAGCAAAATACAATGAATAACATTCACTTTCGCTAAAACTCGTTTCAGAGGGAGAACAAAAGTCCCCGCTTATCCGACTTCTGATTTTGCGGACGTTTTGGGGAATAAGGGGAGAAACCCGCGTTAAGGTTAACGATTACTTGATTAAAAGTGAAAAAGATTATGTGATCCTTGGGCAGCGGTCGAAGATTTTCGTATTGTCCGTTTGATCGACTTGGTTTCGCAGGTACGACCGACGCCAAGTTTTCACGGCATCGTTAACCCTCAGTTATTATCTCCTACAATAATAATAATCATCATCAGCATCATCATGATCATAACGTGTCATAAGCCATGTAGTTACGCTTATAATTCCTTTACATCTCTTAAACTTAGGTACAAAGTATACGTGAAAACAGTGTAAAAATGCCCTTTGTTAAATATCGTACAATACTTATAGATGCACGTCTACTTAAAGATACAAATGAACTTGTACAAACAAATACTTCTCAGCCCTGCATCTTTATTCGGGAAACATTCAATTCTTTTCCTACATTAAGATTGTGAAACTTAAAAATTAAATGTAATACAAACAATGCATAAGTCAATTTAATATAAAAAAAGAGATTATACTTCTTACACGACTATATTACGTACTTCAAACGTACTTCAAACGTGAAGGAGGCACTTTATTTATTATAATTAATTATAGATGAAGAAATCACTACTCCACGGTCGTGTGCTAAATTTTCGTGCTATGATTTAAAAAATTTTAGGATTAAATAATCATTGCGAGTCGAGTAAACGTGTGCATCCATCCACGCAATTACCGAAAATATTGTTATTTTCAAAATACGTTTTTATCAGTACAACAATATTCATTCGTTAACAAATACATGAAAACGCAGACTAAGAATTCGTTGCGTAAAGATTTCAATGATGAAAACGTCGCAAGCGACTTGCGAATACGATAAATAAATTGTACACTGTAATGAGTTAAATAATCAGCGACAAATAACAAAATTATACATCATGGAAAAACGGAAATGCAAACAGGATCAAAAATAAAGCCAAGCTACTACGAGTCGACTTTCTTCATTGACGTAAAAAAAATGCGCTCAAACCCAAAGGATAAAGTGAAGTTTTATTCAAAATAAAAAAAAAAAAATACTTAAACAAGCACGAATTATCTGCCGTACTTAGGCGCATAATAAATTGATGAATTGTATAATAATTGATGTATTGTAGTACTGATTAAAAATAATCGTAATTTTTGTTAGACAATACTACGTTCTAATAGTTACTTCGCTTGATCGATAGTTCTGCACTTACCCCGACGTAAGAAATTGTGCTTAGAATTTTGCGACGACTAATACATACAAGTTGAAGAATTTTATCGATAACACTTTTAGTGAATAGTTAGATAAGGAAAAAGTTTGTGTAATATAACAGTCTTCGAAGTAAGAAATTTGTACAACCGCGAAATAAATAATCGTCTTACCGCATCCTTCCTGTGATTTTATTACGATTTTTTTATACAGGATAATCTAAAATTGATATTTATCTTGAATTTTGTGAACAGTGCTTTATTTCTCTTGAAGTAAATCATAATAAATATCGTTATTGCATTATTAATTGGGATCTTACTGTGTGAAAACACATATATCCGATAATTCAATCGCACATATTTGGTAACAATATACCATAAACGGAAAGATACGTATTTCCAATTTCTATCTTATACAGTTTATTCTATCCTACATAATTTATTCATTTATAACTTGTAGTACTTGATAATGAATTTTCTAAAACACCAACTACAGTTTTACCCCAATTTATGAGAATAATGAAATATATATTTTATAACACAAGTTTTTATATATTTTATATAATATATATTTTATAACACAATATTGATCTTTAATATTAATAAAAAACTATTGGTTTTTTTTTTTTTTTTTTTTTTTTTTTTTTTTTTTTTTTTTGGACATTTCGTTTCAAGCGCCAACTATTTCGTAATATGACTTAACAATTATGTAATACTTATATAATATTTTCACATACATCGCAAATATTTTGAACCTTCATTAATATAGATTGCAACTGGAAATAAACATTGGTTCTTACGACATCGCGTATAACGCGATTTGTCACCAAAATTATTTGGGGAGGGGGGAAAAATAATAATAATCAAACAAGCTCGTAATTTTTTACAATGCAAATCAGAATTTGCGAAATAAATTTCGGTAAAGAATGTATTCGTTTGTACGTTAATATAAACATCAATACTAAAAGTAAAAATAAATATTTGCTTTTTAAATATATGGCAAAAAGGGAAATATTCCAGTCTTTCGGGTCTAGGCAATCATGCTGCGTTACGATACGGACAATTACGTAACGAAAACGTATACATTTTTTGCCAAATATTTATGAAAAACTCACTGAAATATATCCTTAAATACGTAATTACGGGCAAATTTTAATGTAAATAAGTTTTATCGTAAGGGAACTGAGGAAAATTAAAAAAGTGAACAATAAGCTACATAATAAGATTATAAGTAAATTGTAAGCAAAGGACAAAATTAATAAATCATTTGTTTGCTTAAATTTTCATTATCTTGACTAATGATGTGTAAAAGGGCACCTTTGATTTATGAATTCTATTATTCTCGGAACAATTATTATACTTTCATTCTTAAAACATAAAAAATATCATTTCCACAGCAAGTTTACATGCAGCTACTAAGAAGCTCTTATTTTCCATTAAGTATTTCAAAAATATTTAATACCGATTCGCGCTTATGCAATTTTTCACAATCATCAAGGTCGACTTTTTTTCAACGGTTTCCCTTCATTTCTGTAAACTTTCTTATTTTGCCGTAGTTAAAAACAATATCAGCGTAATAAACGATTTCTGTCGCTGTACACCACCATAAGTGCACGATATGAAGCAACGTCGCTATACGCAGCATAACCCCTAATATTTGATAAATTAATTTGTAATTTGTTGCGTTAAACAAATTACTGTTTAAAAAGTAATAGCGTTTGCTTTTGAAGTTATGATGGTGGCTTTCCCATTCTAATTACTAAATGTAAGTCCTGCTAAATGTAATTGTTTTTCAAAGCAGCCTGATGAAAAGGGGATGATAATGTTTATGTCCACTGGCACTAAAGATATAGATGAAAGTTCCATTTGAAGTCGAAATGAAATGTAACGCGACAATTTGACGACCTTTTTTTATAAGTATAAATTTTTGGAAAAAATTAAGTCGAAACATATATAGTTTCATACATATTTCGGCTCGAATTATGCGCATGATAAAATGTACGGTTTTGTTTACAGTCAAATACACGCTTGTGTCTTCAGCTTTGCGCGACTTTAATCTATTCTTTTGAATAGATTGGAATTTTTTAATTTAAATACAAATTACTTATTCTAAGTGAATTAAAGTTTTTAAGTAAAATTACAGTAAGTAAGTAAGTATTGATAGCTTCTCGTGTTATTAATTACATGAATATTCAAACGAATATTCGATAATAACTATATATATATTTTGCTTTAACTCGCGTCGTGTTTCAACCGCTAATAAGCATTAAAGGCACAAAGGACATGGAGCACTATTACGCGTGCATCAAATTTCCTACATCGTTTCGTGCGGCATCGAAGATCGAAATACTGGTTAAAAAAATGACACGAGAACACGCGTACGAAGTTATCGTAAATTGAAGAAAAAGCTCGATTCCTGGTGCGAACTGTAAATTTGAAATACCATTCGTATTCGTGGAAGGTGCTTTTGACGATAGGCAGTGACCGAGAGAATGACGAGTGGGGGACGACAGACGAGAGAATGCGACGAAAATAAAACGCAAAACGCTATCGATGAAAACACGCGTGAAGACGAAAGGTAAGCAAGACCGACAAGTGTGTCCAGTGTCCCGAGCTTGCGAGCTAACAAAAAAAAACCTACGGAGAGAGAAAACGTGGGAGGCTGTTTTTCGCACGCAACGTTAAAAGGTTAAATCCCCACGACCGCCGTCGCGTTCCGTATGACTGCACCGTAGGACTGCACCGTAGGACTGCACCGCTACACTTTCCTAGCCGGTATTTCTCACTCGAGGCAACGACGGAAGACGCACTCCAGCACACACGTCACTGTGCGCGCATTGTCATCCTTAGCATCTTCGGCTTTTCGCTGCGTTCGAGAGCCATCACTCGTGTTCACGTCGGCGAATGTGCAGGAAGCAAGAGAGAGAAGCGAGTCGTCGAGCGATTTCGCTCCACAACAGCTGCGACACGCCGGCCACGATCTAAGATATTGGTTATAGGAACATGCAGAAGAAGGATGCGCTGTGCTTTTGCTCTTATCAAGCCGGACAGGCGATGTACTACGGAAAAGTTTTCACTTACATGCGTCACGGTGTGTATCGGCCGCCGCGCTCTCTCTCTCTCTCTCTCTCTCTCTCTCTCTCTCCCTCTCTCCCTCTCTCTCCCTCCCTCTCGTTTTATTTATTTTCAAGCCTTCGTACTTATACCTCGTATATCGTTGGCCGCGGATCGCTCTTGTCCGTTGTCTCGCCGAGTGCGAGCCGCACACACTCACAAATGCACTCACTTGGCTATTTTATCGTGTTTTTTTTATTTTGCGGAAGGTATCCAGCAGACAGAGTCCTTCCTTCCAGAACGTTCACCAGCACTCAAATGAATCGGATTGAATGGCGCTGCTGTTCAGGCCTACCAACCTTGCCGACCGAGGGACCGAAGGCTCATGCGCTCAACGGGGTGAGAGCGAGTGAGAGAGAGAGCGAGCGAGAGAGAGAGCACTTTTTTGCACCTTTTATTTTTAGTCCCATTTAAGAAATACGTTGTATCGAGCCACGCAAGCCTTGTGCTCGAATTTGCAAATAAAGGAAAATTTCAGAATGTGAAAGTTCGTTTATTGAAGCATCTAATTAAATTATTTTTAATTAGATGCTTCAATGATGGTCAAAAAACATACTTAGCCAATTTTAAATCGATTCGATGTTTGAACTAAAATATGAAAAGTCTTGCTTGACAAGATACATTTGAAAATTGATTTTTTGCAACTCGAATTATCGGGCTAAATTGTTAAGTACCAACGTTTAAAATACAAACAGTTCTACATTTTACGAATGTTGTTACGAATCTTGTTACGAATGTTTAGCAGATTTAACAAAATTCCGGTAGTAATTCTCGCGTTCGTGAATTTACGTTAGGATAGAATGACGAATAAAAGAACGTTATGAAGAATCCATCGAGTCTTTGGAGAACATATTCAAATTGGAATGTTAAAGTAGATCTTATAAAAATTTTTAGGAATAATGAACAGATTCTTACGTATCGTACGAATGTTCCTTTTTTTTAAGTATCTTTTATACTTACGAGGTCGAATTTAATTGGAATATTTTCGACGTATAATAAACTGAATAAAATACAACATAGACTAACATTTTAAAATACGTCGATTTATATTCAACCTAAATTCACAACCCATCCATTTTATACGGTTTAAAATTAATTTACAATAGAAGTAACATTTTTATAGCTTCCTTATAAATACGCTAAACTTGTTAGGTATGATTATTTGTTTATAACGTATGATATTTCAGAGTTCTGGAAATTGAAAATAACTAAAGTTTTTACAAAATTTATTAAATTTATTATTATTCGTAGTTTTTATTATCTAAACGGTAAAATAATTTGAGGTAAGGAAACTTGAGATAAAAAGACCACACATCGATGTAAAATATAGATTCCTATCCTTTCGGAATATTATATATATTTAAAATAATCTATTTTAACTCAGTAACTACAATTCGCAATTCCAAATATCTCTAGTTCATTTTTTCTAAAACATTGCAAAGTAATTTTAACTGAAAAACTCCAAGTGCGATATTAAACGTAAGTTGATAAATAAAAAAAATATACGTGTGTGTCTAATTATTATAATATTCATATTTCAGAAATTTTCCTCTAATATTTCACTCTCTCAGATACAATCATATATTTACATATTGTTATAATTAATGTATAAAGTTCATATGTTGCTAAAAATATCATAAAAACTCTTACCTAAATATTGCTACTAGTCATAATATTTCAGAAATATTAAATACTTATTCAACTGTGATCTTTATAATAATTGAAACTTTAAATTAATTATACAAATAAATATCTTTTATTTATATTAAGTGACAATCATATAAATTATTTATTTATTTTTATAAGTATGAACCTATTATCTTAGATATTTATATTAACGCTTTTGTACATCTTTTGTACTATTAGTTGTATAAATTAAATTTTTTAATTTGTTATATTTGTATTTAAAAATTTTTCTAATAATCTCATAAACTTAGTTGATAAAAATATTCTAAATTATTAACTTGTACTTTTATTTACATACCTATAAATTTTTAAGATATTTTAAATTTTATCTTGTTAAACATTTTTTAAACTACTTAGAAAAATGTAGTAATAAAAGTTTAAATATGTTTATTCGCTCGTTTACATGATTTACCTGTATAATCAGAGCTTCTTGTAAATTAATATATCAACTGCGTGCAACAACGCATATGTATAATATTTTTATCTTATTGTCTTATTTATTTGACTATATTAATCCCTTTAATATAAATCCTATAAAATCCTTTAGTAAAAAATATTGATCAACTTGTACTAGTTAAATACCTAGTAATATAATTGAGTTTGTAACATAGGATGACTGATATTTTTAATTTAATAAAAATTAAATAGAGAAAATAAAGTATTGATTCTAAATTTTAGGAAATGATGAAGAAATATATTTTCCATTATTTGAGAACTGTACCGAAGATCGAATTGTAATTTTCACATTTCCTAACTGTATCTTGCAGTTCTTATTCGGTTTTGCATAAAAACATAAAGTATAAATAGCTATTTCAAATTCTGGTAGTGTTCCAATAAACATTGATGATAACTTAGTACTGTTCAAATATGAAAGGTGAAATTTTATCACAGCTGCTTTCTGGTAAAAAAATTATTAACTGGAAAAATTTATTACCGATGAAGAGTTTCAATTAAATTAAAAATACTTACATCTGTTAACTGTTTTTGGTTGACATATCCTAAATAATTTGCTTTTCTGTCGTGCTCTTTGATTGCAAAAAATATCCAATTATGTAGACCTGAAATGTGTTTATTCTTTCTTTTCTCTACTAGAAATACATGCTCAAAGCCAGAACTTCCTAACTCAGTGTGATTAGATCGAGAATACAGACCAAACCATATTTTCATCAAAATTTGTTTATACACTGACAAATTCTGTTCAAAATAACCCTTACTAGCTAAAAAGTTCATTGCATGCATCATAATACTAGTATCGAGTAAACTATCAATAAATGCATTTTCCTTTGAAATTTTTTCAGCTGTCCTTTTTTCAGCATGAAAAGAATTTATGTCATAGTTATCATATAGTTTACGTATTAATCGTAGAGTTGGTAATGTATCAAATAAGTGTTCTGGCACTGTTAATAAACTATAATACAAAAAATTAAACATTAAGGTTAGAAATAAAAACAATTTTAAAAATAACAACATTAAATTTCAAATATTGTTCAAATAAATCATCTATAAACTATAAATAATAAACTTTTCGTGAAATATATAAAAAATTTAGAATAAAATTTGAGATTAATAAAAATTTTTTAAATATGCCTTTAGTAACTTACTAATATAATTTACTACTTTTATCAGAGATTTTATTTGTTCAAACTCTTAGAATTTGAAACATATGTGCAAGTTACATTTGAAAATAAGTATTTTCAATAAAATAAAAAAGTATATGTTACGGTTGAGAAGCTTCATCTGTTGTATTATTGGAATATTTCTTCCCTTGATAATTAACATTTAAAGATTGAAAAATATTACTAGGAAGTTTATCAAAAAGTTGTTCGGATATTTTTTTTAACTCCTCGGTAGATATTAATGAGTATTGTTTTGCATCGATAGTATGATTATTCTCTTTAACGTGTAATCCTGTTTATTTGTACATAAATAAAATAATATAAGTTTAAATAATTAATTATGCTACACATATTTATTTATTTATATATTGGTTATTCTTACCTATCACAGTATACAGTACAATTAATAAAATAAAATGATAAAGCATGCACTTTATTGCAAACATTTTAAATATTATTAAATGCACTATTACACAAATATTTCCGACTTAATAAATACTCTTTACTTTTATATTTAATCATATTTTTCAATCTAAATGTTAATCGCTTTTTTATCGCTTGTTTTTTTTTTTTTTTTTTTTTTTTTTTTTTTTGTACAGAAAAGTAACCATGTAAAGAAGGAAAACTCCCTACTTGGAACGAACGAATAGCGGTAATTAAAATACGCTTGTTGCATGCGCGTTTCGACACTTGTTTCATTTTCTTTGACACATGCTGACTGATTCGATAATGTAGCAGCGCATCAAAGCGAGAGAGCAAGCAAGAAAGGTGAGAGATGAGCAAGAGAGAAAAAGAGCTTAACTCTTTGTCTTCTTCTGTAAACAACTTGTACCTCTAAACTTTGAAGCATTATTCTCTAAAATTTAAGTGTGTGAATAATAGAAAAATAATGTGACTTGTAAAGAAAAATCTCTTTGTATCGACAATCATTCATTACAGTGTGAATTAACTCATTATTTCTTAACTAATTCGTTAACCTTACACTAACCTCAAAAAAAAAAAATTATTTTCAAAATAGTTTACAATTCGTACATAAACTGTACACGAATAATTTTTTTAAACCCTTAATCAAATGTTTAATTAAGTAAATCACAAAATTATTATATTAAAACTGTTTTAATTCATTTACATAAATACAATTTAGTATCTATTAGAAAATGGAGATTGATACTCCAACACCTGAAGATCTACAACGCAAATTATATTTTCTAATGGAACAGCTTCAACATATGGCTGGTGAACTTCCTCCTAAATATCAAATGCGTCTACCTTATGAATTACTTTCTGGTCTAGCAAATAGCTTGTTAAACGATACTATTTTTGAAATCGTGAAAGGTCTAATGGAAATACAACATGTTACAGAAAAACATTTATATCAACAAAGATTACAATTAATTAATCAACAAGAAATTGAAATTCAACAAGTATTGTCAGCCATTAGATTAGACGAAGAAAAAGAATCTGTAAAACAATCATTATTTCAAAAGCATAAAGAAGAATTGAAACAGCAAGATATAAAATTAGTTATGCAACTGGATCAAAAAGTAGCCGATCAACAAAGCATCTTGGAAAAAGCTGGAGTACCAGGTTTTTATGTAACAAACAATCCAATGGATATTCAAGTTCAAATGAGGCTGTGTGATTTTATAATAAGACTTAGTAAAATGGAAGTTCCTAGATAGTATAAACTCTAAATAGATGTAAATAATTTATTGCTTTAAAAATTTTTTATATAATAAAAGATATAATATATAATATTTTAAGGATATCAACTCTTTGAATTTAATAATATAATTTTAATAAGTAATAGATTAATATATTAAAATAAAAATTGTATCTATGAAAATAGATAAGAAATGAATTACAAAAATTAAAATGTTATGATATTTTTAATATTTTAAATTTAATTTATAAAGAAATCTCCATTATATTGAAATATTAGTAAAAAAAAAAGAAATAATGTTTAAATAATAATTAATTATGTAAAGGACAAATGTGTTTTTCAATTTAAATATATCCAGTACACAGTTGTAATCAACTTTATTTTTACAAAACTTATAGTCTACATTTCATTACATGAATAAAAATTAATGAAATTGTACCACTTTATGTTCAAAGGAAATAATGATACACTTTTCCAGTAACAAAATATTTCATGAAAAATAGTGACAATTGCTATACATATTTACAGTTACATGCTTGCTTATAAAAATGTATATCATTACAGAACTGTGAAAAATTAATTTCTGATTTCAATAATTACCTTATCTAAGTTTTAAAAAACAATATATTATATTAACCTCTTTAGTAAAATAGAAAAAAAATAAAAATATGTAGACCATACATAATTGAAATTTTTTTATAATGAAAATAAACAATTATTAATATGCAATAAAATATATAGATACAGAGGTTACTTATAAAACTTAAATAAAATATAAATGCTAAATAATCCAATTACAATAATTATGCTTGAAGAGGTTCTTGTAATTTAGTTGAAAAAGTAGTCATCATGTCATCATTTTGTTGTAAAGATGTTTTTGTACTTTGATTTTCAAGGAAACATATCCTGTAAATGTTATCAAAATTACTAACAAAATGAACTTCAAGTCCATCTGTGATATATTTGGGCAAATCTTCAAAGTCTTTTCTGTTTTCTTCAGGCATTATTATACATTTTACTCCAACACGTTTAGCCTGAAATGAAATTTTGAACATTAATTATAAATTACTTTATATGAACGTAGAAATGTTTGGATAATTTTGTAAAATTTCATTACTTGCATATATAATAATACAAAAAACATGAGCTATGAAAATATTTCTACTACCAAACTAAATTGATTATAAATAATTTTGATGATTAACTTTTTAAATCAAGATTTGATGATTAAAATCTAGAAAAAAGGTGTATTGAATTTATAATTTTTTTTTATAGCAAACGTAAGTTATTAACACAACTCTTATGTTTCAAATAATTCAGTCAAGCCATGTCTACTTTTAAGCAAACGAACTTTATACAATATACTTAAAATCTTTGCTAATATTCCATTATAATATTAAAAAATAATAATAATAAATAAATAAAATATTAAATATTTACAACAATATTAAAAATGTCAATTAATTGCCTCTATTGACAAATTAGTAAAAATTTAAAATTATGAATTACATAATGATCACTTAAGCTGATAAAAGATATTACTCTTTGTCTGAATGAATAAAATTTTTCTTCGATTCTAACCACTTCCTTTAATTTCCTTTTTATAAAATGGACTGCTATTTGATTCAATTTTTTCATTAAGGAGTTCAAATTTAGCAACAATACTCAAAGTTAATTTTTATAGTTTTAAAAAGTACTTTTGAAATAAGAAAAAGATTATAAAAAAAAAAACTGTAAAGTAATGAAATGTATCTATATTAAACGTTAATCGTGAAGCATTCAGTAGACTAATCAGTAAAAAGTTATTGTAAGTAATTCTATATTATGTTGTTTTATAATATTATAATTATAATTTATAATATTATAATATTATAATATTCAAATAAACGATTCCTTCTAAACAAAACATTTTTGTTTTCTGAAAATTTCATTTTCGTTTCAATGTAAGAGTTTCTTACTTAATTCATTCAGTTTCTCTATAAATATTTACTTTTTATTAATTTTTACTAAATTACTACAAAATAAAAATGTGTGTACGATATTAATTTAATTTTATCTCATCCCTGATAATATCAAATTATTAAAGTCAATCTTTTATGAAGAGCCTGCAAAATAAATATACCAGTAACGTAATTAATTTTTAAGGATTCACAGGAATTAAAAAGGAATTCACAATATGTGAATCTAGGTGATTTTTTTAAATATGCATATTTAATTTTAATTTTGAATATTCACAACAGATTTGAAATTATTAACCTCAAGAATCTTTAAAAACGCAATTTTACATAAACTAAAAACGCAAAAATATAAGTGTCATGCATTAAACTAGAAAATGACATTCTTTAAATAATAATTAAACAAATGACTATATACTTACAGCAATCGTCTTCTCCTTAATGCCGCCTACAGGCAAAACTTTACCTATGAGACTCAGTTCACCAGTCATTGCGATGTCCTGGCGAATAGCTTCATTTCTAGCAAGTGACACGAAGGCGGCGGCTACCGTTACACCAGCGCTCGGTCCATCCTTGGGTGTCGCACCTTCGGGTATATGAATATGCAGGTGAGCATCATACAAAATAGTATTCGTAGGGTCTATTTTCTGGAGGTAGTTTCTAGCCACCGTCATGGCTATTTTGATTGATTCTTTCATCACGTCTCCCAAATGTCCAGTTATCTTATAATATTAATATAATCAAATATTTCAATATTATCTTAAATAAATAAAAACATTATTTATTTTTTTTAAACTGTATAAGCATGATGTCAATTAGCTATTTAAGAACAAAAATGTGATAAAAAAATCTTACTAGACGATACATTAATAATATAAATCGACTTTGAATTGAAAATTTCTTTTTCAGTTTTTAAGTATTACTTGGGCTTGTTCAATATTTTTTATAATATAACATGTTGGAATTAAATACACTCCTAAATCACAAGATTAGGACTGGTTTTTTTTAATTTTTAAATGAAAACATTTTTATAGATATTGTAGATCGTATAGTAAATTTTTTCTTTCCAAAATTGAATTTTACATATTTCTGTTCAATATTTTCTATAGATATATATATATATATATATATATATATACGAGAAACATGCAGAAACAAGAAGATAAGTAAACAAATGCTTATCACAATATAATAAATATAAAAAAAGAAAATGTAACACAACTTATAGCTGATGTAATCTAAAATAATTTACAAAAAAAATATGAATATAAATGATAACATCAACGTTAACAAAATTAGTTCATTTTTATCAATTCATAGAAAACTACTCTACGCAAAACTTAATACGTGCTAAAAATTAAAAAATAACTAATATAATCTAATATAATTAAAATAACTAATAACTAATAACTAATATAATTAATAATAACTAATATGTGTGAATAAAAATTCTGTAATTTAAATATACCATTCTTAAAGACTGAAAACTTAGCATTCAATAAATTATAAAGTACAATGACTTGCTTTCATCAAGGAATCAAACAAAAAGTTATATTGTAAAAGAGAAATTAAATTATAATAATATAAGAATTTTAGGATGAAAATTAATGAAATTCGTCGATTTTAAATTCTTAGGCAACGTTGTAAAAGAAAACATATATGTAACCAAAGTTATGAAAAGAATCTTCGATTAAATTGCTTATAAATAAACAATAAGACAAAAAAATTTTCTAATAAAATGATCTTGATTCGAGCAGTTGATTAATATAAACTTAGATCAATCACCTGATAGGTTCCTTCATTCTTTTTCGATGACTCATTTGGTTTACTTTTTGTTGTTTCAATAAAAAACGTTGAGCCACCCATGGCTGTCCAGGCAAGACCCATAACAACCCCAGGTGGTGTAATATCGTACATCCTATCATGCGTAAATATCGGTTTGCCCACAAAATCTATCAGATTCTCTTTGGTTACATCAAACTTCTTTGCCTCTTTCTTGATCAACTTGAAGGCAACCTTTCGATGTACCTTTTCAATGTGCTTTTGCAGGTTTCTCACTCCAGACTCGCGACAGTAAGACTTTATGATTATATTCAGAGCATTGTCGTCAATTTTGATTTGCTCTTTGGTGAGGCCAGAATCGTTCATTGACTGAGGAATAAGGTATTGTTTGGCAATTGCAAGTTTCTCTTCAGCCACGTAACCCGACATATCGATCATTTCCATTCGATCACGCAGAGGTTCGGGAATTGTATCGACAATATTTGCTGTGCAGATGAAAAGAACTTTTGACAGATCGACCGACACGTCCAAATAATGATCGAGAAAGTTCACATTCTGCTCCGGGTCGAGCATCTCTAAAATGGCTGAGGCTGGATCCCCTTGATGACCTCTACAACATTTTATAATTTTAAATATACGGAGAATATTAAATACAATTTTTTTTATACGTCCTTTTTGTATTTTGATAATTTAATAATTTGGTTTACTACGAATTTAAAAATTACTTCATAAAAGAACATTCGTTTATTAAACAGAAAATTATGTACAAACCAAAATGCTTTTTATTCTTTACATCTCCAATGTATATTCTAAAGATTAAAATAACGTTCATTCGTAATAACTAAGTCATAATTTATTTAATAAATTTATGACAAAGTACAGATAAGAAGAAATTGAGTTCACACATACAATTAATTTTAAAATATTGATTGATTAAATTAATATTTTATATAACGTATTTTTCAGAAAACTTGTAGATGATATTGATAATCTAATTATGTTGAATAAGTAATAACTTACTTCAAAGAAGTAATTATTGATAATGATGAATACGAAAAATTAATTTTAATCCATAATATAATTATTGTAGGAACTACTACGATTCTAGGATATTAAAAAAAGTTAAGAATGTATTAAAATCCAATTAACTTTCCATAGGGAAGCTTTTAAAAAGTCTCATCTTTAATTTAATCTATATAATAAAAAACAAGAATTTGAAATGTCTAATCCTCTATTACAAAACACATAAAAATTTAAACGTACTCATTATTCATAAAAAGGCTTAAAATAAACATGTATTTCAAATAGAGTATTTATATTCATTAATACATAAATTGTTTATCAAACATAATTTAAAAAATGATAGAATTAGTGACAAATCTAAATGAATGTTTATCTAAAATATTAAATAGGTTTTTTAATAAAATTGACAATACCTTATTGCATTCACTTTTTCAAACGATTTCTAATGGTTTCATTAAATTTTTTCAAAGTAATTTTTACATATATTATTTACTTTTTAATGTATTAAAAAATATAAATTTTAGAAATTTTGACTTAAACACTTACTTTCCAATTTTATCAACCTCATCTATTAAAACTAAGGGATTCTCTGTTTTCGTCTTTTTCAAACACTGAATAATTTTTCCAGGCATGGCTCCAACGTAGGTTCTTCTATGGCCTTTAATTTCAGCAACATCGGTCATACCACCAACGCTGAACCGAAAATATTCTCTGTTTAATGCGCGAGATATCGATTTGGCTATTGAGGTTTTTCCAACCCCAGGAGGTCCGTAAAAACAAAGAATTTTTCCTTGTGTAGATCCTTTTAATTGACTAACCGCAATAAATTCTAGAAAAAAGAAATGACGCGTAAAATTATGTGCCAATAACAAAATATAACAATAATGATAAAAGCTGCTTCAACCTAAAATTCTTTTTTTAATATCATCCATTCCATAGTGATCTTCATCAAGAATATCGATTGCTTTCTGAATTTCTAAATTTTCAGTGCTTGTTATGCCCCATGGTATTGACGTTAACCAATCCAGATAATTTCTCGTAACACTGAAACATTTATAATATCGTATCTAAATTAATTTTAAATAATCAAAATAGCAGATATAAAGAAGCTGAGATGTAAAGTATACAACTTTCTAAAAGATAAAAACTTACTTGAATTCACTACTGTGACTTTCTAAAAAGCTTAATTTATTCAATTCCTCTTCTATCACGTCCATGACAGAATTAGGAACAATTTTATTTTTAATTCGTTCTCGATATTTTTCTTCAATAGCATCCTTATCATCTTTTTCTAACCCTAACTCTTTTTTAATAACTTTCAATTGCTCATGCAAAATATATTTTCTATGTTGTTGCTTTACTTTTTCTTCTACTTCTCTACCAATTTTCTGTTGCAATTTACTTAATTCATATTCCTTTTTTAGAAGAGCTAAGGATAGTCTTAATCTCTTAGTAATCTGTTAATAAAAATAAAACTAAATTAATATTATAAAACGAAAGATACATTACAATAATAAAATAATAAAGTAAGACCAACATCCATTTCTTCTAATACTTCTTGTAATTCGTGTGCATCAGCCCCAGTAAGAGCGGCTCCAAGATCGCTTAAATATACTGGATTATCAACAACACGCTGTCCTTGATGTAGCATTTGTTGTAATGATTCGCGATATAAAGAATTCATACTTATAATATCTCTAATTGTCTTTATCAATTCTTGAGTTAAGGCCTAAAATAAATTGTGAATTTGCTAATTAACTATTGTTACAAGAAACTGGAAATGTAATTAGTAATTAAAAATTGAACAAACACAAAATGCGATCAACTTTATTTAATTGAAATATGTCAATATATTAAAATATCCTTATAAAATCTATTACTTTAATTATGTTTATGTCAATGTCATTAAAAATACAAAAATATAATATAATATGTGCGAAATTAAAGCATAATAAATAAGATAACAATGATAACTAAAACTTTTATTCTCAATAAAAGATGTACCTTTATTTCTTCAGTTTGTCTAAACTTTTCGTGCACTACATTCACAACTTCAACCATAAGTAAAGGCTGTACGAAAGATTCTTTCTGAGGTACAGGATTTGTCGATTGCTTACTTGGTTCAATCGATTCATTTTTTTCAATTGTTTTATTGACTGATTGTTCATTTGCAGTACTCGCTTCTTCAACTTTCTCAGAATGTTTTATCTCTAGTCGCTTCCTCCTAAGTTCTCTACGACTTTTCTTCCCACCAGCCACTGTTTCGTCTACAGGGATGTTAATTGTTGTATTTAAGAGAGGAAACGTAAATTTCATCCGATATGGCTCTATTCAAAGGTAGACCAATCCAAAATTTAACAAGCTTATATGAAATTAATTTAAAATTGGAATAAAACACAGAATTAAATGCAATTATAAAACAGTAAATTCTTATCCTTATTAATATTTATAAATTTTACTATTTATTTAACCGTTTATATTTTTTGATTTATTTAATTTGTTTCAAAACATAGTTTCAAATGTTCAAAATTAAATGTTAACTTCAACAAAATCTAACGAAACTATTTCTTATTAACAATTAGAAAAGTTTTAATTTTACCGGAAGATTTCGGAGATACATCTTCTATAATCTGTCCAACTATTTTGATTCTTCTATGCGCCATTACTACAAGTCTTAAGCGATCTCCTAAGTCTTGCACTTCGTGTATTTGTGCAAAAGTTCCAATAGAATAAACATCATTTACATTATTCATAAGATCTGATTCATTTCTATAAGGAAAAACAAAGTAGAATTTAAACTACTAGATATTTTATACAATATGTCATTGTACAAACAACTTACTCTTCATTTTTTTTTAAAAATATGCCTACATAAGGCTGGTTTAGCTTGACTTTACGCCTTATTAAATCTATAAGAATAGGATTTACTAATTCAATTAGTTTTATAAATCTTGGAAAAACTGGATTACGATTTATTGCTATAACTGGAACATATGGCCATACTTCTGGTACAACAACAGTAGCTGGCAAAGTTGTTGGATAATCATCTGGTGGAACACCAATATTATTGTCACTGTACAACAAAACAATCAAATTTACAATGCACTGAAAAATTAGTCATGCAACACACAAAGTAATAATTATATTTGAATTTTTTTAACTTAAAATTATACTTAAAATAATGTGACAAATAATTTTAATCTAAAAACAAATAATTTTTTATATCGCATACATAAATTTGTACATACACACACACATATATACATATATATTTTAATAACAATATTTTTAAAAGCTTCATAAAACTTACTAATCCTTACTAATAAAAAATAACTATAATGGAAAATTTCTTGAATATTTAACAAGATTGATTAAAATAAATCTCAAAAACTATTAAATTTTGAACTGTTTTAGATAAAGTTAAAGAATGTCATAAAAAATTTAGACAATTTAAAAATGATCTTAATCTTTTTGAAATAAAAGAATGGAAGAATACAGTACATATATTAAACTGTAAATATAATAAATCAAAAGATATTAAACTAATAAAAAATTTTTATATTATTTTTATAAAGCATAAAGTTTAAAGCGTATTAATTAACAAACATATAGCCTGCTAATCGTATTATAATACTGATAAGCTATTACTTTGGTATTATATAAAAAATAAAAATAAGCGATAAAACTTATTTTTAAATCGAGAAAAATTTTTAATTTATATTTTATAATCCTTTTGTGTAAATAGATGCAATTTCAATTCAATAAATTCTCTAATATAATATTCAAATGAAATAATTTTTCTCGATACATCAAATTATAAAATCTAAGCTTACTATAGAACATTCATGCGATAACTATAATAAACAATCTACAAATGTGATAGAAATTTATAAATACTTAACAGCTCTAAAAACCTAATAAATTTTATAAAATATTGGAAAGATATATATTATTTATAATTAATTAGAGCCTGAAATCTACGCAATTGCTGAAAAACATAAATGTTGATACTACAAAGAGCAAAAAGTGGAGGTAATTGAAATATTTTAACAAACCCAGGAGGATCCTTATCCGAAGGATTTCGAGAAGAAAACTTTCTAATTGTTATAGCGGCTGCACTCTGCTGATAGTCTCGAAGATTTCTGCGTAGAAGATTTGAAATCGGCAATTTATTAGGCTCTGAGACTACTAATCGTCCAGAAGCTGAGTGTTCATTCAATCGATGATTTTTGCAAATGGATCTGGAGATTATGACTCGGTGGCGGAAAACCGATAACAATTTTGTATTCACGGAACCCACGATCTGACGCATTTTGCTTTGAAATTCACTTTTTCGTCTCCACTACGAAAAAAAAATCGTGTCAAATTTTCACGAACCGGTTTAAGGTTAAATCTTACCCGAATGACGAAACTATTCAAGTGTCCAATGATCATTACTTCTTGCCGTAATCACGTGACATGTTCTGTACAAGCATGGCACGCAGATTCTGCGCACTATAGTAAGAAATATGCTATACTCAAAGTCACGACATATGCACGGGATTTCGAATCCTATAATATTCAAAACTTTATTCGAAAATTTCAAAATCTCGAAGAAATCTTTTAAGGGGGAAAAGAATCAAAGTCGGTTAGAAAAATTTGTGGCTGTTGATTTTAAGTTTTCCTAAATTGTTTAAAAATTCATTTTTCTACAAATTCGTATTATTACATTGTGAAAATATCCACGTAAGCACATAAAGTAAGAATTACAATAGAATATTTATTATCATAAAATTATACTTAAAATAACGTAACGAATGATTTTAATCCAGGAAATAAATTAATACAAATAGTTCGGAGCCTTGTACGACTTACGCATGTATTAACAACGTGTAATAACTTAAAAATTTGTTTAAACGCATTCACTCTTTTAAATTATAATTGATATTAAAAAATATATCCCATAGCATTTTAAACTAAAAATGAGTTGTATGTATTTTAATTGTTTTCTTAAAAATACATTTTATATTTATACAATGAACAATATTGTATCTGAAATCCCATTCCAACTAATTTAAAGAGTTATAAAAATAGATTTAAAAAAAAAATGATATTTTCAGATTCATATTCTTAAACTGTAATAATTATATTTTATTTCAGTTAAAATGTCCGTCACTCCTGGAAGTATCGATGAAATGCGAGAACGAGTTGAGGCTGATAAAAGAAGTATCATAGAAATGGTCTTTAAAACAAATTCAAATATATTCTCTCATTTAGATAAAGAATCTGATCATATTAAAATAAATAAAACTGATTCACTGTCCGATTCTGAATATGCCTCAATGTTTGGCAATGAAAACATTGATGATAGCGAAGACGCTTTTAAAGAAATTTTGAAAAAAGCCGAACAAGCTTTTGTGCGCGAAAGAGAAATGAAGTAAATTTAACGATAATTAATAATTTCACCCACTTTTGTGATTGAAAATTGATTTTAAAGAGTTGACTGATAACAAAATAAATTAACGAAACGTTACAAAAAAAACTAAATATAAAATGTATCAACTTTTAACTTTTGATATTTCATGTAAACCAAAATACTTTTAAATAAACTAATATATTTATTCATTTTAATAAAATAACGCTTGCTTTATTCAGGAAAAAAGATCCTTATTTTAGACAAATATGCGATAGTTTTAAGAAACCTCCGAAACGTGCAAGAAAAAGAAAATCTAAAGCAATGGAGGATTCGCTTAATATAATGAATATTTTTAAAAAGAATTTAGCAGAAGCAAAAGAAGAAAAAACAAATCCTTCGGATTCGGCCAATAGAAGCCCTAAAATCAATAATATAACATCATTAAAGGAAAACTGTATTCCAATACAAAAACAAACACCTTTTAAAATTTACCCTTCGTGGAAGACTACAGAAACATATACTCCGATATTTCCCGTAGCAACAAATCCAAGATGGACAACTAAGCAATTCACACCAGCTTCGAATAAAATACAGACTCCCGATAATCGTGGTACTCACAATGGGATAAGCGATACCATTAGCACTGAAATCAATGCTCCGTCTTCGTGCAAAAATAACGGGTACTTCATTTATTTACGATTTAATAATAAAAATACTAATAAATTAAACCTTACTTTTATCATAATTGTTTTATTTGTGCAATGATAATCTTTTTTCAAAATAAACGCATCAACATTTGAGGGAAATCACCTAAATGATAATGTGTAAATGAACCGGAATTTTTTCAAGAAAAATCTTTCGGACCAGCTTACTTTCTTAAAGCATTTAGATTAAATGTATAAAATAAACGTTGAACATATTCTCCGCGTCCATTGGATTATATTATCTTTAAATAAACTATTGCATAATTTAATTCGAAGTTAATTTTTATTTTGCAGATCCGTTGCTACAATGTGCAATTCAATAATTGACGACGAAGGCTTCATAACTCCTGTTATAAGCCCAATAAATTTAAGCCCACCAGTGCGCAGCACAATTGTTCGCTTTAAACCCTCACCTCCGGAACATATTTTATACAGCAATTATAGCAGTCTAAGCATTTCGCCAAGCTCTCTTTTAACGGATGAAAAATATCAAGATCATCCTGAAATGTACCAAGACCATACTGAAAATTATCAACATGGTCCTGAAAAACATTACGAATGTAAAAGAGATATTGAAGATAAGGACCGTGACGGCGGCAATGATGTTTCTAAAAAAACCAATGGTAATGCTTCAAACGATCTCACAAAGCAGCCATTCTTCGTTGAAGATTTTATACGCAATTTAAATTATAATATTAGCAACAATTACAATATGGAAGTAAAATGTTCAATGAAAGTAAAATATTTTTAGTGATTACTACGTGATCATTACGATTATTATTACGATTATTACGATTATTATTACGATTATTATTCACTTACAGTACACGTTGTACGTTGTTTTAGAATTACAAATTACAAATAATATTTTAAGGCATTGTCAGTTAATGAAATTTATGAAATACAGTTAAAGACAATTGGAAATAAAAAACTTAATAAAAGGGAAATAAAAGGAAATATTAAAAAAATCTATTAAGTAATTTGATTTTTTCATCGGTAATGCACAATACATCGCAACTATGTATTCCTTAAACGAGCTACGCGCGCGCGTTTATGCGCGTGAATTATGCGTTATACACAACATCCAAAATGTGCTACATTTTTTACAATTATTATTGTCTTAGCCGTAATTAAATTAAATAGGCCATGAAAATGGCAAAAAATATTAATAGCAGTTAAGTTGAAATTTAATAAATATAATATGAATAATAATCTTAATGCACGCCGACATAACATTATCTTATCATCTAGTAGGATTATCTAAAAAAAACATCTGACATCTTGACAAATGCATCTTCTTAGTGCCACCTGAAGGTCGCCCTAAGAACTGACAATCATTTAAGTTAAGGTTAGGTTGTTCCGTGTCCATCCCACTACGATTGCCACTGTTGACTTAGTGTATAAAATACACCAAAAATATTGTATTATTATTGCCATTTTATTTCACGTATTTCTTAAAATTCCTTTTCTTTGAATTTCCAATTGTACTCGTCGTCTCGACACAAAGTCCAGGAAAAACTTTACGTCTGTTTTCAATCAGATAGAAGATCAGCAACACTAATTGTTTACCAAGTGACGTTTCGACATACGAATTTTTCGTCTCTCTCTTTTTCTCTTCTAGAGCAAAATTCTTGCATTCAACAATCGTTTTTCTTACGGATCGAGAAAGCGTGAGCGATATCTATACGTCTACGCTCCTTACTTAATTATTACGATTCTTACGAATTTGAAGAAAATTTATACCGAATGCAGGAAAGTCCTTACGCTCTCTGCTATGGAAAGCAAGAGTTGCAACAATTTCATAAGTTATGTCGGCTTCGAGGAACATGAAATGCAGGTAGTTAAACCAAGTGAACTATTTATAATTATATTCATTTTTAATCTCTTGACAATATCTATTCTTTTTATGTAAAATATTCCTTATTAGGATATCAATTAAGATAAATAAAAATGTTACATTCCTTTTTTTAAACGTTTTCTATATTCTATTTCTTGTTGACTCGATGAGACTTTGATATATTATTTTTAGTTATTATCCAAAATAAAAGAAAAATAGCTTTTCTAAAAAATTTGATGTCTTATTATATTTTCAAATGTATACATCGTCATAATTATTGAGATATTTACAAGAGAGTGTATGCATTTTAATGATTAGTAATAGAGAAGATATTTGTATTGAAATTATTAAAATTTATTTTTAACCGATGTAAATGAATCGCATTGGCCTCCTTACGTATTAAAATAGCATCGATACAATATTAAAATATAATTATAATAAATCTTTTCTAAAAATACGTATTACCTGTTTTGTTTTTATTGCACGAGTGCTCTACTTTTATATTAAAATAATCATTTTTATATTACTATATTTAAATAAAACTTCTATTTTGTAAAAGGAATTTAAAATAATTTTGATGGAGAAAAATTTTAAAAATATTAGCATAGTTTTTTCTTCCGAATATAAATTTTGATGAAAAAAAAATTTCTATTGTTAATTCTTTTACAGAATTTAGGCTCCAGTAGACGTAATTCAATAAATGAAAATAGTATTAAATTATTACCAGGAGAGGCTGTTGTTGCAAAAGGTCAGAATGTTCTTATGTTTGAACCAGTTAGCGAATCAAAACAAGGTATATCGGGAGTTTTGTCAATCACAAATTTTAAACTCACCTTTGTTACTGCAGATGATACTGGAGATGTGAGTAATTATACTTGCATTATAATATAACAAATAGAATAATTATAAATTTCACAGTATTACAATATTTAAAGTTAATTTATATTTTTTAAGAAATTTTAACAAAATTTGAATTACAGTTACTGAACATTTGGAAAATTATTTGTCTTTCTTGAAAAACTTGTAGTTTTAGCCTTTTTTTCAACTATATTAAGAAATTCTTGATTATTAATCATTAATAAAGTTTTAAAAATATCATTATAACAGTTTTAATACTAATTTTTCGTTTTATAATTTTCTCTTATTTAACGTGTCTGTATTCTTTTGTAATTAAGGTTTAATGCAATGCTTATCGGGTCTAAGCCTTAGTGAAGTCTGAAAATGAAAAAAAATGTACTCAAAATATTATTCGCGTTCCTATTTATTCAATTTGTCAATTTTTTTCCTAATATATTTTGTACTTCGCCTAACGCGGCGTCAAAATCCGGATCGTATGTCGTCCCACTGGATCTATTTCACATATTAACGCAAAGTTGCCCTAGTAAACCTTCGTCTCGCTGAAAAATGTTTGATTACCTTACTTCGGAAACATTCGTCGATTACAATTCAATCATCGGTAAATTTTCCGAATGGATATTTAAACCTTCCAACGTAGTGAGAACCTTATTTGTCAATTTTAGTTTTTTCTCATATTTCTTATCGCTTTAAATATTTATTTTACAAACGTTTAAATTTCAATCGACGTTTTTGCATCCTTCGTCCCTCCTTTACCCTCGTTTGTACTTTCGACTCTCACACAATATATTTTTACATTTACGCCACTTTGGATGATATGCAAATAGTTTTATGTTCAACTCGTTCTATTGTTATTATTTATATTATATTTCGTAGGCCTTACATGTTTAAACGTCTTTCACTATACTGTAAAATCGGAATCTATCGCGCTTCTTATATTTCCTTCTTGTAAAACGTGACAATAAACTTTCAAAATATTGGTTGCATTACATTATTCTATTTGCAATAATCATACGTCTTTATTAAATTAAATTTTAAACAAATTAGAATACCTTTATAACGGGTCGAAATCAAATTTTATTATTTCATGCCCTTTTAATCATCCTGCCACTTTAGATATAATTAAGTCACAATATTTGGTACAGATTAAAAAACCATAATTATAATAATACTGAAATTTCACGCAACACGTTTGTGAACTATTTAACGTAAAAAAACTCAGTATTCAATAATGTTGATTTTTATTAGACTTTAACAGAATTTTAAACAGAAATAAAAATCTTCAATCGGCCTAAAAAATCTGAAGATTCAGAATACCTGAAACATTCTGTACCAAAATTTGTTTTAAAATAACTTGCTAACCTATATTTTTCATACTTTATTATGATGATAAATATAAAATAATGTTTAATAAGAAAATTTATTATATCTATAATATTTCAGGATATTTATCAACAAAATCATTTGTACGGATACACAGATACATGTTTATCAAATATTGATACCATTTATTTGATTATGGGGGACAAAAAAAGAAAGCTTGTTCCAGGAGCAATTGTTCCATCAAAAGTAAAAGGAATATTTATTATATGTAAAGTAAGTAAAATGTCTTATTCTTTTATATATGGTAGTAATAATTTTAGTACATTAAAAAACTATAACAAACAGAACCTGAGGACATGGTCATTTTCTTTCAAATTTTCTCCAATTGGAGATGGAAAAAATGTACTGAACGCTTTACTTCATCATGCATTTCCTACAAAGCATCATTTACTTTTTGCTTATGAATACACGTAAGTATTACGTATAAAAATATTAACCAATAAAGAACAAATTCTAACTTATTCTAACTTATTAAACTTGATTTTTATATTAGGGAGCCTTATTACAGTAGTGTTGATAAAGACGTGCAGCTATTTCGTAATATTGCCGATTGGCAGAATGAATTAGATCGTACCTACAGTAGAGGTGTACATTTGAAAAATGGTTGGCGATTATCGACAGCAAATGTACAGTTTCAGATTTGTCCCAGGTAATTTTATCAAGCCAATCGTTGTAAAAAATTTGGATTTATTTATATTTAACTTACTTGTCAACTCTTATATACATATATAAAGCTGTTAGACTTTAACGATTATTTTATTCGTTATTTACCTTTGTAGCTTATCAGAGTATATCATCGTTCCTGCGTCAGTAACAGATAGCCAATTATTTAAAGTAGCTCAACATTTTCAAGGCTGTCGACCACCAGTATGGTCTTGGTCAAATGAGCAGGGTGCTGCATTAGTTAAAATGTCTGAACTTTGCCCAAGTATCACAGAAAGAACTCAAGAAAATATTATGTTAGAGAATATTCGTAAGAATCATCCGCGAAAAATACAACCGGTAATTATTGAATTAAATAAAGATATTAGTATCAAAGCTGTGGCTTCAAGTTTTTCGAAATTCGTTCATTTATGTTCTCCAGGTAATTGGTTTGTTCTAATAATTTTTATTCCCTAAGGCAAGAACAAATTTTACGTAATTTATTGCAATTTTAGAAAGCGTTAGGCAATTTTTGTTACAAGAAAATAATTTTCATTCTATGCTGGAAAGTACAAAATGGTTAAAATACGTGTCCTACTGTTTGCAAAAATCTGTAGAAGCTAGTGAACAGTTGAACGATGGAGTCCCTGTTATATTGCAAGGTAAAAGAAATTTATAATGTTTATTATATTGTCGAATTACAATTGCAAATTGCATTTACAGAAGGCACTGGTAGAGATGTTTGTTGTATTATTTCAAGTTTGGTACAATTATTATTAGATTCGTATTTCCGAACAATAACAGGATTTCAAAGTTTATTGCAAAAGGAATGGGTCGCTGCTGGGCATCCTTTTTGTGATCGTCTTGGTCATTTAAAAAATGATGGTTCGAAAAAGGTATTTTACCGATTTTTAAATAAATATATTATAAAACGTATCAAAATTTATGTTGATATGTTTATGCGTCGTTTCAGTCGCCATTATTCTTGTTATATTTGGACTGCGTTTGGCAACTTTGCCAACAGTTTCCAGCTGAATTTGAATTCACCGAAACGTATTTAACAACATTGTGGGACACTGCGCATGTTTCAATTTTCGAGACTTTTATATTTAACTGCGAAAGAGATCGCGTTAAAGCAGCTACTGTAAGTACTTAAAATAATTAAATTAATTAAGCCATAATTATTGAATTAAACTTTAAGTCAAGCTTTTTCTGAAAAAACTTTAAAATATCTTTGATTAACTTCGAATTATCTGGAAATTATTCATAAATTTAAGCGATTGGGCATAGATTTTATTAAAGGTATGATTATCAATAAATTAAAAAAGGTCTAATATACTACCTTGAAATAAATAAATTTTTCAATTTAATTAAATTTTTCAAAATATTTTATCATCTAACAATATGTACAATAAAGGCTAAAAATTATAATGTCTGTAATTTTCACTCTAATAATAACCTCTTAAATTTGTTAACGTACTTTAAGGACGAATTAATTGGAACAACGTTAAGTTATTGATTTTATTCAAGATTTTAATTTTTAATACCTTATTTTTCATCATAATTATATTGCATAAGGATTGCATAATTTCGAAATTCTGCACATGAATTCATTTGTATTAATTTAAATTCAATGAATTTAGTTATTTTTATCGATAAATTCATTATTCAGCCTACATTTATATGTATTGATATAGGAGGCATGTTTTCGTTTATATATAATATAACTCCTTTAAACATTATTAAATTTAGAAGATAATAGATTACATCATTGAAATAAGGACGTTAAGAAATAAAGTTAAAATTAAAATTCTCTGTGAAAATAATTGGTTATTTATACTTAATTTGTACGCGTAAAATAATTGTATTCTGCTAATTTCTTAATTTAAATATTTGAAAGCCTAAAGGCGAAAAAGAATTCCCTCTTATAATACTTTGTGACTTTTAAATATGTCAATTCGGGCGAAAATGTTTATTATTACGGGAATAGTAAATATTTAAGCGAAGGCAATAAACTTTCAGAAACGTAAATGTAAAATAATGAGATCAATTTTTATATAAATTTTAATAGATATGAACAGCTGTTTAGAAACGCATCATTAGAAAGATAAAATTTGAAGAATAAAAAAAAATGTTACATTACCTCCAGAAAATATGAATCACGTAATGGATCAGTGAAAAAACTTTTAAATTGACTTATTTTATATTTGATGTAGTGTATTTTAATTTCATCGGTACGCGATAACTTAAACATTGCAAGAGCACTCGAAGAGTCATCGGTAAACCTGGGTTAAATGGCACACGTTAACGACCAAACAAAAATTCGAAATTACTTTCAGGATCCGAATACTCGCTTGGTGTTGCGCAGCGTTTGGGACTGGAGGGAGCAATTTAACGAGTCAGATATCCTGCTGTTCCACAATCCCCTCTTCATTACCCCGACACCTTCCAGCCCCTCACTCTCAAAAGGAAAATCGACTTTTCTCAAGCCCTTGTACAAAATACCCTGCTTGGAGATCTGGTCGCAGTGCTACTTTCGCTGGATCCCTCATCTGGTCATCAATAACGGCGGACGCAACCAAATCGAGATGTACGCGAGACTCCTGCAGAACGACGTCGCTCAACTCCAAATGGACATAAACGCGGGTGGCGGCTCGTCCTCCTCGCCCGTTGACAAAATGTCGACTTATCTGCTGCAAATGAACATCAACAGCTTCTATCCATTCAGTAATAAAAAGTCGGGAAACACAGTCAGTACGCCTATCATCAACACGTCCTTCATCATGAGCGAGAGTATAATTGACGCGGAAAGTCTATTGACGGCTCCAGACTGATTTCAATGACGAAGATCGAATGTCGATCTTTTCTCTTCTAATCTCCCAACTCATTTCTCTTCTCTTATAGCGCTAATTGTTTTTTTTTTTTTTTTTTTTTTTTTTTTATCAACTTTAGTAAAGAAAGTATTTAATCGTGGTGGTCACTTGGCCCATATTATTGAATATATATTGAAATATATGAAATGTACGGAAATTCTGCAGTGCCTCGATGGAAAAAGGCCAAACAAATTGTTTCGTTGACTGCACCACTAACTGTATAGTTATGGATATAATTTACTTCAAAATTATTATTAAGTATTGAAATTTGACAGTTTATTATTCTAAAAAAAATACTCACTATCTTGTTAATAACGAGTTTGGAAAAGTAAATGATTTTCCTTCTTCAACGATGTGTTCAAAAAGGCATGAATTATAAAAATAAGCCAGAGTATAGATTTTTATTCGAGATAGCACATTCTAATACATCCAAGAATAGTTTTTACTAGTACTTTTGGATTTAACGTTATCTTCCGAGTTTGAAGATGTAATGTTCTAAAGTATTTATATAATTCAATTTTACTATTGTGCCATTTTTAATGGGTTAACACAGAGTGAGATCACTCACAGGGATTTTAAAAGCTAATGCTTTTAAACTTAGCCTTATTTTAAAGAATAATAAAAGTAGCTCTTATAATACTTAACTTGAAATATTTTATAAATTCTGATAAGAAACATTTTTCTAGACTTTCTTTCTTTACTGTTGCTTTTATTTATGATGAAACCAATAAGCAATTCAGACAAATATGTATTCGTTAAACTTTAATAAAGTGCATGCGGATCGTACAGTTGAATGATGTATATAAATGTAAGTATCTTGTCTTTCTTGTTTGTAAGTGTTATCTATAGTTTTACAATTATCGTGACTTTTTTTCATTTGTGTATCTTAATGATACATTTAAGTTAGAAAGCTTGAATCTTTCTACAAATTTTCCAACTAAATTGCATTGTTTTGGTTTAAAAGAAACTAAAATACTAAATACTTGTTATTGTAGCTAAAAATGATAAGAAAATGTTTAAAGTGTTTCTTATGAATTTTGAGTTTAACAAATTGTTGATTAAAAGTTGATATTTAATCATTTAGTAAGATTTTAATGATGTAATACCTAATTGCAACATTAACAATTTTAAACTACTATTCAATATGCATGTGCGTGGGCGTGCGTGCGTGCGTATGTATATATGGGTACGTGAATGTGTGTGTAAACGCATTTAAGATATTGTTTCCCTATGTAGGATATGCAAAATAAAATGTTTATGTATATAAACCAAAGTGAAAATATGTTATTTACATTTGTGGTATAACTTTTTTCGAGAATTATACATTTTAATGGTTACTCGAGCAGTTGTTTGTTGAATGTTAATTAAAGTATTGCAAAATTTTATGTTAATGATGTATTGGCGTTTCTATTTTACAAAAACTAATTAATTATAATTTCGAAGTAAGACTTTAAAAATTATAATTTGATCTCTGAAAGCGTGTACACAAGTCAGGGAATTACATTTATAAATTTAGTGACCACCATGTTTATTGTACATTTGAACAGCTTGTTAGTCTATTCTTACTATAAGTTATAATGCTTATGAGACCAATTGCGTTTTGTCATTGTGAATACAATATTTTTTATTGATAACAATAATATGTAAAAATCGAATGATTCGGAACGTCTGCATCAATGCGACCAATTATTTATGTTTGCCTTTGAACAAAAGAGTTATAGATATTTTAATGCATTTTTATAAATGTAAGTTTAACGTTTTGAGCTTTAGTATAAAACGATAATTGTTAATGTACATGTAACATCATCGCCCAATATTCTTACCGAACTTGTAACTTGTATATCCTTGTAATTTATTTATATTTATTTTTAATAAGAGCTTATAGGATAGTGATGAAAGTTCAGATAGTGTTGAAATTAAAAAATCTAATTTTGTCAACTATTTTTTTAAGAATGATAAATAAATTTATAAACTATTAATTGCTTATCGTATTTTTTATTTTCTCGAGAAATAAGAACTCATTTAAAAATGGTTATTTATATCAAACAAAAATTTTCTGTTTGAATTATTTTTCTTATTTGAAGAAATAAAGATGTTTTCTTTTTCTTTTAATGGACTAAACAATATTTTCAAAATTAATTTGTTATTTTTTTCTCTTTTAAAGAAATTTCGCAGTAATTAAAATTTAGAATATTAAAAAAAAATACCTACCACTGTTTGAAGTTTATAAATGTGTAAACACGAAAACAAAATCAATGTAATAAACTAATAATAATGAAAGTTCAATAAAACCAGTTATACTTATTTACAATAAGTTGTTTTCAAAGGCTCCCTTAACTTTGGTTGACCAGATGTTTCTAATAAATTTTTGTATTTTTAATGACAACAGTTCTTATACATTTCTTTTTGACAACTAATATTTTACGGACATCTCTTATTTATTTTATTTAAAGGATTTTTCTTTACATTTTGTTTACTTTATTTAGTTTTATTAATTTTTTCCCCTTACAAGATTTTTAAAGTTACTCTTTAATGTTTAAGGAAGAGCGAGATAAGATCAATTGGAATTTAGAGTATTTAAATAAATTATCTTTAAGGCCGTTTATAAATAATATAAGACCGTCTAAGTGTCATTGAAAAATAACAATATAGTACTGAGTACAAGAATGTTATTTATCATGATACTGTGATTTGAAAATTACGTTGCTGATGAAATAAATTAAATATAACAATTGTAAAAAAAATTGTCCTCTTTAAATTAAAAATATTAATAACAGAAAAGTCTTATTAATATATATATATAAAGTTCATTATTAATTGAGAAATCAGATTTTTTGTCACCATATATTAATAAAAAATAAATATGATCTAGTATACGCCTTCAACATCTTTTCATATGATATGCTTTTTAATTATTTTTTAATGTTTCTATGATTTCTACTTAATACACCGATATACATATATAAGCACAAGAATTTATTTCGTGGATATAATCATTAGATGAAAATCTTTACTTGCTCGAGTTTACATATCTCATTCACAGTCAGAATATAACTACCAAACGCATTCCATTATATCGTCGACAAATACTTATAAAATTCGCCATTACATTATTAATAAAGCTATTTAATTCGTGTTAACTGAAATACTTTTATTAATCACAACCAGCCACAACCTCCCCTGTAAACCTTTCAGCAATTTCAATAATTAAACAGACCTTGTTGAATCTAAGTGTAATGTTAATTTTTAACGGATAAAAGAACTCGAAGAAAAGTTTATTAGAATATGGTCGAGATATTTTGAGCTTATCATATACGCTTATTTATAAATAGTGGAAAGAATTAATTCAACTCGATGAACAAATTTTACATTTAATAAAAGAATTTGTATTTATATAAAATTATTTAAGTAAACTAAGGTTTTCTCGAGCTGGTAGACATAGTCCTGAGACAGGCTACTAAATTCACCAGTAAAGCTGTGTAGATCGACGTTCCTTGAACACTTAAAAGAAATCTACTCGTTTGGACTTTATTGAATGCACTAATCATACATCCGTCCCATCGCTTTGGAAAAACCTGTAACATGTAACCGCGTATACGCCTTCTCTTGATGGAAAAATTATTTCCTACGATTATGTATATCATGTTTGATTAATATTTATAGTGAAGAAAAAGTACTTTATGTAATAAATAGTTAATAGTTTGAAAGTAAAGAGATAATAACTCTATTACTTGGTTACATTTTTCTATACGAAGTATATTCCAAATAAATTACAATATAAATACGATAGTAATTTGTTATCCGTTTCGATTATGAAGTAAATTATAAAGTAAAGGCTGTATTCGTGTTTTTTTTTTTTTTTTTTTTTTTTTTTTTTTTTTTTTTAATATTACTTAGCTTGTCATAAAATTATTGAAAATAAAAAAAGTTAATATGAAAAACATGTGTGAAAATTCTTTTATACATATATACATACAGTCATAATTAGTCGCAATTTAGATATATTTTACTTTTCAAAATATCATCTTGAGCCACAAATTAGATCGAGTATATTTCCAATTTTTCTCCCTCGTTTCTTTAAAAGAGTTTCTCTATGATTGCAACTTCGACAATCTCGCTCGAAATATTTCCCATTCGGCTACGATTTTACGCTTCGATTTCTCTTTTAGCAGATTTTTAGCTTTTATAAATCAGAACGTTCGATTACTGCACTACATTACATCCGTCCAATTTTGTTAACATTGCTTCAATGCTCGATTTCAATGTCGAAGTTTACATTCTTGGTACGAAGATGTATAAATTAACTCTGACAACAAATTATTAGAAGATCCCTCGTTGCGATGCCACTAGGAAAGCTCAATCATACGGATATGGTGTACGCGTTCTTATAAGACGCGAAGGCGAAATTTCGAAAACGTTGAAAAACGCAGATTTTATTGAAAATATTTGGAGTAAAGTGGAGCGAAAAATATAACGTAAAAGGACTCGGTATTTTAGCCAGTATTATTATAAAAGCAATTAAATCGCAGCAATTGAGATATATCGCGAACTCGAATGAAAAATAAAGAGCAGCGTCTAAAGAATATCATCGAAAAAACTCAGGAGGCATAAGATGCTTAGGTAGAGCAATTGTACGAAAAAAGTATAAAAAATAGGCAGTAAGATAAATGAGGTGTAGAAAGGTATTCTATGTGAATTTGATGGGTAAAAAAGAAACGTTGCGTTCTTGCTTTACCGAGTCATTGAACTGGTACATTTAACGCGAGTATAACTCTTAATAATGAAATAAAAATAAAATAAACGCCATTAGGCAATTTCGTCATTCTGCAATGTGTTTAGCTGAAAAAATTGTGTCCTTTTTGAGTAGACGCGATAAAAATATACAAATAACGTATAAAATCGCACCATTACTACTAGATTTCATATTGAATCGGAAAACTAAAAAAAAACGCGCTTGCCGAGAAAATGATCTTTTACGTTAAGCCACAGCAAATAAAAGTTACGAAACAAGCCGTAAAAATACCGCCACTGTGTATGTGTGTGCGCGCGCGCCCTCGTGCATACGTGCAGCATAATAAAATCCATAATTACTTCACACCTTTCATTTTCAAGGATTTACGAAATAGTAAACTATACAGACTATTATCCTACGATGTTGAAAAAAACGTGGAAAAGAGAAAGAGGAGTAAAAGGTGTATTTTTATCCGCCTTTCAGTCCTGCATATCCCACACGTACGTACGTGCAAGAGATAAAGAAAACTCTCGCCCGAGAATGTATATACGTCCGACGGGGATATAATCAATTTGAAAAGTGCATTGGTGTACGCGGATTAAATCACGAATAAATACGATTATGCATGCGCACGAGCGTGATACGTTCGCACACGGAGTGCGCCACCATGTATAGAGTGTGGTTATAAATTAATTTCACTTTCTAAATGCGAATAACTTCCGAACGATTCGACCCGTGAGATTTTCAAGCCTTTTAGGATGTAATCGTGGTACGAGCTTTTCTCAACTGCTTTTAAAATTCGCGGCAGGGAATATAAGCCGACGGTGTGCGGGAAATCCAAGACCAGAAATCCAAGGTTTCTTCTTCTTTAATATGCGCGTATGAAGAGCCAGTGCATCGAAAGATTCAATTTGTATTTCTCTACTGTAAGAAGGACGTGTGCGTGCACGAGTAAGAAAAGCAGTGGGTAAAAACAGCGTTTGGCAAACAGTTTTACACGCGAATGTAATATAGATGACGGATACTTCTCGATATATTCTCGCGCGACTCTCGCGCGCCCTATTTTTCAAATCCGAAGAACACGGAAATCGTTACGAAAAGCGTCTCTCCTGGTGGGCTCCTGCCTAGTGAGCAATTACAAGCAACTCTCTTTACGACTCGAGTTCGAATTAAGCCCGCAGAGAGGAACGAGCGACTATTTTCAATTTCACGAGCTTGGAGCCGCGGAACTGACCAATTCGATGAAACGGAAGTGAGATAATGCCAACAACTCTTTTTCAGCTCCTGTGACTAAAGGGTGAGACAACGTGACGGGGAACGTGCCGAGGAAGCAACGATTTCTTTCGACGATGTTTCACCTCGACCGTTTGCCCGATATTACCGTTCCAGATGATCGAACAGGACATGAAAACTGTTGCCGACCTATCGCTTAAAAAATCTCCCTTGGGTATACCATTTAAATCCAGTCGAAAGAACTTCTAACGAGAGTTTCCCGCAAAACTTTTATTCGCTGTACGATATTGCCCACAAGATGGAGCCGATCGTAGATTGCGAAATATTATATTTAAAAAAATCTATCGATAAATGGACTCGTTTATATGTTCCTAGAAAATATTACATGTCTCGGCTACTCGACGCCAATTTATTACGCATCGCCAACAACTAATGCTCCTCGCAATTAAATAACGATCACGAAAGTTATTTCTTCGATCGAAGAAATCGCTCTTACCGGTGTTATAATAACGGAGTAATTAAGAACAAGAGATACGTTTAACAGGGTTACAGGTCTCCTCCATAGCAGATCTTACGTCCAGAATGTAAGTGCCAATTTCATACGCTTTCGTAACATTCGCTCGTTTCGTCCTTTGTGAAAAACTGCAAATAATATCAACTTTGCGGTGCACTCCTCGACACCTGTTAATTATCTTTATATAAAACCTTCTTTTTTTAAAGGAACCCCTCCGCGACGTATGATAAAAATACATTTATCGCAAATATTCCAACAAGCGATTCTTATTAATAATTGAGTCCTTCGTTGAACCATTAGGACATCGAAACTTTTCGATTTACAGTAAAGCTCTGCAAGGGATTGAGAAATTATTCCTTTCGACTCTGATTAACCAAATCATTTAACATGATTGAAACGATTTTCGATAATTTTCTTTGAAATGAAACAACTTTCGTTGGCACTAAGGAAGTTGATGCGAAATGATAAAAGGAGTTTTCCAACTTGGAAACCTTCGGGTCAAAGACTTTAATCGAACTATTATTAAGATACGTATGATTTGATAATGAATGGATCAAAAATGCCAATCTCGATCTCTAAGGAAACGTTCCTTTATTACATAGATCGAATTTAGTATTGAGTTAACTATATTTTTCAACTATAAAGTAAACACGTAGTTTTAATAATTCTTGGCTTCGTATCAATTTGTATTGGCAAATCAAGTTATAAAGCTGACGCCAGTCTTACATTCGACGTGCTTTCTCTCCTTGTGGCCTAACCCGTAACTTAGAACAAAGCATTTATTTCCACAAGGAGTTTCCTTATGAAAAAAGGAAAAATCTTATTCCAGATTTATGAAATCACCAACAACTTTATCAATACCGATGGTAACCGTAGCGTTATTTTGATCCTTACCGTCGGTTAGTAAAATAGAGTATTGTCTTATTAATATCTGCTGCGTGGGAATGTGTGAGTGTTAAGCTCTCCGCGACCTTTTGGAAAGAAAAGAACAATATTGACTCTCCTGGAGTCGCTATTGTAAAAGAATTACATTAGATATGAATGTAAAAAGGACAGGCCTATGAAATCTTTTGTTACTTAAATTAGAGATATCAGTAGATAAAATAGTAATAAAATCAGTAGAAGTGTAATTAATATTTTTCTTATCGTTTATTTTTTAGGATATCTCGTATTAGTCCGTCGCACCAATCAAAAGGGTCATATTGACCCTTTTTTACTTTTGTCCCTACTTTTTACCTCAAGTAAAAACGGTAAGTAACGTTTACGAGTAAGTAACTTTTAATACAATACTTATGAATCTGGCATATGGATGATCGAATTTTTAGTCGCCGAAACATGACGATACAGAGTTCCGTCTTTTATGGGGCCACAAAGTAAATAAATAGTCTACATGATTAAACGTCAATAAATATTTTATTTATAGTCGATAAAAAAGTTTAAACCTACGCTTCTAATTGCAAATATTGGAAGAAATACTCTGCAATGAATCGTAATTTAGCCGTGCGTTTAACCGCGAATATAACGAATAGCGATTAAAAATGTAAAAGCATTTGTACATTCGCTATCTGAATTATTAAAAATACACGTGCGTGTAAAATAATACGCTGATAAAATCGAAGATGATGTAATTATTTATTTCTGACTATTGACTGCCAATATTTATGCGAGCAATTGTTAATAAATTATTGAAAATTACTAGGCCATTGAAAGTAACGGGTACTGTAAAAGTAAGACATTAATATCCGATTATTTATTAATTGTTGCTAAATCTAAATAATAAGTAATGATCCTCAAGGAGTAATCAACAAATTTCATTTACAATTTCTATCGCTGTAACTTATAAATTTCCACGAGAAGATTAAATTCTTTGATATTAATTACGAACTACCAGTGAATTAATAAATACTACATTCTACATAAGACTTTTTAAAATACAAAACAGTTTAATATACGTATAAGTAGCACGAGGTTTTATTGCGCGGTTGTGCATATAAGTATTAATAAAACTAAAGTATGGTTTCAGGCGAGTGATAATTTACTATTATTTGCGCCAAATTATTTAAAGCTGAACAGGCAGTTCAGCGCACAAAACGCACAAATCATAAGTAAAACTCAATCGTCGATTCGTCTAATCCAATCCCTTATTGCAACTTAAACATTATTCAACAATTAAAGGCCAATTATTCATTAATCGTAAAATGAAAAGCAGGAAAGGAAAAGCTACATTTTTCCATAAGTAATCGATGCCTAGATAAACTTGTAATTCTATAAAGGTCAAATACTCGTATTTTAATTTAAAAGCAAATTTATTAAAGTTATCGAGGCCGTATCAACTTCATCAAGACGATTAAAGCCAGTACATAAACTTATCATTTAATCTTATTATTTTCCTTTTATCTGTTTTATGCGTCCTTTTTTATATTTCGATGTATGCATATCCATATTTGAATAAACTTGAGTATAAATAACTAATTTATTATACTTTTCCGAGTCTTCGATGTCAGACGAATAAGACGAAAGCGAGTATCTGATCGCTTCTTTCGAAAAGAAAAAAGAAAAAAGAAAAAATAAAAAAGAAAAAAGAAAAAAGAAAAAAGAAAAAAGAAAAAAGAAAAAAGAAAAAAAAAGAGATCGCTCTGCGATCTAGTACGATTAGTCGAATTTTATCTTTTATTCGTCTTTCCTTTCTCTAGCAGCATTTCATTTTTCTTATTAAACGTATGCGTACACAAATAAGCCAGACTAAATCAACATAATGAACTCGCCGTTGACTATTCTATTGCGAATAAAATCATAAGTAACGCCACGATCTCTCTTGCTTTTTACGACATCATAAGTTTATGAGAAAAGGCAAAAATTATTAATTTCCTTAGACATTTCGTATTGAAAGAAATGAAATAAAAATATATTGAAACTTGAAACTTGAAACTGATACTTGAATGGCTATTTATAACGATGCGCGCTCATAAAATATTTAAGCTAGATTTAAGTAAATTACCAAAATTATATCGAATGGCAGATTTAAAAGAGGGTACATGATAATGCAATAAAATACTTTCAGTATAAATAAGAATAATTATAGATACGTATTATTCAGTTATTTAGTATCAAATCACCAATTTTCGATATAATTAAACATGCGTTTATTTTTTGCAAAACAAAGAGAGCACACGTGCATTTGCAATACGAATGAGAAGAAATGTCAATTTACAAGAAGGTTACCAAATACAAGTTCCGAATTCAGGAGAGAAAGGGTATTATAATAATGGGGAGGTCCGAGGAAAAAAAATGTGAGTAATATATGCAAAGAAAATCTTTAAAATTCACACAAAACAGATACACACTCGATGTGAAAAATGCGTTAAGTGTGAAGTCAATTTTCTACATAATAAAACGTTGAGAAAATTATTGTTCTAAGTTCTTTATTGGAAATTCTCGATTTAAGTTAAATTAAGATGATTTAATTTACTTAATTTATTCTAAAATCAGAATTTGTATAGTTAATTTACCCTTTTATTAAAAAAAGAAAGAAAAGAAAAGAAAAGAAAAGAAAAAAAAACAACAACAACAACAACAAATAAAACTTAAATCGGAAAAGACCAAAACTATTAACTATCAGCATTGCTCGTTATACCACTTAAATTGTATTGACGAATAAATTTCGACAACTATACTATTAGTATTTATTATATTCATTGCGAAATGTCAATTAAATTGTTTTATACTTTACACTTTCGTAAATATTTCGTTACAAGCACGTTATTCTTCCATAAATAATTTTCAGGTGATAAATGTAACGCATTTATCGATAAAAATAATTTCTAGTGTTATAATTTCATAAAACGGTAGCTTTTTTTTATTGTAGCATTAACAAAATATCGTATTTATACTGAAAGTTTTAAGTAGCAAACACGAAGTTTATATTAAATCGTACAATATCAAATGATTTTGAAAGAATATATAGCATTACATACGAAATATAAAATCTCGAATGAGAAAAGTGTTTATTTTACTCCACAAGCGTTAATAAGGTAAGATCACTAGGAATAATATTTTGAAATGTTTAAAAAATGTTGAAATTACTTTAAAGTAAGAAAATGCCAAAGAATTAATTATAAAAGCGCAGGGATTTTCAGCGCATTACAATGGAACCGATGATTGCGAAATTATAACCGCTCGCGCATGACGTTACGTTATGTTACATCGATGAGAACTCGTGTGCCAGGTTGGCGCGTGAAATCTATACGTTCATCATTGTTTTGACCCGTGGCGTTATAATCGTCATTATCACAAATACAATTATAATCTTTTGCATCATTACCATCAACGTCGTTATCGTTACCGACGTTGCTATAATGCAGTATCAGCACCACCGTTGTCATCATTACAGGCATCACAGTACCACAAGCAGCACCATTATTACTGTCTTTGTTATCTTTGTTATCATTTTCATCAACATGGTCGTCGTCGTCGTCGTCGTCGTCGTCGTCGTTATCGCGATCTTCACTGCTACTACCTCACATCTAACTCAAATACGACAATCATGCTCGTAATCACTATTGGTTCTTCATCTATACCTTCACAAATACCATCGTCGCGATTATCATCATCTTCATCAAAACCAAAATTATCATCGTCATGCTCATCCTTATCACGAGTAAAGACACGGTGAAGATCTGATAGCAGTTGGAGACTTCAATGCTGAAATTCTTTAATGGAAGAAAGACCCGAGGAAAATACGTTAGTGGTATAGTGGATAGTTAGTGGATAGTGTGCGATGGTTAGAATGTCGAAATAAAATGGAAATCAAGTTTTGGATAACGACTTATATTCACCCTGTACACAAGATCTGGTTATCGCAAGGCTGTGTTAGACATGTCAGAATTAATGGAGCTACTCGTGTTGTAAAAAGTTCGCTACAGGAAATTAATGTTTAATAACGCATTATTTTACTCTGTATCATGATAAACTAATCGGTACAAGAAGTGCGCGCGCGCGCGCGCGCGCGCAACTTTTAAATAAAAGAGTACCGAGCTCCGTATCGGAAATCCGTGACGGAGAAATTTAAAAAAGAGATGGAAAAACGTACGTCCTATTTATCGATGGATGAACGCAGCTC
Organism: Wiebesia pumilae; assembly: GCA_018907045.1. Taxonomy (NCBI): domain Eukaryota; kingdom Metazoa; phylum Arthropoda; class Insecta; order Hymenoptera; family Agaonidae; genus Wiebesia; species Wiebesia pumilae. Next base: position 4,042,506 of record JACCHZ010000181.1, on the reverse strand, counting down.
GGATTTAAAAGTAAGAGTAATGCCTAGATCAAAGCAGCAAAAGAAAAATAAAGCGAGTAAGCTCTCGTGAGCGATAAAGAGGTCAGGATCAAAGAAAAGATCGGGATGTAAGCATTTTCAAAGACTTACCAAGAGCATAATGCCTTTGAAAACAATCGATCAAGCGAATACCTTATTTCTTTAAAGAATAGTAAGAATAGTAAGATTTAAAGTAATAATTTAGGAATTATTTTCATTCGGATAAAAGTCAAAAACGTAGTTTATACGTAAGAAGTAACAAGAAGGTCCGGGGCCAGGGATTATCAACATGCAGGGGGATTATCAAGCCTGCGCCTAAGGATAACTATACATAAATATACGTACCTGTCTCAACGTGGCTATCTCAACTTGTTATCCAACGTATTACCAAGACTCGGCCATTACACATTAGAAGCGCAAACAAATAGAGCACGTTATTTGCATTTTCAAGCATACCTCCTCTGTACAGGATGGGCGACGAGACGTTGCGGCATTAGTTCTCTCCGAGCAATGACAATCGGGAAGAAAGAGAGTAGAATTTGAGAAAATCGATCAACTGCTTCGCGCTTCGCACCAGGGGCGTGACTCAAGCTACCAGAGACGTGGAAAAGTAAAATTACTTATCGCGTTTGAAATGTCTAGCGACCACTAGCGATCACCTTGAACGCGACCGATGCCTCGATGTGAGAAGGAAAATCTCACGCGAGATTCAAAGAAACCCGAATGCGTCCGAATATCTATTTACGCGAGTGCTCATTGCTTGGAATAGTACTTTCCTATAAGTAATCGTTGGTCAAGAGAAAAAGAGAACAGGTGTAAAAACATTTCACAAGACGCAAACCGAGAGCTGCGATACGAAAGATATCGAGAAAGTAATGGCGTAGAAGATTTGAAAATATTTACCAAAGTAGGTGAACACGTTGATAAGATGGAGATGAAATATATCGGGTGATTTGCAATAGCCAGACCTAAGCTCTACTTCCACAACAACGTCGAATCGTCTAGCGAGTTTGTCGGTGGTGACTTTGTTAGCCACCTGTATCTTGTGAAGCAATCTTGTAAAAGCAATCTCGTGAAACAAGCAGGGCGAGTTCGAACCTGGTGGTGTAACCGTGCGGAACTCACCCCTCCGACGTTTTTAACCTCCATCCGACCATTCGTCGCAAACGTCACGAAAATGGCTCACGAAAATGGCGCTTCCTCGCAGCGGGCAAAATGTCGAGGAAACTCGGCCAAGCAGCAGAATCGACGGTAAATTTATAATCGGTAATAACGATACTTTACGAGGTCGCAGACCCCGCAATTATTATTTCTCCTACTGTCTCTGTCATCGTTGCCATTACCGGTTAATAGATCGTGTATGCGGCAAAGAGTAACTCTAGATAAGAATGAGAGTTCGATGAGAACGGATTAGCTAAGACAATAAAACAACGAGATCGTTTACGTTATCGTTTAAGAGAAGCATCATAGTTACGTTTGAGAAAAGAGAATTACATCGGAGTTGGTAGGTATTATTGTCAAACAATGATACTCGGCGAGACTCGCGATGAAATAAGAGAATTAAAGCGCAAAAGGGCTCGGATATTTTCGTTCGCGTAGCCCGTATCTTGTCCTCTAAATACGCCTTGTAATATGGACGGCTTCGAGGCGCCCTTATCTAATCTGTCTCGTGTACGCGCGACAAAAGTCGCCAGCACCGCCGCACAAACGCACGCACAATCCAATCGTCCGCGATGAATCCCGGGAGATTTTTTTTCTCCACCTGCGTTTCGCGAGGCGACACCGCGTACACAGTCTCGCGGCCGCGCGCGAAATTGATTCGTTACGTACTTTATGCAACGCCCCCGTATAATCAAGGGCAATGTTTCGGCTATCGGGTTGCAAAATTATTCGATTATCCGACAGCCGCAGCGCCGTCGACTGCGCACGCGTTCGTAATCTCGCGTACGGCCGCGTCGCCGCTTGTGCGTGTGCGCCCGCTTCCACAAACACACGCGCGCGCAGAGAGAGCGAGGCGAGGAGCGAGGAGCGAGAGAGCGAGGGAGCGAGGGAGCGAGAGAGCGAGTGTGAGCGCGGGGAGCGAGGGCAGCGAGGGCAGCGAGGGCAGCGAGGGCAGCGAGGGCAGCGAGGGCAGCGAGGGGAGCGAGAGAGAGGTCTTGCGATTGCGTAGAGTTTAAAGCCTGGCGAGCGAGACGAGTTGGCTGGCATCGGCATCAAGGTGGACCCAAGACCAAGACCGGTGTGGCAAGGGCGAGGAGGGGGTGTACGTGGGCGCCTGAAAATCAGAGCAAAGCCCCTTGGATCGCGAATTTATCTTGCGTTACGCTTCTTCGGTGCGCGAACCAGTCGCGAGAAAACGAGAGGGAGAGTCGCGCGCCATTGTTCCGATATTGTAAAATGCGAGCTCGAGAAAAATTTCACTCCCTCGGAGCCATTTTCAATAACCTGGAAGTCATATCTACTCGTGCACGCATATTTCGCCGTACCACACCCAATCTACTTGAACGATTGCTTCTCTTCTCGATACTTCCTGGTATAAGAACACGCGTCAACCAAAGATATTCGCTGGCTGCTTTGGCACACGAGTTCTCATCGATGTAACATAACGTAACGTCATGCGCGAGCGGTTATAATTTCGCAAGCATCGGTTCCACTGTAATGCGCTGAAAATCCCTGCGCTTGTATAATTAATTCTCTTTCTTATTTTTCAGTTTTAGGTTGTAGCCGTGAGCTCGAGAGCTGATGGATTTATAAACGAGAAAATTTAAGGAGCAAAATTCCTCGAGAAAGTGAAAATCTTCCGATGAATTGCAACCCCTTGCCCTCCCTATATCACTTTTTAACACAACAACTAAGAGAATTGGGAGTTTATTGCATCGTACGAGAGCTTAAATTTCTGTGCAAGTGCAATTTTACCGCTGAGAAATATAACCATTGAACTTTATGAGTCTCTTTTCCCTGTGATTTTTTTCACGAATTTTTTCATGTCGTTTAATTCACGCGCAGTCGTTTAATTCAAAGGTAAAGAGAAGTTGTTTCATTTTTTTGGCATCCGACTGCACAAATTGAACAATGTAATCTTCGGCTGCAGAATCTAGGGAGAAACAGCAGAATCGTTAAGCAACGTAAGCGCACTTTAACAGATTAAACTTTTATTTAGTGCGAATTACTCGTATAAAACTATTTGTAGGCTCCGTTAATGCGATTAATCTCTTTAATGGCATTAGCTTGCACAGCTATTTAGAATTTAGAGCATTTTAAATACTTTAAATGCAATTAGATACTAATCGTTGATACATTTATTTATGTGTCTCCTCGTTGTACGGAAAACTGCGTGCTTGTTTCTTTTCAAATTTATAGGATACAGCCTAGTAAATAATATATTAAGCGTTTCGAATATTCGTTTCAAATTCCAATTTGCATGTATAATTCATTTGCGCTTTATTTATGTACCGATATAATTAAACCGCTATAAGAGCATAATCGGACTAAAGGCTCTCAACGTTTAAAATTTCACTTACTCGTCAATTTATTAATAATACGCAAGTAACAATAAGTTTATTATCAATTTACAGGAACTCGTGTACTTTTATGGTAAATTCCTAAAAATAGGATGATTTTTTCTTTCTTTCTTTCTTTCTTTCTTTCTTTCTTTATTTCTTTCTTTCTTTCTTTCTTTCTTTCTTTCTTTCTTTCTTTCTTTCTTTAGGATTTTAGAATTTTAGAATTTTATTTCGATTTTACTTTGAATTTCCTTTTTGTTCGTTATAATTGTAAAGTCACAACCAAATGTAATAATAAATATTGCTGCGCGCGAGAATTCGTGTACTATAAATACGCATTTGGCCTGCAATTGTATCTTTAACGCGCATCGTTATTAAACCTCATTCTTAACGTTGTCGCAACACTTTTAGTTGGGAAATAAAGTCTTTTGGATTTTCGATGAAAACGATGAAAACGATTAAAACCCGCAGTACTTCATTTTATCCAACCTTCGGCTAATGCGAAGTCAATTTAAATGCATAAAATTATTTTGTAATATTATCGCTATTTTAAGTCTTCGTTATTACTTAAGATTTGCGGTGATTAACGAGCTTACATTTCTTTCGCACACTAGTGTGTGACAACAAGGAGTGGGAATAAATTGCCATGCTGAAATAGAGGAAGGAAAAGATAAAAATACCCGAATATTTAATAAGAAATAAAAGTAATTGTGAATGATAAGGCCGTTTAAGAAAGAAATTACGAGGAGCTTCTACGCAAATGAACAATTAATCTTTGTGAATAAACAATTTATTATCAATAACTGAAATCTACAAATTATAAATATCTACGGGTTGTTGCGGTAAAAAGTGCGCCAACGCGATAACGTATTAAGCATACAGATTTTACGCCGTTGTAACAGTTTGCCGGCACTGTAATAACCCAGAAAGTATTGAATTTGCAGACTCTCGGTCAGTTTGCGAAGAACCGTTACGGAGATGCGACCATTACAAGATAAATCTCCTCTACATTATAAAATTACTTCCCCGCTGTCGCCACTGCCACTATCGCTACTCCATACAATCGTTTATTTATAAATTTCTATTTATAATCCCCTCTCCTCAACTATCTCATCCGAATCACCTATTCACTTACCCTCTCTACCTTTTCATTCCGGAAAGCCTTCGTAAATATGTATTTTAACGATCGAAGCCTCTACATGACACAATTTACGATAACTTCAGCGTGCTTCGATTTTTATCACCTACGTGTACTTTGAGTGGAGTATTTTTTTTTTTTTTTTTTTTTTTTTACGTAGCATCTTCATTTATGGGAATCCATTTCTGTTACCTCGAACTCGCGTACATTCGCAATTAATACCGTATGCGTACGGCTTGCATAATGTTTGTTCGTTGCCCTATTTTCCCTGTCGCAATATATTTATTCCGAAAAATGTTGATTCGATGCAAAATAATACATAGACCATTTAACGCGTTAAATTAAATATCTTCGCTCGATATTTATGTCAATAAGGTTGAATGAATTTAATTTTACATAATTATTTATTTCGTTACCTTAACGAACGCGGAGAATTTATTAAATCTTCAGGCATTACAGGGCAATTAAATTCAAAAGACGTCAATAAAATGTAATAAGAGCATTCGGCAAAATCAATTAATTACCTATTCCTTTCGATGTCACTACTTTGGCTATTATCGAATAAATAAACGCAAAACGATCCATCATTAAAATCCATTTAAAGGCAATCAAAAAGATTAAAGTATTTCACTTGTTTTACAGAAGCTTCAGGTTAACGTTAACTGTTTTAAGTTAACTTTTAAAGATGATGGGATTTTTAGCTTTGATCCTTCGATTCTCGATAATAATTTTAAGTGCCATTTTGCGCATTTTATGCTCTTGAGTTCTATTCACAGAACGATAAATCAGACGATTAGGTCTTGCGTAATCATCGGTTACGCGAGTAATGAGCAATTTTCAAAAAATTTCAACTTTGCCGAGGGTCAAAGTACACCTCGAAGAAAATTCGAGTCAATGGCATTTGCGTTCTCATTTCAAAAGGTTTATCGACATTAGTGCATTGGAAAATGAGAAATACAAACGCAACGGTTGTTCAAGTTCAGAAAATACATAAGAAGATCGGAGCGATGTAGGAAATGTATCCTATTAAAGTCCAATAAATCATTTGCACAATTGGAGGTTAAACGCTCGAGTGACACCGCGACAGGCCAATTGATCGATAAAATGTAATTCCCAAGTCGGGGAAAGAGCTTAAAGTTTCTTCGCGATGTGCGCGCACGCGTAGTGGCATATGTAAAACTAGTCGATTGAAAATCGTCAGGTGTCTGTCTATTGTGCTCGCGATTCACAGTCTAGGATCCGCGTTCGCCATACAGCGTCACAAGAGGCACAAAGGAAGGAGTCGCACGCAGTCGCACGCAAGGAGTCGCAAGGAGTCGCAAGGAGTCGCAAGGAGTCGCAAGGAGTCGCAAGGAGTCGCAAGGAGTCGCAAGGAGTCGCAAGGAGTCGCAAGGAGTCGCAAGGAGTCGCAAGGAGTCGCATCTCGCGCGTCGCATCTCGCACTAAAATTTGTACATTACGAGCAAGAGCGTCGACGGCGGGAGCAGCGGAATCGCAGCAGCCACAAGTGGCCATAAGTATGCAGAAAAAGGGTCACACGTATTCACGAGGGGAGAGAACGAGAAAAAGCATAAGAAGAAGAAGAAGGAGAAGGAGAAGAAGAAGAAGACGAGGTGGCGGTGGGGGAGGAGGTGAAACTTCAGTCCCAGAAGTGTAATATAAAGAAAGAATGCATAGGTGCAGGATAAAGGTAAAGTGGTGGAAAGGAAAGGGCGGGGGAAAAGACAGGTGTGTGCGTGTGCGGGGGACACAAGCGCACGTGTACACACGCGTACGAGAACGTGTTACAGCTCGCGCAGTCATTGCCACAAAAGCTACAGAGCGAATGAACGAGCGACGAGGACAACGACGGCGACAACGACGGCGACAACGACGGCGACAACGAGGGCGACAACGAGGGCGACAACGAGGGCGACAACGAGGGCGACAACGAGGGCGACAACGAGGGCGACAACGAGGGCGACGATGCAAGGCAAACGCACCGAGAAGGACTCCTTTTAACACAGAGATAATGCCCCTCAACTACGTGCGCTTCACAGTTGAAGAGAGAAGGAGGCAAGGCAATTGTTCCCGCACGACGAGAAGAAAGGCTGCAAATTCGGCACTGAACTTATAGGAAAGCGGAGGAGAAAGGGCCAGTTACATTCCCTCTTGCATTAGTGCGTTAAAATGCGATGGTCCGTTTTAAGTTTTCTGCAAACAGGTGCGTGACTGCACGAGCGAAGTCGATGGGACGGAGAAAGGGAGTGGAGGAATGAAAAAGGAATAGCGGCTAAGGAGTGGCGAAGGAAGTAACGCACTTTTCACTCAAACGCTCTCCTTCGATAGCTTATAAAATTATAAAAAGGTATGCGTTGCCGTTTATGCATCGGTGAGATAAACCTGACCCAAGAAAACTTACGCGATCATTGACTGCTGAGCGGGAGACAAATTACATCTCGTTAATATCTTTAACGTCGCTTGAACGTTTGCGTAAGTTGCGCGCGAATATATCTATCGAGGCTGCGTATTTTCTTCAACGTTCGCGTATTTATCGCGCGGCGACCGTTACTAATGACTTAATTGACGTTTCGATGATCGGCCGGTATTGTTTCGGTGCTCACCCATTACTTGCCCATTAATTTATCAATTGTAATTTCCGATTTTTACGGCATTAACGACTATCTTGCGCGTACTATTTTCCGCGATATTTATTATACCGATCGGTCTACCATGTGGAATTATGCGTTATCCCCGCAAACCTGTTTTTAGTCGTAGTTACTCGGAGGCAAATACAGATTTGAAATTCGAAAACTAGATTAAATCTCCGAGGATAAAATGTAGCCTCCATCGGATATTTGGTCTTACAGCGCGAACGTTATTAGTTACGAAGAGGCAAAAACAAACAAACAAACAAACAAACAAACAAAACAAACAAAACAAACAAAACAAACAAAAAAAAAAAAAAGAAAACAGACGAAACAAACGAAACAAACAAAACGAACAAAAAAAAGAAAATTCATTTTCCTAGCTTATCGGCAGATCATTAGGTAAACGTATTTGCCAAGACGAAGGAATCTGTCGGATTTAACGTTGTTAAAACAATATGTGCAACCGTTCGGTGCGCTCCTGTAATTCATCTTCCACGCGATATTCAGAGTTTCAGTACCGTAATTTAAAATGTTATCACTTCGCAGAGAATCTTGCAATCCACATTTCTGCTAGATACAACGAAAGCTCGGAGAACAATTGGCTAAAAGAATAACGCTCGTTCGTTCCGTTTTCAGCGTACGTATGTGTGCGTTGTGCGTTGGTTAACGTTTTATTCTCGAAATATCTTCACCATTTTATCGGAAGCGCGAGAAAAAAGTACAAAATGTGAAATCGATACTTTTACGCCTAGACGGCCCAACGAGAATGTACCTCGAGGTGTTCAATGCCTAGAGTCAAACGCGTACTTTCAATTTACTGCAAATTCCAAAATAAGGCAAGGCTGTAATGAATCAATTTGTAATACGTTATTGGAAATACGATGAAAAGCGAAACTGCAGACTTTCTTAAGCTGCCGAAGAACGATATAATGTCGTGCATTTTCAAGCTAAACGTGGATTATACCAAGTGGGACAAATTATCACACTGTACTTTCTAATATTTGCAATTTATTTATATTTGCACATTTAAGCAGACTGCGCGAAGAAGCGATCTTGTAAAATAGGCTTAAAAATAGACCGACTGAAATGTTCAGTATCGAGGACTTTGCTTAAATTACGTTCGCCATGATATTATTAATAAACATCTCCCGCCGCTTCGAAACATCCAATGATATACGCGATTGTACGCATTTGCATAATTACAAGTCAACTACTCGGTTTCTTCAAAGGTGGTGTACCATATTGACCTTGACCCGTTTGCGAAAGTCACACATTTTAACGTCACTTCTCCAAGTGCTGAAATATTTGCTCAAAATTCGGCGCTACTAAATACGGAGTGCAATGTTGCGTGCTCTTGTTCATAAATCCACTTTTCTATCGTAGTATGGGCTGTTTACCGCTGTTTACCGCTGTTTACCGCTGTTTAATTGGTATTGGACATTTTATACTCAAAGCATTGCGCGCCTTCTCGGTGGAGAATACGCGCAAAAACGTATTTTTGAAATTTTTCTCTCTTTTTCAAAGCTTTATTAAACGAGATTAAAAAAAAAAAAAAAAAAAAAAAAAAAAAAAAAAAAAAAAAAAAAAAAAAAAACAACAACGACAACCTACACAAAAAGAGAGACGTTGTACGAGATAACCGAAGCTGTATAATTTAGATTGTTTTATCGAGAATTGACGCGTGTCTTTTCAATTACGCGGTCATAAATGTTAATTAGCTAAAGTGCGCCGTAAGTAGGAATGCTTATTAATCCTATCGTAATAACTGTAGTGTAAAAAGTAATGTTTATCGATATGCGCACAGGCATTTACAGTTTGAAAATCTTGGCGAAATCCTATTAAAAGATAAAATTATTGCAAATCTAGAAATTCGCGAAGTAAAACGGACGAATTTCAATGACCGTTGTCCAGTGCAAAGTACAGTTCCGATAATTCCGTGGTAAATATATATTTCAAGGAAATACTTGGAAATGTTGAAAATTAAGGCAGAGCTCCGTGGATAAAAGGTGGATATACTCATCGGGAGCTAAGGGAGCTCGTAGTCACCGATTTTATAACGTAGTACTCAAGGCTCGTACTTCCCGTCGATAATTCGCGAGCCATTTCTCCCGAAAATCAGCAAGGACTAGTCGCGCGTACCGAGGGAGCAAAAACAAATCTCACGCTATCGCAGCCACTGCTTACGTAATTCCTCGGCATACGTTCCACGAACAACGTTACTTCGGCTGAAGGGGGGTTGGTGGGGGAAAAATCTCGAATAACATTCGGCCTAATCCTGTAACACCGAACGAGTGAAAAAGTCGCGTTATATCTTACGTACTCGTTGACGCGTTCAAAAGCATACGAGGAAGGATAAAGAAAGAACGACGGAAGAGAAAGAAGCAGCAGCGGGGGAATCGAAGACAAAAAGACAAAAAGAGAGAGCAACAACTGACGAAACTTGGCGCGCGCGCGCGCGCGCACATTCGCTCGGCGGCACACACACGCGCGCCTCCAGCATCGCGCACGTATAGGCCGAGAGCAACGAGAAAGAATAGAGTCGCGATGAAAAAGAGCGGCGGATGCGCGGAGGTCGGGCTCGGAGGAAGAGACGAAGCTAGAGGCGGTTCCCGAAGAGACGGACGTGAGACTGGGAAAGGGTCGATCGGGAGTTCCCCGAGCGCAGGGGGAAGCGGAGCGTCACTTCCGCGTGAGCGCCAATGGCGGCCGGTCATCCGAGCTCTCGCCGAGCGAACCCTAGTGTCTCCCACCGCCGCCGCCGCCGCCGCCGCCAAACCCGCCCCCCGCCCCCCGCCCTCGGCGACCCGGCCGCGACGTCACGTACCGTCGGGCGCGTCCCGCCATCTCGCGGCCATGCACTGTACCAGGCCCCGAGCGCGACCGCCGCTCCCGTCGCTCTCGCGCTCCCACGGTGCCGATGACTCTCGCTCTCTCGCTCCCGTCGCTCCCGTCGCTCCCATCGCTCTCTCGCACTCGGCGGCTCGAGCGGAGCGCGACGGCGGCGGCGTGTGTAAGCGCGTATACGCGAGCAGAGCCGAGCGATAGTCGCGGCGTTCCTGCCGCCGCGCGGACTCTCGCTCTGCGCTAGACGACGGCGACCGCGTCCCAACACGCACGCACTCCCGCGTACGCACCCGTGCGCGCGCGCGCGCACTATTGAAAGTGTCGCGTGATTCGTGGGGCCGAGGCGCCGCGATCCCTCGAGCGAGCGCGCGAGTGTCAGGAGAGGAGCCCCGAGTGAGCGAAAAGGAGCGAGGGAGAGAGAGAACGAACGAGAGCGGACGGCGCGGCGCTTAACGCAAGGACCTCGCGCGCGCGCGCGCGCGAGCGCCCGAGCGCGCGCTCTACGTTTTATTCCTCGAGGAAGGCTGCTTTGTACCCTCGCCTCCTCCTTTGTACCCGGCCTCTAGAGGCGGGACGTCGGACCTAGAGGCCGGCATCGTGTGTGCGCGCGTGCCTGTGCCTCTGTGTGCGTCTGCGCGCAAAATCGTCGGATGCATGCTCGAGGATATTAGGGCGCGGACGGCCGAGTAGGAATGCCGATCGCGGCGAGGCCGGTGCGCGACACATCGACGAGGATCGGCGAGCCGAGGAGGAAGAAGAGGAGCAGCCTGGCTGAGCGCAGCGGCCGCGGGAGGTGGTGGAGGATCGATGCCGAGGTGGGATCGATTCGCGCTGCCCTAGCGGATCGTAACGGTGCCGCGGCGCGTGCAGCAGCCACTCGCCGACCTTCGTCGCTCCTTCGGCGCACGAGGTGAGTCGCCCCACCCCCGTCCCCGTGCCCACGTGCACGCAGGTACGCCCGGAGCGGCCCTCGACGGGGGCCCCCTTTCTTTGTTTACGTTCTCCAGCGACCCGGTTGGGCGTTTTCGGCCGTGGCGCCGAGGCCGATACGTGGCCGACCCTCTCTCTCGCTCCCTCTCTGCGTGCGTGCGTGCGCTCGTGCGTGCGTGCGCTCGTGCGTGTGCGCGCACCTCGCTTGAGAGAGAGAGAGAGGGAGCGAGAACGCGAGGGCGAGGGAGAGAGGATGAGCGAGGTTTAGTCGTCGTCGTCGGCGGTGGCGGCGGCGGCGGCGGCGGGCCTCGAGGAACAACGAGGGCCGCGCGTCCGTCCGCGGCTTTCTTTCGAGCGTTCGCGCGCTCTCTTTTTCTTTGTCCGTCCTTCGTGCCGTCATTTTCTTCGTTTCGCGCCCCGGACGCCCACGACACGAAACGCAGGCTGGCGAGCCTCCGAGGATTTCTCGGAGCTGCGCCTCGGCGATCGCTTGGCTGGACTTTTAAAGCGCTGCGATGCCTCTTGGAAGGATCGACCCGAGCTCGGACTTCCGCTTTTTGTTCCTCATTCCCTTTCGCCGATTCGTCAGTTGGCGTTCGCTGGCGAGAACGACGATTCCGAGGATTCGAATGCGTTGGAGCTTGGATGCGCTCGGCAAAATTGTCATTCGGTGCGTCAACCGATGCGCTCGAGGTGTCAGAATGTCAGAGCGCGTCGCGCGAATAAAAATAGACTCGCGAAACACTTGTTTTTCCTTTTCGTTTATTTCCGTGGATCGATCAACCGCGTACCTTCGATGTTTCGCACGAGGAAGCTTCGTTATCCCGGCGTTTTATCGTGGATTAAAATCGAGCATCGCCGAGGCTAACGGTACTTCTTTTTAAAGTGAATAGATTGCTTTTTGGTTATTAAATGGCGTCCGTTGGGATCAACGTTGAACCGTTCGCATTTAATCCTCCCGTTGATCGATTGCATTACGTTTAGCGTATAACGTTACACGTTAATACGCGGCAGGTAACCAGCTTTTTTTTATTTTCAATATACGCCTTCTAAGTGTCCGTAGATGGGCTCTAAATTAAATGGAGTTGTACTTGTCTTTTTGCCGATCATCGTGATCATCGGTGTTAAACACGTGTTGATTTCACTTTGGAAAAACGTTTCCAAGGCGTGTAAGCGACATCGGTATCCGCTCCGCGATATTTGCATTGCAATGTCTTTCGTACTCTTGTTTAACCGAGTCAAATATTAATGAATTTTCGAGCTCTCGACGCGAAGACGCGTACGTAATTATATCTACATTTCGAGCCGACTCCTCGATAGTTTTCTCGGCGTATTCGATGTAATATTTTTAAAAAGTGGAAAATGCACTTCAGTGCCAATTTTCGTGGCTCCTTTTCCAAGCGCAACTTTCATGGTACGCGTGCAATAACCCTCGGTCGGGTTATTGGTAAAGGGAGGGAGGTAAACTAGGCTTTAAGGGATAATTTTATATTAAAATTAATCTCCGAGCAGTGGATTTGTCAAAGTTTTTAAAACTAGATTGTAATTTGCCTTAAAAGTCTGAGGTGGTTGGATGGAGGAGAATGTTGAATTAAGGATTAACGAAGAAAAAGTATTGTAACTTGGGCTTGTAATAACCAATTAACTAAAGCTGTAATCAACCGGTATATTTTCAAACGCTCGTTACTTTGATGAATGTCTTTGGAATGACGCGATATTGAAATGAATATCGCTGGCTTTTAATATCGAAAGGGGAACACGTGCAAAGTCGCGATCGAAAGTCTTATGCTCGAGCAACTTTACGCGGTCGTGGAGTTCGTTACACAATGGAAGGCGAGTCGGTGTTTGAAAATCTTTACGTTCGCTGGAAATTTCCAGCTTCTGCACATGCGAGCCTTCACTCGCGTGCTCGAAGAAGCGAAAGAACGCAAAATTTCTCATAAGCGGAACGGAGTCGAGCGGCCGTTTTCGCAACCCGAGAAAGAATCGCGCGACGAGTTTCGGCCTTTCGAACTCTCGAGTGTTAATGGGCCGACGACCTTCATCGCGTAGGCGACGAACGTCGACGCGATGCTGGAAACGAACGATGCTTCCCCTCGATGAAACGTACACTCGTGCACCTGTTGTCTGCGCCGCCACCCCCCCACCCGCCCCCCTCTTCTCTCGCCCTCTCCTCTCGCCCTCTCCCTCTCCCTCTCTCTCTCTCTCTTCCCATACATGCATTTGTGTTCTTTCTTTCACGCGATCTTTTTTCACTTTCTTTTCGAGATCTTTTCTCTCGGGTTTTTTTCAGTCTCTCGTAATGTACGTAGTGTGACGAGCAGCGAACGAATGGACTTCCTTTTACGCCTCGTTGTTTCGCATAATTATCACTTGTATTATATTTTGTCACTCGGGCAATCAGACGTATTATGATTTTTTAGTCGCACGTACCGTACACGAAGATGTTGCATACTTCGATCGTTACGATTATTCATCTACGTCGTTAGATCTGACAAGGAATAAGCAATAATGTAAGTTTTAACGGTCAACGAGGTACTTATTTTATTATAACATTAGTTACTGTTGTCCGATAAGCACTATGACCGATACGCGGTTATAATGTACTAATATGTTACGCTGGTGAATCGGTGCTCGTTTTATTAAAGAGGGAAAAAAATAATTTTTATTTATCATATTACAAAGAACCAATTATAAAGCCACGACGACGACTAAGACTAAGTAAAAATTTCATTGGATGAATATGGATGTACAATAATAACGGATTATACATGGTTATCCGCAACTCGAAGCGCGCGTTAAACGGTTTTATATTGCGGCTGTCAAGGGGATGAAATCAATTGACGAATCAGGAGAATTACGTTGCCGTTAAGATTTAAAATATTAATCTATCCTAATAATATTAGGAATAGCTTTTGAATCATTTGCATTTATACTTTCAAGGATTTACGTATATAAATGTGTAATATAAATGTATCGATGTGTCGCGTGCACTCGGCGTTTTGTAGCACACAAACGAAATGTATTTGCTAGCGAACGAGGATTTCACGTCTCTCGTTCTCCCTCGAATTTTCCACAAAGTGTACGTATTTATAAATACGTGCAATTTTATCACCCATGAAACGAATAGTAGACACTTTCTGTAAATAGCTTTTGAATAACAACGAAGCCAAAAAAATAAGTAACACAATTTTTCGAAATACGTTTCTTATCGGAGAAGAAGACTTCAATGCCGATATAATGTACAATGTTTATATCTGCGTGAAATTCATTATTCTTTTCTTAGACGGTTGTTAAAAGTAATAATAAAGAATATTACCGGGGACATTGTGTGCGTGTGTGTGTGTGTGTGTGACATTGACGGTACAATTAATGTACCTTTGCGATTTTTCCGAAAGCACTCCCTTAAAGAAAGCCTGCAGTAACCAACGCAGTATCGCCGTGAGCCTAATGAGCTCATACGATGATTGCTTCGAACGCTAATTAAAATTCAAATGCGGAATTTTAATAAACATCAAGATACGGTACAACGTGGCTTTGCAATGGTATTCGAAATACGCGGTACGTACGTTTCTTTATTTATTTGCTCGTCGACTCATCTTTGATATTTTGCGTGGATTTTGATCGCAAAATACAAGTACAGTGGATAAAAATGTGGTCTTGCATACGCAGATCACGCGCGTGATTTATGAATATTGCAATATTTTCCAACACTTTATTATCGCGCGGCGTTTTAAAAATTACGTTATGCCGCCTATGTGCGTGTTATTTAATATGTAATGGCATTCCGCGATGTCATCAATTCGACATATATTTATATGTCGAATATTATAAGACTTAAACATCTGTGACTGTCTTAAACGATACCGTAGCAACAAGATTTTCAAATTTGGTATCGAGAAAAATTTTACATTTTTACCAAGCGAAAGAAAAATAAGAAAACATCGAACCCGATCGCCGTCTTGCGCGATATTGCGGTTCTCTTGATTTTGATTTTAATTTTTTTTTTTTGTTCGCCAACGCTAAACAACGGGAAGACACGCTACGTACGCAAACAAATTACCATCCTTTACCTATACCTAGTACTTATACGTACCATCAATTTTACGTGACGCTATTTTAAAAAGACGATTCGACAAAATCGAAAGTGAAATTAACGTAACTACTCGGAGGCGGCATTATTTTATCGAGTTCTCGGTACGTAAATAACTTGAAAACACGAGGACAGGAGAACGGCGAGTCTAGCGCGAATCCACACATCCACGTACGACGTTAATTGCAAAAGCTAAGCTCGATTTCCTTGAGCAGCGCTTCTTACTACCCCCGCCCTCCACCGCCCTCCCCCGCCCATCTCGACTTCTTACTCTTTAAACGCGTTGGGAAGCAACTTCTTTGTCGTTGAAAAGATTTGATAAATAAAATCTTTTAATTAATTGGCAGTTCTCTTGGTACCGATCCTGGCAAACTTAAAACTGATCTACGTACACCTGCGTTCCTGTTTATAAGAGCTTCTCTTCTCCTAGTATTCGAAGCAGGGATTATCCGGAGTCTTACAAGTCATTCCGAGAGTGAGATAATTCCGCACGAGGCGAAACGCAAAAGGCAATTTATCCAACCTCGTGTCCGATCGGCCATTTAACTTCTTTGATTCGAACCGAATATTTATTTCTGTTGGATTAAACGGTGGTGCAAATATGGAAAGGAATAATTTCGGTGTAATCCGCTTAAGAAACCGGGATTTGACGCCCGTTTCACCGATGCCTAGCTATGTATATATAGTTATGAGAATTTTATCCACTATTCGATGTGGGCGCGTGCGCATGGATTTTATTCGTCCCCATTTCTTTCGCTTTTTGACGTTTCGTTACGTTTCGTGTACCATTGCGAACGTTACAATTTCTTCCCAATCGCGACGTCCTTTTAAAACATAGCGTACAAATTAATTTAGCGCTCACCTGCGCGCATAAATGTATGCATCCTCAATTGCCAACGGAATTGAATAATAATTTCGGAGAGTGCTTTATAATTTTTTATATAACGAATTATGTACGTCTTTGCGTAAAATAAATGAGCGAACGCGTGTTGTACTTTTGTTTCTTACATCGGCGCTTACGTTTTTAATAAGAAGCATTGTATTCTTAATGTACATTTAGTGCTTGTGCACATAAGGCAGCGAAAACGAAGGATCTTTCAAATGCACACTCGATGCCAACACATGCACTAGAAAATAAATAAATAACGACGCCTCAACGGCGCTTTGGTTTTTCTCAAATAAGCACTTTTAAAGCGCTCGAACGATTAGCCGAACTCTAAGTCCATTTCAACGCGAATTGCAACATATAGCATACTATTGCAACAATAACAGCTCCTCAATCGTCGATTTTTTCATTTCTGCACCATTGACAACTGACGTCGTAGGAATGAGATATTTTTCAATTTAAATAAAGTTGCCTTCATTCGGGAGTGATTCGCCGCCGATCACAAATCCAAATCCAGTATCGCAAAGTTTGCGACTACCCGGGTGGAAACATTACTTCGATGATGTTTCTTTTATAAAACTATTCTCCGCACATCCTGCGCTATTAAGCACGCGCAATTTATTAATTTATTATTTCCCGTTAAACTTGTTGTCATTCGTTTCTACGAAAGAGTTGGTCCAGTGTTAATTATCGTAGGGCGTTAATGGTCGCGATGGTTCGATTGGCTTCGAACTCGCAAATGGCCGAATCCCACATCCGCGTGCGTATTATCCGCTGAAGCTTAGGTTCGACCGCTTGACGAGTTTAAGGTTATTAGGTTGGAGAGAAGTCGGAACAGTCGAGAGTCTGAAGCTAGTGCGCGTGTAGATGTGCGTATAATCAACGCACTGCGCCTATTTCGAATACAAGCAAGACAGGTACTACTTAAAGTTTTACGAGCCGAGTCAGGTAGTCTCGAGACAAAAACGCTCGAGGTTTGAACCACGCGAGTTCATTTCATTAACATTTGGAATACAAGAAGAGCCGAATCAAAAGTTTTTATTCCCTTCGAACGAAGTACAAGCAAAGGAAAGCGTATACGCGGCCGTGAGATTTATCGAGACGGGGCAAAGGTGGCATTTAACGAGCAAAGCTGGCATTTCGCAAAATCAAACGCTAATACGGCGAGCTTGTTTTTAAAGAAGTCTATCCTTTTTATTTTTGTTGTTGGGTGCTGCCCTTGGGTGCGCGTGTTTATGAATAATTGCCGATACTGGCGAAGGTAAAGAGCCACCAATGGAAATGTCAATTATTTTTATCATTGGTAGGGGGCGGCGCATCGAGAGCCAGCCACTGCTTTCCAAAATAATATTCGTCTTGGAGCTTGAAAGCTCGAGGTGCGCGCATCGCCAGCGAGCGATAAGCCACATTTTCATAGCGCGAGTGATAACCGATATGAACTTTTCGCCCCTTACCTCGCACGCGTTTCTGCCCACCAATTTCCCATCGTTAAAACACGAGCCCTAGGCGTTAAAACGTTCTGGTAATATAGCCTTTATTTAAAGAGCTCAAAAAGCTCTTGGTGCGTTACTCGCATAATTTATCTCTTCGCTGTAAGCGGCTCCTGGCACGCGTTTCCTCCGCGAAGTGTATACTTCAACGTTGGTACTACATCGATACGTTTATCATCCAAAAATCATCCAAAAATCATCCAAAAATCATCCAAAAATCATCCAAAAATCATCCTAAAATCATCCTAAAATCATCCTAAAATCATCCTATCGATCTAAAATCCATAAATTAGTGCTCCGCGTGCTTAAACCGCGAATATACCATTCGCAGGTATAACTCGCGAGATGTAAAAGGCTGGCGGAGAGTTGTGAAAGCCATTGCGCATGTGCGAGCTAATGTTTCCAAGTTAAATCACAGACCGCGTTTCTACTCGCGGTCTCTCTTCCATTTGAATAAAGTTCTCAAGCTCGAGCATTTTAGCGCGTTCGGAGCCTTTGCTGGACATCGTAGAGAGAGTGCGTTTGCGGTAACTAGGAACGTATTACGCGTTGCGTTATCTATCCGCCAGGTATCTATGCCCCCGGGTACGGTAACGAGAGGAACATATTTTTCAGGTATAGAGATGTAAATTCATGGAGATCGCGCGCTATAAACATCGCTTGGGTTCGTAAAAATGTTAGCTTTACGCGTAAGTGGAATAGAATTTTTGCAGTTGTCGCTCTTTTCACCTTCTGACGCGACAGCAGGCTTTGCCCATAAGGACTAAGGACTCCCATGAAGCTGTCAGCGCACTTTACCGATTACCTCCTCGAGCGCCTCTTACTTACCGCGCGCTCACCTTTCCAACGCGTCTCACTTTCCGCACTCCTTCATTTCACTCGCTTGATTTATTATCGCTCGCCTTACTCTGTACGATTTTTTACAAAAATCGGATGCATTAAAAGTTTAGACTCGCTTGATAAAGTAAAGCGCGCAGCCAACAAAGTAGTACAATCGTAATGCGCGAGTTAACGAACCTCTCGAGTTAACGAACAATGAGCGATTGTAAAGACTCGTGGTCGTCGGTAGCCGCGAGAAACGAAAACGGCCAAGAAAAACAGCGAACAAACGGAAAAACGCTTTGCCTGCCGATGTATTTCGTATCATTACGTATTATTTCATTGTCCCTTTTCCCTTCTGCTTTCACTCTTCTCTCGCTCCTTCCTCGTGCGTGTCTCCCTCCCTCCCGCCCGCCCTTCCATCGGTCTTGTTTTTTCGCAGGCAACGAAGTTTCGTAACGATGAACGCTCGCTCCACTCGCTCCACTCGCTCCACTCGCTCCACTCGCTCCACTCGCTCGATTTTCCCGAGAACGATCTCTTACGACGACCGTTCGAGCGCGTTCCTCCTCCTCCTTCTTTTTTTCCCTTTCTTTTGCATCTATTTCTTTTCTCAACACTGCGTCCCAAAGTTTTTCGGCTTTCGAATGCAATATTTTTCCTTTGCAATACTTTAAGGCCCCTCTTACGGGCCGCGCGTTAAAAGGCCACCGAATAGGAACAAAATTAACGTTCTTGCCGATGAACGAGAGATGCCTGCGACTTTCGATTCCAGAAGCAAATCTGTCCAACCAACTCCGGATAACTCGTTCCTTTTTCTAATTTCTTCTACCTTTTCATCAAATAGCGCATCGGATTTCTTGACTATGGTTTCTCGTGGTTATTGGGTTAGAGAAAGAAAAAATTATTTCAAACGCGTACGATAGTACTCCGAAGGCTTCCTTTAAAATGCTGGGAAACAATTTTTCCAGCAAAATTAGTTTTCCTGCTTTACAACAAAACTTTTTTACGTTTGAACCGTTTCTCTCTCTCTCTCTCTCTCTCTCTCTCTCTCTCTCTCTCTCTCTCTCTCTCTCTCTCTCTCTCTTTTAATATTGAAACACGCATTGCGTAATTTTTTCCAAGTGCTGTGCTTAACTTAACGCTTTTTCACGCTTATCAATTATTTACGCGATATTGTAGCGTTGCACAATTAATGCGCGCGAACGAATTCTAAATTTGGGTTTGAAAAATTCTATCCACAAAATTCAAATCTAACGAATCGACAAGCCTGGATGTTCTTTTTTTAAGTAATCAAAGAGAATAAAGGACGCACAAATTATTAAGTTTGTCGATAAAAGAATGGAATACCCGAATGTCAGTATTGAGTATGTCGAGTGTTAATTATCAACACGAAGATGTCGATTAAGAGGTATAAAAACTCAACACCTGCAGTCATTCAACCGAACTCGATCATCTTTCTATCATTTTTCTCACTTACTCGCAAATGACAAAAACATCGCGTCAATTCTTTCCAACGAACTTTGCGATTCCAGCAACTTATCTCTGATAACCTCCGTGGATTTTCCCATTGTGTATTAGAAGAGTGGGGTGTTATTGCGTAAACAGTGGCCGCGCGAACCTTTGCACAAATTGCAAAGGTTCGTAAGAAAAGTAAAGAGCCACGAAGTGCTTGGACTGTACCTTATAAAAATTGACATAATCAACAAGAACGAGTGTAAGCCAATGGCGCAATTTGCTCTTACTAGTAAATAAAAAATCTCTTCCAAGATCATCACATCGGAAAGTATTTCAAGAAGATATATTACCATTTATTGGGCAAAGATTACGTACACACGCACGGAACTTGCTCCAACGATGATTTTTCCATTGTCGTTTAAAACGGCCTATCATTCTCAACAGCTGCTAGCGTTCGACAAAAACGGCCGCGAAGGAAAATCCGTCTTGAAATTGTCATTACAGAGTCGCTCATTATCGAGGCCGAAATAAACGAGCGCGTTGCTCCTTACACTGGCGCGCAATGGACTCATGAATTTGTACGACTGCCTTGGGACTGAGTTAAAATGAAATGGCGTTATGAAGAACGCCTCGCAAGAACGATCGTAACGTAGAGGCTTATCTTATCAGCCTGCATTCTGCGCAGACTTGCACTTACGCTTCACTTGCAACCGGGGTTGGGCCGCTCCCGCGAATGCGCGCGAAAGGAAAAGGGATTAACGAACGGTGCGAAACAGGCGATGAAATTTAAAAAATGTTAAAAACGTTAAGATGTCCAGTGGCGCGCACCACCGCGTCGCGATTCCGCGAAATATCGGCGCAACTTGTTCGCTGCCTGCAACGAGTCCGTTCGCTTTTCCCTCGAGGGCTTTTAAATTTACAGCTGCCCCCGTTGAATCCGCAAGAGCGTTGCCGAGCTCGGACGCCGTTATTTATTTGGTGCAACGTTAGTCTCATTTATAAACCAACGGCAGCAACCGAATATTTTTCAAAGGTATTCGATCGAGGTCCGACTCCCTTGGCACCCCTCGGCACCCCTCGGCACCCCTCGGCACCCCGCGACATCGTACGCTTCGCTTGAAATTTAGCCAGCAATTCATAGCCAAAATTAATAGCCTCGGCTCGCAAGGATACTCGCGAGGAACGACGTCAAACCTTCTCGAGTAAATACTCGGACGAATGCCTGCCATTTTTTTAGGAACGCCGATAAGCGCCTGCAATGGTACTTCGCTTGCAATACGCTTCTTAAAGGAGAAATCGGCCAAACCCGCAAACGCATTTGCATTTTAAACGATAATCCGGGCAAGTGGAATTATAAGCCAAATTGCCCGTTAAGGATCACTCAACTCCTCTTTCGCGGTTGTGTAAAGACGCCGGCTGGCAGCCTCGTCGAAAGTACAAGGGGGTTACGTCGGAGCACCACTGCTATCGCTCGTCGATCGCGACAGTGGCCCAAGGGAAAAAAGAGCGACCGATAGTGTCCCGCGTTAGCGTACAAATTGAATCGATTTTTGACAGCCGCATTTTCTCTCCAATCGAAATCACTGAAATCGCCGCTCGACTCGAGCCAATTCAAATCAGTTTGAAAATACGACGTTACCTGGACGTTCTTGGAGCGTCCTTTCGAGCCTTCATGAAACTCATTAAATTCGTCAACTCGGAACGCGTCGCTCGTGTACGCGACGGAAGAAGCAACGCGACGCAATTGTAATCGGAGCGAAGCGAACGCAATGTCGAGCGGGACGGCGTGACGTCGTTAATAGATCGCGCGCGTCCCGTTTGAGCGATTGCCGCTTGTTTCGCTTGTCGGGAATCCGGAGTTGGCTCGCAACTCCTTCTCGGCCGCGTTATTCGAGGCTGTCCACGTAGACGTCGGGCGCGAGTGCGGTTGCGGTTTCCCATATCGACTGATATCCGCGCTCCAAGCGGCAACTCCAACCTCGAAAAGCGCTGGCGATCCGTACATTTTGCAAGTACGCCCGGGAATTCCATCCGCGTGCCTAAGCTCGCGAAAGGGCACTTTACCCATCGCGGCTAAAGTTCGCCAAATCTTACGCCGCTCGGTCTTACGAATAGTTAAGTTGGGCCTCGAGCTCCTCGATACGAAGGACGATTTCCGTAGGACGGTCGAATCGACCGTTACCAGCTGGTAGCGTTACGTTGGCGAGGTCGCGGGTTCTTACTCTCGATTCAAAAATTCAAGAACACGCGGAACGCGCAACTCTCGACGTTCTCCGTAAAACTTTGGCCAAACGGTTCGAGGGATATCCTTGTTCATTTATGCGCACAGCGCGCGTGCACTCGAAGACGATGGACACGGACGACCTCGTTGGCACCTTTATCTGAAAAAAGCGCGAAAAAGTTTTCACGCCCGAGCGTAAGCTTGAATTGTTGTTGCTGTTCGCCGAGAGCCGTCGCATTCGAAGGCGACCGGTAAATGCTTGTCATTTACCGGTCGGAGAAAGAACGGTGGTTGTTAACCCGTTAAATAGCTATTAAAAATATTTCTATTAAAAATCCGTTGACTGGCTCTCGTTATTTTTCCTTTCACTCGGTAAGATTTTAATGGCGATTTTCGGACTGCACGATCCAAAGCTCAGGTTCCCCTCCCCTGATAATGTTCGACACGGTTAATTCGCTCAACGATAATAACTCAACGCTTTCCTCGTTCTTCCAGGATTGCTTATTTATTAGGAGGCGGGCATTAATTTCTCGTATTATCCCGAGGAACTTGAAACGAACGCCGATGGAAAATCAGGACCTTGGGATTTCGTAAGAGTTTTTACGAAATGAAAGGAATGGCGAAAATGGCGAAAATGGCGAAAATGTGGGTAAATGGCGAAAATGTGGGTAAAACGATGCTGCTATTGCCCAACGAAAGATTCTTTCAAAAAGATATTTGAATTGTTCTCTCGTTTCGCTGCTCTCCACCAAACTTTGCTCAGCTGACGTACGATCATCGGCAGAAGACTTACTCACGAGCGTAAATTACCAACGATGACGAAGGGAAGGATCTTTTCCACGAGCATTGGGAAATTGACGTTCGATTCGATTCGCTTGCTGCTGATGACGACGGGTCTTCGATAAGGAAGCGTTAGAAAATGTAAATACACGCGAGCGAAGCGATGCTTATTTCTTTAAAGCAGCTGGGACTCGTCCATTTGCGAAAAGAAGCCCAACTCGACGATCGGCCGAATAACGAATGGACGCGATCGTAGTTGGCGACGGAGGAGGAATTTTAGATCGAAAACGGGGCGCCTTCCCGATTGGCGAGCGACCCGCCAACTTGGCAACGACGAACTTGGCTACGAACTTGGTAACGAATATCCCCCCGCTCGACATCGTCATCGCCGCTGTTCATTGGCTCGTCGGGTTTATTCCACAGGGCGATCGAAATATTTACTCGGAGCCGCCACGCGCACCCGGACACTGTTACAACGCGAGCAACCATCGGAAGCGGTCAATGGGGCCGGTGCTCGGGAAAAGTTTGCCATCTAAAAGTTCTCCCTCCCTCTCGCTCCTTCCTTCTTAAAAGTTAAAACGTGAAATAAGAGGAGCGAGAGGCCGAGAGGAAGGCGTCTCTCGCCTTGCACACGCGCAGCGGAGGCGCGAGCACGGGGGCCTTTTCTGACTTGACAGCGTCGCGGCCTTGAGCCGCTCCTTGCGCCTCGGCCCTCCCGTCCCATCCCTACCCTGGATGCCCTAAGCGCTCGTCCTGCTCTCCGCTGCCGTCCCGACCATTTCTCGGCGCTGGTTCTCCAGTGGTTCTCAGCGGTGCGCGCTGCCCGCTCCGCTCCTCTCCTCTCCTCTCCTCGCCGCTCCTCTCCGCTCCTCTCCTCTCCTCTCCTCTCCACGCCTCTCCTCTCCTCTCCTCTCCTCTCCTCTCCTCTCCTCACCGCTCCGCTCCAATCCTCTCCACTCCTCTCCACTCCTCTCCTCTCCTCACCGCTCCGCTCCACGTATTCTCACCGGGAGGCGCGCGACGCCCGAGGGCTTGGAGCACCTGTTTTGAGGCGCGAGCGCTCCGAGGCTCGCCGCCGGCGTCCTTAATCGTTAAACGGTTCGCGAATCGCTCGCAACATTGGGAAAACGAGCCGAACGCCAGATATGGCAAATGGAGCCCAACGGTCGGATCGATGAATTTAGATCGACGAAGCGCTTGGTTATCGCGCGATAGCGCTCGCGAGTACCTCGGGAGTAGGTGGTATGGGGCGGTACAATCTACGGTTTCTTTTCGTAAATTGGCCGTGTAAAATGTCCAATGGGCGGGGGGCGGGGGGGGGGGGGAAGGGAGGGTGGGAGGGAGGGAGGGAGGGAGGAGGACCGTGCGATTCATACGATTCCGTTCTTACGAACTTACGAACGAGAGAGAAGCTTACGTAAGCGAGCTTACTGTGCCGCGATATCGCGGCGTTAAGGGAGCTTTTCTTGCGGGAATCAAATCCTGGATGACATTAACGTTGCCGACGCCGCTCTTGGCTATCGAGAGAGCACTCGATATTTTCTCCATCGAATCGCTATTGTAATCGCTTCTAACGCGTTCTTTAACAATACGCGTTAAAGTAATTCGCCTGACTTTATCGCGTACTTTATCGTAACGGTAAAGTCCCTCGAGTAAAAACACTTTAATGACGCGCGTGCGTGCATTTTATCGATCTAGAGTCGTCGGTTATGTTCGTTAATGTTAAGTGTACGCACAACAGTCGGTACGCCAGGTTGGATTCAAGGTCGTTTTATTTCTAACGGATTCGTTTGGGATATTATCCTCGTCGACGTCGACTCCTTTCTTTTCTTATTCCTCCGCAAAAACACGGACCGTCGAAGTATCGTACCCCGCGATTACGTTCCTAATACAACTTAATACGACACTCAACGCGACCTGAGCAACAGTCGTGTCGTGCCCGAGCGCTTGCACCTCGATAACGAATACGTCGTGCAAATAATGAACAGCTCGCAGACGTAGGGGATTTTGAATTTTTGTCTCGATGATTAACGAATATATTTCGCTTGTCTTCGGTTGTTGACTTTTACAAAAGCGTAGCGTTAAAACTGTTTTAATCTTTAAAGCGAGATACGCTTATAATTACACTCGCGATTACGCTAAACGATGAAAAATCGTTTAACAGCCGTACACCCTGTATCCCATTAAATAATCAATTTCAAATGTATGCGATAAAGCAAACAAACGAATCGTTAAACGGTACTCGAGAATGTCGTTCCGGATAAGAAAACATTGTAGATAATGTAGGTGCGTGACTTTTTCGGGTTGTAGGCGGTTAAGGTTTGTCCGTACCCTGTTACTAGGCTCCTGATATTCCGGCTGCTGATAATTTTCATTGGCAATTTTCACGGCCTCGATGTAATAATACGCGCGCATCTATCCACGTATTTGAGAACTTTGACGCAACGATCCCCGGCCGCCGTTTAACGTTGCAGTTGAATCGCTCTAGGTTTTATTTAGCAACGGATGACGCATTGATAGATCCGTGGGCCCGTTAACGTGATTTTGACATCGGGCTCGGGTGCGACAAATATCGCAATTCCGATCATAACCCGAGCTACGCCTTTATTTTCCGTTGGGCGTTACGAACGAGCAACATTACAGTGGCACTTGAATACGCGATCATGCGCTCATCCAAGTTCAACACCGTTATCTGCAGTTGCGAGCTCGCGGGAACGGAGTGTTCGTTCGTGTAGAAACACGTACATCGCGCGATTGTACTTGAGTGATTTTTTTCGAGGCAATGTCTCGAGTATTTTTCTAGTTAACGCGTAATTCGGAAACAAAGCCGTATGCAACTAAGATAGAAAAAGATCTTTGAGCGTTAGTGATCGTGGTGAGTGTAAGCGTATCGTTGACTCGCTTTAGGCGAGTGTGCTATTTTTTTTTCTCGCAAACGTGCAACAACTTTTGCGCAGAGCGATACGTTAACATATCGAGGGGAAATGTAAATTTCTTCTTTTTCTTCTTACGTGAAATACTTCTTGGAGCATCCAAACATCGAGAGACAAACTTTACCGTTAAAGGAATAATTCCGCGTGATTCTATCGATTCAGCAACGCAGTCACTCGGTTGTACTTTTCTGCAGAAATGGAACAAAAAGAAATCCAATATTAACGGGATGTCAAAAGTGGAATGTTTGCGAAGCGATTTTATTTAGAAGTAACGGTATTTCTTACTCCGCGCGCAACTTTAAGAAACGATTTGGCTTTAAGCAGTAATAAACGAAGGCTTATATTGGAGAATAACGCTAAATCGTATGATGCATTTATAATGTAGCGGGTAAAATAATAGAATTTGCAAATTGACTCCGTGAATCGGGCAGACGAGTAACGAGTAATATTCAAAGATAACCGACTGCTTTTCCATACGAAACATTATCCTTACCTTTATCGTATCCCGAGTTTTCAGATGGACTTGCGATTAAGTATCTCAAGCGAATATAATTGTAACATTACAACGACCGACCAATAGATAAGGTTGAGACGAGAAATAAAATATAGATGACGGATGCTTGTAAACGAGAATCCCAAAGCAATTGGTTTTAGATAGAAAGATGCGTGGTTGTTTGTTTGTTTTTTTGTTTTTGTTTTTGTTTTTGTTTTTGTTTTTGTCTTTGTCTTTGTCTTTGTTTTTGTTTTTGTTTGTTTGTTTTGTTTGTTTTGTTTGTTTTGTTTGTTTTTTTTTGTTTTTGTTTTTTTTTTTTTTTTTACCAACGCCCACGACCAACGAAAACTTTATCAAACGTACGCGCGAATTCCGTGTGAATTACGCGCGCGCTTGCGACGTGGATTTAACCGGAAGATTTGAGTTGGCGCACAACGACTCGGTCGCTCGTAAAATGTTACCTTTATTAATCGAAGAAAACGACCGTTGCATTTGAAGCTCGAGTGTAAAGGTTAAAGAATTTCGTTCGAGTGTCCTGCTTCGCTCCCTGGACCGGTTCTATTAATTACTCGTACGTTTGTTTTAGTACTCGCGATGCACTTTACGGTTTACACTCTGGACGCGCGACTTTTCTCATCAGAAAGTCTGGCGCCACTCGACGGTCGTTATGGCTCTCGAAGGAACGATGGTTGCACACAATCGACACTCGAGCGCTTGAGAAGCCAAGTACGTGGCAGCTTCTGCTCATCCGCCCATCCGCGACATCGTGAACCTTATCACGCGATCGATATCGCACCAACGCGTATCGCACGGGACCTTTTCACGATTCGTTTCGCTGGCACGCGACTAAATACCCATTAGCCACGCTGTGCTCGTTAATAATTTTCATCGAACTCGACCGACTTTTGCTCGCTAATCCTTTTAGCGCTTCTCCGCTCACCGTATGTACTCCTCGGTATCATTATCTGCCCACGCGAGGTTACGCGGCCATTTCGAGTGCACTCGACCGATACTTTTTGATGCTTCGTTTCGCCTCGCGTTATTGGTCACAAATTCGTAAGAATCGTTCCGAAAACAAATTACATTTCGCAATTGCGCTCGTTAAAATCGTCCGAAAACGAGCATCGAAGTAAGTAAGACGCGCACATACGCGTACGTACCATTTTCAAAAGCTTTACAATAATAAATTTGGACGGAAACGGCGAATGTATTCGTCATTTCCTTCAATGCCATCGCGCTCGTATCGCTCCTTTTACAATTAATACAATTGTAAAGCGCGCCTTATCGAAGCGATATTTGATTGGATTCACGTTGAGAACGGGATTCGAGTCGAGGATAATTCACGCGATAGAGTTGTCGCGAGCTTTCGCATCGCGGATGATATTTCACTCGAGAGCCAGCGAATTATTCCTTTTGATTTATCCAGTTATACTTTGCAGCCTCGAGTCCAGCCGTATTTATTAGTTTTACGAACAAAGCCTTCCACGAGGAAATGGTGTAAGATCGCGTTTCGGAGATATCGGTCCCCGGTTTCCTCAAAAATTAAGGCTTCTAAAGTGGCGAAGCCTAAAGTGGCGGTACCGTGACGTGTAACGGAAGAATCGGCGGCGGCGGCGGTACGCAAAATTTTTCACCAAAAGGAGACAGACTTAAAAAATATCGAAATATCGAAATATCGAAATGTCAAGAGGTAGAAAAATGAAAAGCTCAGGGGTCGCCTGTCTCGCGCCTCGGGGACCGGAAAGTTTCGGTGTTTTTCGTCAAGGGGCCCAACGTCGTCGCCATGACAAAAAAACAAAAACAAAAAGATAAAGAGAAAGGAAAGGAAAGCACGAGTGCCGAAGGACACAAAAGCATCTAATTCCTATTGCTTATCCCACAATGCGTTCCTTTGTCCGGCTTGACGCGAATCGAGCGGCGCGCGCGCGTAGCCGTGCATAATACGAGCGCACACGAACGTACGGCCGAATAAAATAAAATAAAAAGTTACGCCCGGTGGTGCAGGAGCGAGAAAGTATCAAATAACGAAGGCGGTACGCGTGCGAGCGATGGAATGCAGCGCTTGGATGACAGTGAAAAAGCAAGGGGCTAAAGAGAGCAAAAGAAGCACCGCGCGGCAGTGGAGGAAAAGCACGATCTTGGGATCGCGCGCGAGAACTCGCGTATTCACCAGGTGGCGGTGGCGGCGACGGCGACGGTGGCGGTGGTGGCGGTGGTGGCGGTGGGGTGATGGGGAGGGAAATTTAGCAAATGTCCGAGCGCGCGGGATTTCGTTTCGAGCTTTAATTTACAGAGGCGGCGTAGATTCGCGCGGCTACGCGTGCATCGACGGACGTTTCCACGGTCGCGTGCACGCGTACGTGCCAGGAGGCCAGTGCATTTTATTACGACTTTTATAGCTTGTTCCAATAAAATTAATTAATCGTTGATTCGATAAATAATCGATATATTATCGTACGTTAAGCCGTAAATTGAACTAAACACGGGAGAGAGAGCACAGAAGGAGGCAAAAAAGGAAGCGAAAGGGGAAGCGAAAGGGGAAGCGCAAGGGGAAGCGAAAGAGAAAGCAAAAGAGAAACTGCAGCTCTAGTTCGCGTTTGATTCGTCCGCGTACGGTCGTACGTTTTACATGCACGGATCGTTAGAAAGAAATCGCCGCTCGTGCGTGTGCGATGTCCAAGTCGTTGTTCTAGTCGTTGTTCTATAATTGGTATAATTGGTATCGCGAACGCGGGCATTCACCGCTCGATTTTATTCGAGGCTCCGTCCAAGGAGCAAAAGCGCAATCGCTCGGCTTTTCATCGATTTAGCTCGTACCGACCGTAACGGCGCAACGCGCTAAGCTTCGCTGGGGATTCACCCGGGGCGAAAAGCGCGAAATCCGACAAAGGAACTTGAAGTTTCGCGGGATATATTTCGCGAAATCAGTTGGCGCTGGTTTGGCGCTTTTCAAGACCAACGCGCAACGGCACTCGTGGGAATCGCGAGCACGAGCACGAGCACGAGCACGAGGAGGAAGGTAGGAAGGTAGGAAGGTTAGGAAGGTAGGAAGGTAGGAAGGTAGGAAGATAGGAAAGCTTCGCCAACTTAAATAGTGCTTCCGTTGCTTTCGCGGGAGACTTATTAGTGCGCAATGCATTTAACGAGATCCGATTAGGAATCGGACGCGGACAAACGTGCCCCGGCACGTAAGGACGGTATGGTACGGCTATCGCGCGCTATATAAAGACGAGTCGCCCGGTAGTAGGAGAGGGGCACAACCTGCGCGACCGGATTGAGAGTCCCTGCTCTCCTTCCTCTCCCTCCCTCCGCGCTCCGCGCGCCCTCGCTCATTCTTATCCAGCTCCTCTCTGCATTTTTTTACTCACCTTTCCTCTCCTCGAGCCATCTCGCTTATATACAACTATACGGACTTTTATCCGAGGCTCTCGGGAGAATCCGCGCGCTCTCCCCTCCCGCCGCCCGCTCCTGCTCCCTAGCTCTCTCTCTCTCTCTCTCTCTCTCTCTCTCACCCTCGCACTCTCTCTCTCTCTCGCGTCTCTCCTCCTGGCCCCTGGCACTCGTCCTCTTTGCGGCGGCGGCCTCACTCGCCGCTTCCCTCCCACGGCTCGCGACGAATCGCCCCGTGGCGGAGCGTCGGTGCCGTTCCCAGGTGAAGTGGTAATTGGCCGGCGCGCGGACTCCCTCTCCCTCTTTCTCACCGTTACACTCGCGCGAAATGCAGACGCACCGAAAGAGAGGCTGTGCGCAAAAGAGGAGGAATGCGAATTTCGGGTCACCTTTTGCTCCTTCTCCGTCCGGTTTCCGTGCCGTCGAAGAATGCCTCGGGAAGACGAGGCTTGACGGCGATCGGGCTTCCGTCCAGGGGGGCGTCGGTGGGCGGAGGGGAGTTGGTAGCCTCGGTTGCGAGAAAACGCGAGGAAAGGCGAGGAAAACAAGGAGTGACAGGCCTCGCGGAAGGCGCGTCAACGAGAGCCCCGCGTTAAAAAGCCGCTCCCGCCCAGAAGAAGGTGAGGAGCGGAGCACTCGTCGGGTATACAAATGACGGGTTGCGGGTTGCGGGAGCTGCTACGGCAGGGGCAGGTGGAGGAGGAGAAACGGGAACAAATCGCCGGAGCGACGGTAATCTAGCGGTATATCGGGCGATTACGGTAACGCCATCGACGAGAGGCCGCTCGGCTGCTTTTGGATCGCCTGGCCGCCCTACTCCTCGACCCGCGCCGGTGCCGCTGGCTTTTGGCGCCGATCCAATTCTGGGATTCCCTCTGTCCTTGTCGCCGCGGTCGCCGCAACCGAGATCCGCGCGCTCCTCCTCGGCCGCGTCCTCGCCACGCGCCGCGCCCCAGTCCTTCCACGACGACGTAACCATTACGCGCAGCCGCTGCTCCTCCTGAGCTCCTCGGCTGCGTCGCGCTTCCGTATCGGCAGCTCTTGGAGAAGGCCTCGTCGACTCTGCCGGGGAAAGCGTTCCGCTAGAGATAAAATCTCGTTCCGATATCGCCCGATATCGCCCAATCGGCACTCCTCCCACGACGCGCTCTTTTCCGAGTGTCAGATTTATCCTCGTCGTTGTCTTGGACCGTAAAAATGCAAATGACTCCACGAGTTCGGAATTTATGCTCGAATCACGCGTCGCGCGTCACGGCAGTCGTTACGATTTCCTTGCCGTTAGACGTAATTAATTTTGTCATCGTGTTCCTTTTTTTTCTTTTTCGTTTTTCGTCGTTACCCAATACACCAACGCTGTCGTACATCGTTTCCGGCATTCTCCCAAATTATAGCTTTCCGAGATATTCGTGTATGGCGCTGTAAAATACGTTCACTAGCTTGGAAAATTCTTGCAGGATGAAAAATGATAATTTTAATAACGCCACCGGCCGTCCACGGTAAGCGTCCTACGTCCTACAGGTCTCACCCGGACGGAAGAAATTATTAAAATTTTCCCGAACGCGCGCGTCAACCTTCGCTCGACGACGACAAAGCCAACGCCCAAAATAATCGCTCGCGATAAGACGACTAGGGAGTTCGGTATCGTGCGATCGGCCTCTCGCAAGGACCGACATAATGGCCTCGTTCCTCAATTACGTAATGGACGCCCGAGTGCCGGCTAAAATCTAAAAATGGAATCGTATTTTGGAGATCCGGCCGTTGCGCGCACGCGCGCTCGCGTACACTATTAGACAACCGTTTCCCCCAATTACGCGAATTCCTGGAGATCAGCCGATGCTCGACGATTATCTCGACGATTATCTCGACGATTATCTCGACGATTATTACGATTAGGGCGCGATTATTACGAGGCAACACTCCTCCGCCTTCCTTATTATTATCGTCATTTTTCTCTCTTTCGAAAGTCGTCGCTCTCGTGCGTTAACGGTGAATACGTTACTTTACGCGCAAATGTACATAATTTTTTTTCCCTTTCTTGTCGTTAAATCCTACATCGTAAGACAAGTACGCGTGTTTGTCGCGATACGAATTCAATGATTAAATGTTCATTCGACATTCGCAAACGCCACTCTGCCCGATCTTTCGAGTTTCGAGATTTGCATCTTCAAAAGCTGGATAAATTTGTTAAAATGCAGGTACGAGGAACTTTATTAACGATTGCAACGATGCGACTCGTCAAAGTCACGAATCGCTCAACTTTGAAAAAATACGTAAACGACGTAGAAGCTGAGCAGATGTGAAACTGGCGTATTTTAAATAATCGTTGCAAGAATCATCGAGCATTGAAATTACGTATGCGAAGTGGAGGAGAAGGTACCGAGTACTGTAAAGCGGTTTCAAAAGATCGTCGTACGTATGCTCTAATGGCTAATGCGCGAATAGCGACAGTGACGCGAATATCTCATAAACTCGAGAGAAATTTAAATTCCTCGGTCAAGAAAATCGTATTTGTCGCTCAAGGCCTCTGTCCTCGATCGCTAGATATTTCAAATTTCATTTGCTTCCGAAAGCCACGTTCGTCTTTATGCACGAAGAATCTAGAATCGACTCGGAGGTACGAGGTTGGCATAAAGTTGGTGCTTAAACCGCGAAATTACATTTCGTTGGCAGATCGAAAGACGGAGGGAAGTGAAATTCTTATCGAGGAACGTGGAAAAAAGGCAAGGAGGCGGTGGAGGAGGAGAAGGAGACAAGGACTGGAAGAGAGACGGGCAGAGACCGGGAAATAGAAATGTTGGAGAAATACCTAGGCTGAGAAATAAGAAAGGGGAATATTACGGTGATTCTTCTGAAAACGGCGATGAGTAACGGGGAAGAAAAGGGGGCACCAAACTCAAATGCTGAATATTCTAATGGTAATGAAAGGCGTAGTAGGATGGTCGGACGAGGTCGAGGTACCAACGTGCTCTTGAAAAACAAATGAAACCTAAAGCTGGAAGATCGATAGCTGGATGCAGATGCGGAAACGAAGCAAAAGCGAAAAAGTATTGGTCAGCGGGAGAACTAAAAGAGCGCGGAGTGCGAGGGAAAAGAAGAAAATCTAATGCACGTGCAGAAGGAATGTGGAGAAACGGCGGTAAAAGATGAAATAAAACCGATACTCGAAGCCCAAGTGTAGGCTATAGAGGTACTTAAGAAAATAGAAATAATAAGGCAAAGCGAGGGGAGGGTACCGAACGCGCGGTACCGCAGGACGAAAGGAATGTTGAAAACAGTCGAATGGAAGGTAAAACCCGAGCCGAGGAAAGCCAACGGGAACAAAAATGCCAAAAGTCAGCCAAGATACAACGAGAGGAAGTACACGCGCGGATGCGACACGTCGGGAGGGCTGGGGGCTGGGGGGCGGGGGCGGGGGCGGAGCGCTAGAGGAGAATAATCGGCCGTAAATTATCGAATATCGAAATGTAAAGGCGTGCGCAATGCGCCTTGCCTCTCGAGAAAATTTTTCAATAAAAAGAACCGCAGGAGTACCGGAATGCCCGACTATCCACAGCTCCGTAAATACATCACGAGCTGGCGTGCACGCGTTAAACCGACAGCAATTAAGGTGTCATAGAACAAAACTGACAGGATCCTGTTGGCAAGCGATAGACGGATAGTAGTAGTTGCTCGATCGCTCCCTGCGAGACGAAAGATCGTTTTCGCTGGATTAGTGGCGCGCGTGCGCGTCTGGCTCCCAAGTGCAAAATACAAGTTCGGGCCCAGGATAAAATCGATAAGACCCCGTACCTAATTACAACGCCGTTGACAATCGCAAGCGCCGATAAGGTCGTTGTGTTCCAAGTCGCGGCGAAGTCGCCTTTCCATTTGATAACGAGCTTTCGCCATAATTGGAAGACAAAGTTCCGCAGCCGGAACGAGGATGGAAGCTCTAATCTCGTCCTGCTTCCCCTAGCACTTAATTATTTCTTTCTTTTTCACGTCGATGGCGCCCGATATTTTCCCCAAACTCAACCGAGTCCGGCGGGACGCGTTCGAAAGAAAAGCTGTAAAACTGCGAGCCCGAATTTCATTCTTTTATTTAAAAAGTCAATTAAAACTCCAATTATTATAATATCATTATTCGCTCGTCGTACGAGGTAGTACGAGGGAGTACGAGGGAGTACGAGGGAGTACGAGGTAGTACGAGGGAGTACGAGGTAGTACGAGGGAGTACGAGGGAGTACGAGGGAGTACGAGGTAGTACGAGGGAGTACGAGGGAGTACTAGGGAGTACGAGGTAGTACGAGGGAGTACGAGGGAGTACTAGGGAGTACGAGGGAGTTCAATACACATAGCGGGCGCGCGTTTTATGCCTCGACGTACTTACTTACGTAATCGACTATTCCTTTCTTCGAGTCTTTTTCATAACTCTGACCCAAGAATTTTTCTCGGAGTCGAGTGAAGGAATTTCCTACGCTTTTAAGAGTAGAGGTAACCCTAGCAAACTGGATACTCGAGGACTCGTCGAAGTAGACAGTCGCTCTCTTTTTACGGAACCGAGGGATGATTTTCGCAGCAAACTCCACTGATACTCTTACTTTTGCGAAACGCGCGAATTCCTAAAACTTGGATGCACTCGCAACACACCCATCGTTACTTTTGCTCGAGCCACGACAAAGAACTCACCGATGTGTGCGCACAACTCCTGCTTCGCTTTTCACAAGTTGGACTCCGCCTGGAAGAAGCAAGCGAGCATCAGCGTCTTACGCGTCGATCCTCGTGAATCACAAATTAAATTCCACCTTTGCGTCGAATTAACCCGGACTAATTCTCGGCCGTAGGATGCAACCGCTTAATTTTTACCTTCTCGCAACCGGACGAATGGACGAATGGAGAATCGCAGTTCCTCGCTGGCGCATCAACGTCCCAAAGAGATCGGAGGAGCGACTTAGAAAGGGCGCATCGACGGTAAAGGAATTAATGACCGAGGTAAGGAGAACTGATTCGTAAGGTCCGTTCGTAAGCGAGAGCTATGCGAGGAGATAAAAGGCACATGTCTCGGCTCCTTTTTAGCTCGGGGCCGCGCGATACGCCTCGAGAGCAGTACCGGCGTGTACTGGCGTGTACCGGCGTGTACCGGCCGCAACTCGTGGGCGCTTAATCGCGGTACATTGTTGCCCTTGCGCAACGATCGGCGTCGGCCGATTTTTATCGGTATTTTTATCGGTATCTCGGGTGCCGCCATCGCCGTCCTCTTGGCTTTCCGACTTTCTCGGCACTTGGGTACTTTTCCAAGGGGCCGCTGACATCTTTCGCCTTACGCCAGCGACGAGATTCGACGAGATTCGACGAGATTCGACGAGATTCGACGAGATTCGACGAGATTCGACGAGATTCGACGAGGGGGGACTTTCTTGGGGCAATTAGCGAATTTCCTCGGTCGGTCGATCTCTAAAATATCTCAATTTTAGAGATGAGGAACTAGTTTCTCGGTACGTTTGCTGGCCAATAGAAGTGCGTACGAACGGGTGGGTATACGTGGATCGATGCGATTGCTTGAATTAAGATTCCGTTCAAGCGTTATGACAACTGCGCGCTTTAGCTCCTTAACGCGCTCATTTGTTAATAGAATCACAATGTCCGTAACGATGCTATTAATTTGAAACGACTTTGGTAAATTTATGTAACCGCGTTCGAGTACCTTGTCTTAATTTTAAATTAATTTGACAATTAATTTATCGCCTTCCATTTGGTAATGAAAAAATGCAGCGGCTTTCTTGCGTCATCAATTTTTACGTAATGAGAGATAAATCTCGGCGTACCGTGCCGTTAACGTCTGCCAGTGTGTGAAAAAAATGGCTTTTCGGAAAATGCAGATCTTACGAGTGACAAACGATCGAAATCTCTCGAGATTACGGCATTTACGTACGTGTGCGCTCTTTATTAAAGGTGCAATTTTTAGGTTAAATTGCCCGGAAAGTAGACCTGCGACGATCGCAAACGGCTCAATTCGTTGCGATGCTTCGTTGCGATGCTTCGTTGCGATACTTGGTTGCGTACTTCTGCGACTGCCAAGGGAAAACTATGAAACGAATCGCACTCGTTCTGCGACTCGGGGAGTTTTTGCCTCGTCGTTTGCCTAACACAAGTCCGTAAACGCGCGCAATAATCGTATCGATAATTTCGATTTCATGCAGAATCGCACCGCTGCAGTTTCGAAGTTCGCCGCTCATGCCCGGTGCATCTCGATAAAATTCTAATACACTGGTTAATAAACAGTGCACGTCGAGGACCTTTCGTCATAATAATGCCGCTGGACTAGACGCGAATCTGAATTTTGCGAGAAAGATTGAGATTTCGAATTTAATTCGTCCAAGGCAGCATAAAATCGTAAAACACAGAGATACAAGAATACGCAAATGATATTGTTGCATTAATTTGCGAGAGTCGTTGAATCGTAGTTCCATCCGTCCTTTCATTAGGTGTACAAATGTTAGACTCGAAGTGAAAAATACATTCGAAGCTCCAGCGCGTAAACACTGGTTTCTCGTCGACGTTCTTATCCGCGCAGTATTAAATTCTTGAAAGCATCAAAGCCAAATAATCGAGACTGAATTTGACCGTCTGTCGTTTGAACGCGTGTGAAAAGGCCGAGAGTCTCTAGAATTCAAACGCTAGTCGATAGCTCCTCTACGGGATCAAATTTCTCTTAGCTTTTGCTAATCAAGTCGTAATGTAATCGGCTAACTCTTAGATCAAGTTTCGGAGTAACGAAGCCGATTGGTTGCCAGATAAATAGCCAGGGTACACCATTCGGTTCCCGTCAAGGAACCAGTTGCAATTGCAGTGCAAAACCAGTGCAAAACCAGTGCAAAACCAGTAGAAAATTGCACTAATCCGACGATTGTACAATCGGGGAACGTTGGTCGGTACATTGGCACACCGTCGGTGTAATGTCAAGTCTCGATCAGCACCTCCAGGGATCTCAAAAATCAACCTATAAATCCATTAGGCAGCGCCCGAGGATACGATCGATGTCGTCCGTGCGCCCATTTATTTCCATACCTGCGCGTGCGGTTGGACGCTCGGAAAGTTAAACGAAAAGACGAGAAAGACATAAGAATAAATAAACGGAAAGGAAGAAAGAAAAGAGGAAAGTAGAGGAAAAAGAAATTAAGAAGCGTATTATCGAAACGGCATTCTCAGCGATTAAAATTCAGAGGGGGAGTGAATTAGCAACCGGTTTTCAGCCTCGTCATAGTTATATACCCGTAGACAATCGTTGAAAGCTCGGCAGTAAGATCCTTGAGTCGCGGTTAGGACTTAGGCGACTTATGAATATTGATGAAACTTTTCTTTTTGTCGATGTACCGCCGGCGTACGAGGAACAACGACGATAACCACACCTACTACGGCTTCGTGTGCGAGCGTACACGCAGATATTAGATTACTCACCTCTTCCTATCTCTTTTTAACTTTGAGACATTTGCAAATTACGCAATAGATTGACGAGATTCCAAGACGAGATATCTTCGAGATACTCCAACGAAAACTATGCACATTTTTAAACAGGCGCACATGCGCGCCCGATCTTACAGCGAATATGAAATTTCATTCCGAGAACGATGGGAACGCAACGCAACGCAACGCAACGCAACGCAACGCAACGACTTCAATTTATTATTACCCTTGGTCTTAGTCTAATGCGGGGGTTGGCGCGATCGCTGCTAAAGGAAAATCTCTTGAGACCTTGAAAAAACTCTTGAATCCGCTATAAAAAGAGTAGGTTCAGTTGTAAAAATCGAGGATTCAATTATGAGAAAAATTAAAGCTACGGTGATTATTTGTGCACGTCCTCGTTGCATGCTCAAAGTATCTAGCACGATTATTTCAAATTGTATGACTTTAGAAAGTACGAATGGATATCTTTGTCGCACCATTTCAATTACGATAATGACTCTTTTCAATTAATCGTTTCTCCGAATAATTACGTCTAATCGCAGTCGACGATCGCGTTGATCAAACTTTATAATATTGAATTTGGTTTGGCGATGCTTCGAGGAGGTTAAATGGGAGGGAAATAAGTCGCTATGAACAAAAGAACTCGCTTTAATGCTGGAATGTGAGGAAGCGTTATTTGGCGTTATTCTTAACGTACAATTTGAAAGATACGGCAAGTAGAAAATGTACGGAAATATTAATGTAAGTTTTTCCATACTCTTAAACGAGGTTGGAAAAAGTTCATCAACGGTGAGCAAGTTCCGCTTGAATAAAAAATGTGCCCTTACAATGGTGTACTACACGCATGAGCATTAATTTCCGATCATTTTGACGTACTCGTCGTCGTCGTCGTCGTCGTCGTCGTCGTCTTACTCTACTTGTAAAGGGTTAATTAGGTACAATTAATTGAAATGGGTCTGTCGACTGTTGGGTGGTTAGATATAGGTGGCTCGTAATGACAGAGGAAACGTTGCGTAAGTAGATTCGAGTTCTTAGCCAATATCTTAATTTCACCTTAAATGCTGCCGTACTTTTTCCTTATTCGAATTCGAATCTGAAAAATGATCGCGATATTGACTTCCGTGGTTAGGCTTGAGACTTTCAAGAGTAAAAAATGTCGGTTTCTCGTCATAATGCACAGGCAGTGGCCTGTACCTTTTACCTTGTACCACCGGACAAATTAATTTGACTCGATCGAGCCTTGAGAATCGTTCTCCTTCCGATAATAAAGAACCTTTTGTCTCGAACGAATGTAAAAGGTGTTGTCTGGGTCACAGCGCACACAAGTGCTCGGTATACGTATTTCCACATCGTTTCACGACTTCACCCGTCCTTCCTTTATTTTCTTCTTCAACTTTTCTAGTCGCCTCTTCCATTTCCCTCCGTACTCATCTCTTGGTGTTTCTATCTTTCTTCTTGCTTACTTATTTGGCGCGTCTTGACACAACTTAACCTAACGAATGATCGTATACGGTGCGAAGCACGTAACTGTACTTTGCTCGGTTTATCTGCCTCTTTTTACTTCTCTCTTTCTCTCGCTCCATCTTTTTATCTCTCTCTCTCTCTCTCTCTCTCTCTCTCTCTCTCTCTCTCTCTCTCTCCATCGTTTACCCGATTTCTCTTCATAAGTTTGCCTGCATATTCCGTTGAACGCATTCAAGGAAAAATATGTTATATTTGAAGCATTCCAACAGCTAATTTATGCAAACTTTGGTTGCAGTAATATTCATTTGCCGCTCGGAGAGAAATGTTTCTGAACTCCAATTATTTATCTAATTAAGTGAATTTACTATTTTAAATACAAGTTATCTTATATAATGTACAATCTTCAAAGCAAATAACAAATTATAAATTTAAGGAATAGTTTCAAATCTTTACGCGTACTTATGAAATGTATGCACTTAAATGACATCAATAGATTTTGCAATAAATATATAGAAAACGTATTTATAAACTTACTTCTAGGTGTGATTGTATTTGTCGATGCAC
Organism: Wiebesia pumilae; assembly: GCA_018907045.1. Taxonomy (NCBI): domain Eukaryota; kingdom Metazoa; phylum Arthropoda; class Insecta; order Hymenoptera; family Agaonidae; genus Wiebesia; species Wiebesia pumilae. Next base: position 4,003,409 of record JACCHZ010000181.1, on the reverse strand, counting down.
GCGCGCGCGCACACACACACACACACCGCTATTAATATTCCGAAATCCCCAATTTAAAAAAGTCCATAGTTAAATAGGCTACAATATAATACAGGATAATATTATAAGAATAACTGAATTTATGTTGTAACCAGATTGAATTATGCTTTTAATCTTCATGAGTTATATGTCGCTACGTAAGAACAACTTTTATTAGCGAGTACGAGTGAATACACGATAGAAAGGAGTATTATTACAGAATAGTGCGCAATTCACGTCATTTGATTTGTCGAAGAACTTGCGCGCAATAGACATATTGCCACAACTTATTCATCTGTAAAACGAGTATATTTTATTTTGAAACTAATACTAGAATAAGATTATATTTGTCGACGTAAACAAAAAATTGTTTACTCGAAGATTTTTAAATTATCTCCCGAGTTAATTGTGCAGATGAACATAATAAAAAACGATTAAAAGTATCACCCTATACGACGATTAAATAAAATAAATTAGTAAATGAAATAAAGTACTTTGCACTTCCTTTTTATCTATTGAGCGTATTACGGTGTCCACATCATTCGCGAAAAAGAAAAAACCGACGGATAACGAACCGTATAATATAATATTAACAAATATTTCTAAAATCTCGTATCTGGCCCATAAATAAAAATTTCACGTATACGTACACACGTACTTCTGAGTTAATTTAAATAATTCAAAGCACATACCAAAATTGTAAAATACGAGGGAAAAGCGTGTAACGTGGTAGTAATCACGAACTCTATGAACTTGTGTACTCGTATGCGCATATGAAATTTTATCGAATCGAATCAAATTTTCTCAAATCGTTGGAAGCTCAGAACTTTCCGCGTCTCGCAAAACAACTAATTATCCAAGAGCGACGTCGGATGCAATCATTTTGCGCAGGATTTTCGTATTTTCGTTAAAAAAAAAAAAAAAAAAAAAAAAAAAAAAAAAAAAAAAACGCTTTTTTGCAAATTACAGTTGTGCAATCACGAGACGAAATATGAAGAGGGTAACAAGGGATGCACGACTCGCGGAACGAATTGCAACAATAGTCGTTTTTACGCACTTTAAAAAAGATTAGCTAGTCTTTCAGAGCGCCATTACAGACGTCGGGAGCATCTCTCCCGTTTCTTTCACGGCCCACGCGGTTCGACCATTCTCTTAACCTCTCTCTCTCTCTCTCTCTCTCTCTGCGTGCGGTAGCAGCGCACCACGGCGACGACCTTCCGCGTCCGCACCGTTTCAACCTCTCTTCCTCTGTTCCTCCCCCCATAACTCCCACCCGCCACCCGCACGACCAATCGCGAGCCCTCGCCGCGTCCTGTCGCCTTCAATTTTCTAGCCTCGCGTCGCGACGGTTTACCGTTGCGGAGGCTCTCGGGTCTCGCTTCCGCGCCGCTTTGAACTCGAGGCCGCTGCCCGAAAGAGAGAGAGAGAGAGCGAACGAGGAGACGACGCGATCGAACGACAGCGGAGACGAGGATTCACGATCGCCGCGAGCTTCGCGGAATACACGAGTGCGTGTGCGCGAGCGAATTACGACTCGGGACTTCGGGGATTATTCACTCCTGCAGGCCTTTCTATCTTAAATTATAGTAGAGGGCGTACGCGCGCCTACAATTACTCGGAAAACAGATCGAGGCTCGTCCGATTCTTTGGATGACCAAGTGCTCGCGGATGAACGCGACAACGGCTTGCCTACGCCTTATCCTAGGCTTGAATAAGTAGTATCGCTCGACTTGTAATCGACAGGTTTGCTGCTGCTCCTCCTCGAATCGCGATGCATTGTTTGCCAGTGTGCCATTTGGCTAAACTCCTCCGTGCATATTTAATGTTGAATCATTTTTGAACTCGGGCGAAAGAAGATTGCGAATTCCGAGTTGTTTTGACGTGGAGGATGCCGGGGTTTTCCTCGGTTGCGCGTTTCACGCGAGTCGAGCGCGCAATAAAACCCATCGTTCGTATTAATTGCGCATTATTCCCATATTGGAAAAACGATCTCGATCCTCTCGATCGGAAATGATACGCCGATTACTGCAACGTAAATTAGCTCTCAACCGATGCGACTAAACCGATGTAATTAAAGCTAATGAAAAAGCTAACTGTTGGCAACCAACCAGCTCGACGAGGCATTAAAACACGAATGATATGTTATTCGCGTTTTTCAATGCAGTGAAAAACAAAAGCATCGAACCTCGGTCGACGGCCTTTACTCGCACGCATTAAACTGTTCGCGTCCAATTTCCGGCGTCTTGGTAAAAAGCCTCGGTAAAAAGCCTCTTGGAGGTTTGCCGAATAGGGAAAGCGATAGGTTAACGTAAGAGCCGAGGCTATCGAATCCACGAGAGAGTCCAAGACGTTAAACACGGCTCTGGCTCATTTACCTCTTGTGCGTTATCCACGCATTTCACGAGCGCACACCCTCGTTACGCGTAATTCCGATGAACAAAGTTCATCGCGTGGCGCGTTGCAACAGTTTTGTAACCAAGGTCGGCACAATACGCTCTGATTGCTGGCATTCAATGGCCTTTGAGAGTGGCACTTTTCCAACCGAAGTCTGCTAGAAGGAGTGACACCCAGAGTGACGACACCCAGAGTGACAGCGGGCGCGACAACGGGAGCGACAGCGGGAGTGACAGCGGGAGTGACAGCGAGAGCGACAAGGAGACCAGCGATCGCGCGCGTTAGCGCGTATCATCGTAAGTTGGCGGAACGGAAGAGTCGGAAACCAGAGGCGACTTCTCACTCGACTCTCACTTCCTGCGAGCGCAAGCCCAGAACTTTTATAATGGCCTTCCAAGCTGTGGCTCGATCCTCCACGATCTAGCTTTTCCAAGAGCTCGCTATTGCAGCTCAACAATGCGTTGCACGCGTGCTTAATCCTTTGTCGAAGTTCGCTAAGCGAAGGAAACGAAATATCCGAGTTGCCTCATCGAGTGTGCTTTTAACGTGGAATACTTTAACCGAGGATCGTTGAAAACTTTGTTATCTTCTCTCTCGATTGGCGATCGAGTAACTCAAAGCCGAGGAACACGCGAATAAAACGAACGCAAACTTCGATAAAATTCACGATATTCGCTTCGGCACCGCACATTCCAAGTTGCCTAAGAGAAAAAATTTATCGCCAAATTTATAGCAAAACAAAACTGCTTAGCCAGGTTTTTAACGCGCTACCTTTTAGTCCGATGTATTTCATCCGAGACTCAACGAGACGGACTTGTGCTTGTGTTTCCAAGACTATTTTATTACTTTACGTATTGGTGATACGTAATGTGGGATATGCGAAGACTGTAAAAGCTTTTGTGAAAAGGGTTAAAAACGCTTGTGGATGTATAAGGAGAGCGAACGTTTTATAGATAACGATTGTAAATTTGCACGAAGACGTGGACTAAAGGGCTTACAACGAATGTGTTGAGCCCTTCGCGGGTATGACAAGTGAGACCCTTGCTAATGCGTACGCACTCGCTCGGTAAAGTGTGCATTTAATGCGATGCTATAATAATAACAACACCCGATATTATTGCTAGAAAGCGAAAGGTCTTTGTCTAGATCAGCGAATATAGGGAACTGCCACGGATAAGCTGCAACCAATTGAATTTTTTGCTTTTCAAAATCGTAAAAATCGAAAAGTCTCGCGTGGTATACGAAAGTGATTTACCGCGATAAAATTGAAATTCACCTTTCGTACTAACAGAACTATGAAATTAAACTACGTTAATCGTCGGCTTAAAATTCTAAAGTTTACAGCAACGAATTATCAAGAGCTCGTTTATGTATCATTAATAGATAATTGAAAAGAAAGATCATCGACAAGTGTCGACTATTTAAATATTAGATAATCAAGTGTAATATATTTACTATGATCGCGATTCATTGATTTCTGAATTTCATACGAGCAGCTTACGCTTTTAACGATTAATGGGTAGAGAGAGAGAGAGAGAGAGAGAGAGAGAGAGAGAGAGAGAGAGAGAGAGAGCGAGAGAGGTGGGGGGAGGGAGAGGGGGAGAGTGGGGAGAGAGAGAGAGAGAGAGAGAGGGAGAGAGAGTAATTTATAAAAGCTAACGCGTAACGCCTCGTTACAATAATATTTACAATTTTTGAGAAGAAGCAATTTTATTTTCTTAACAAGGTTGATTCAAGCAGCTCAGATAATTTGGTTTGTTAACGTTAATTTTAATCCACGATTCGGTAACAGTATTTATTCCGAGCTTTTTAAATCTTCGTTCGCTTTTTCGAAAAAGTTATACGATACAGGACGAATTGCCAATATAATTTACTCTAGTAAGTAGTAATAAACTCTACAAGTCCAAAATTCGTACCTTTCGTGAAAAACTTAAAACAACTTACAAGTTTCACATGATAAAACTAATATATTTAAATCGGAATCTATTCGTAATAGTTTGTGTTTTAATTTCAAGTATTGTTATTTTAACGAAGCTTGCGATAAAATGAAAATAATAATAATAATAATAATAATAATAATAATAATAATAACAATAACAATAACAATAACAATAACAATAACAATAATAATAATAATAATAATAATAATAATAATAATAATAATAATAATAATAAAGATAACGTTGGAGCTTCTAGCTTAGAAGGTCAATCGCGAATAAAAAATTTTGTACTAAGGACGCGTGTACTTTTTCTTATGTTATTATTGTGGAAAAAACAAAAACAAGAAAGGATTAGATGGCGATTGTCGTGTTAATCACCATAATAATCATGCATCGACGGATAAGTTTGGAAATTGACATAATTCGCAATATTTTAAGCGATAAATACTTAAGTTTATGGGCTGAGAAAGTTGTTTGAAAAATTTTTAATTACATCCAAGTTTTGTGACAAAGCTTAAATAAGAAGCTTCGCATTTTGCTTAGTAGAGTCCTTATGAAATAGGAAATATAAGTATGATTGTAACATATAATATTTGCGTTAATCTTGGATGACGTTTATTTTCCCATGTCCGACATTAATAACAAAAGTCTGACGAGACTTATGCTTAGATAATTGCACACGCAATGAATAAAATACAATCGATGTAATGACGCATTACATTAAACACGTACATCGAAATAAGAGAGGGTTAATTTTAATTCGAAGCGTAGGAGAGAAAGAACATTATTTTGACCGTAGGTGTGAAGAGAGCGAAATGAGAAGTAAATTGAAAGGCATATTAGACACTAATAGGATTCAAACAACGGGGTATTAAAGAAAAGAGGTATTATTTGATGAAAATGTGTTTTGGTAATTAATAGATTTGTAGTACTTTGGCGGACGAAAGAAGAAGTTTGACGGAAACGATTAAATAAATCAGAATTGTAAATTTAAGGGAAAGTAAATATCATGGCGATCGTTTAGAATATGATGAGAGAAAGGAGAAATGGGTGTATGCACATAATGAATAACCCCTATTAGGCTGATATAATTATTTCACGACAAACAATGGCGATTGATTGCAAGGAAGAAAGCATTCGTGGATTGACTCGAGTCATCGTTTTAAATATTGCAGTAGTATCTCAGAAATGTTTAAAATGGAATGTCATGAAAATTTCGAAACGTCTATTGTTACGGGAAACTTTGTTAGAAAGTAAAGGGAAAAATGTGCTTGTAGAATAGGCTCGGGAAACGATACATATTTAAAGTGAAAGCAGTGGTAAAATGAATAAGGAAAAGCAAAGGGTAAGTAAGTACCTATAAGAGTCCGACAAGATTTGAGGGAAAATATCTTTAAAGGAGGCCAGACAGAAAATACCGGGAAAGACGAAATATAACAAAAATAATGAAAGGAATGTGCCAACAATGAAAAGTAATGAAAAGTAAATAATTTTTAACGCAAAAGAGACGAACGATCGGTTCCAGTCGATGTAAATGTCGTCCGCCACGGTAAAAGAAAGATTGATAAAACAATTATTGACAAAAATCATTGACATAGAAATAAAATGCACTATATTGAAAGACATCGTATAAGCTGTTTAGCAAAGTTTTTCAACCAAGTAATACAATAATCCAATTTTAATAATGGCACGTAGAAAAAGATTAAAAGTAATTCGAATAGTTATATCCGGGCTTCGGTTAACTTCCTAATTCTTTTCTAGTATAAGTTAATAAGTATGTGGAGCGCAAGTTAATTGCACGTTAAAAAAGATTGTAATAAATCGAACGCTTACGGAATAAATGAAAATGTAAATTAAGTTGTCCTCGTATTAAAATGAGATTACCAACGATTCGAACATTCTAAACAAGTATATTCAGAATATATTCATAAGTATATTCATAATACAGAAGTCTATTCGGATCATGTAGAAAATGCCACAACAATCGATTCAATGCAAAGCAGAAAATATGTCCTTTGTATTTTTCTGATCTAGAAATGAGAAAAGGTAGTGTAAAAGCTAAAGAGTACAAACTGCACGACAGTGCAACACGGTATCACGTGTAAAATCAATACAAATACAAGCACGAGAGTAGAAGTACACTCCAATTCATATATAGGATGAGTATGTATGCATGTACGCAGGCTGGCTAGTTTATACATCTTCACGCTTATACGTCACTCCATCTTCTTACCCATGGACTCTGTTCTCCTTATAATCTCTGAAACGACTCGATTTATCCTTCAATACTTAAAATAGTTAACTTTTTATCGTTATCAATACGGTTACATATGCATACTTGCCATTTCTTTTTGTTACTCTTCGCAGGCATCCTTAGATACCATTCAACTGCCGACACAAAATCACCGAGTAATTCTCTCTCTCTCTCTCTCTCTCACTGCTCTCTCTCTCTCTCTCTCACTGCTCTCTCTCTCTCCTCTCTCTCTCTCTCTCACTGCTCTCTCTCTCTCTCTGTATTCAACTGCGTAATTTCATTTGGTATTTCATTTGGTATTTCATTTATTTAAATGCCCAACAATTATTAATTAATATACCGTTTTCAGGATCGTTGTAAAATAAGAAACAGCAATGAACTTATTATTAATTTGAAATAAAAAATACTACATTACCTGGAGAATTTGAAATTTCGCACTTGAAAATGGCTTTCTAACGGCATAATTTAATACTCTTTTTAGTGCAAAATTAAAAAATAACCTGTAATTATTTTAACGGTCATTAAATGCCATTAACGTAGCCACTAATATTTATATTATTCTTAAATTGATTATTTCTACATAACTTTCCCGTGGGATATTTTTCTTTGTCTTTATGGCACAGTTTCAATCAAAGCATAATTAAACTTTTAAACTTTTAATCTAGCAACCGATTTTCAATCTACGTTTTTCACTTTATTTTTTCTTTCCCACGTGTCTGTCATAAATCTAAATTATAACACAACGATGTTAGATAAAGCAAAAACCCAATTGTCGAACGAAATGGCATACGCGTAATTAATTGCACTACCAAACAAAAAGCAATTATGAATTTCCCACATCTAATTACCGATGTTGCTACGCACGGAATCGGCCGTTTCTTAGCATTTCTCGCGTCGCGCTATAATTTGCGCTTTTCACGATGTCTAATCTCAATAGCCGAATCAAAAAGTATACTATTTAATAACCTTAGCCTTAAGTCAATCGTAAGTCAACGAGTGGGATATTCTGCTCGAAAATAGTTTGAAAAGCGTTAACGCTACACGTAGCCAAAGTAGTTTGCAATATAAATGTTACTCCTCCAGTCTTGTCAAAGTATGCCCTTAACGTTGTAAAGTCGCTCGCGGGTTCGTTGAATTCGCAATCGAGTCGAGTAAGCAATAAAATTCCGATACTTCGATACTTAGCACCGTTTGAACCACATTATTTGCTTGACAAGAATTTTGAATATCGGCAATAAGGCAGACGCAAGAATTGCAACAGCTTCGCCAGAGACAGTGATTTATCGAAGAATATTATTACCTACGACTGAAATTATCCTCCAACGAGAATGTTTCCACGCTGAAGCATTGCGCGCTTGTAGTAGTGTAGAACATTTTTTTCTAATGGGCCTGGCAGAATTGTCGCGAAATAAATATTCCTCGTCCTTCTCTTGCGCTAACGCAATAATATTTGCGTTGCACGCCTGCCACTGCATCTTCCTTTTCACTTTTCCAACAATTTGCTCGTCCCTTGGTCTTGCCTCTCCTTCTCAGCCTATCCACCGGCCATCTACCTATCCACCCAACTATCTTTTCTACATCGCGAATAACCGGACGCGGCCAAGAAAGGAAAAAATTTATCACCGCGATATAGGCAGTAAGTACGGCGACTACGACGAGTGAAGCATTGCACAAGACTTGGCTTGATGCCCTTTGAGCCTTCGCTCTGTAAGCGGATCGAGTGTGTAGCGCGACCGTACGGTGTAATCGAGAAAAAAGAGGATTATATGCACCGCAATACGGGAGATTTGTTGCGCAGCATTGTTTTACCCACCGTGGACAATGGATACTCGGTGTGCGCGCGCGCGCGCGAGATAGAGTGTGTCTATAGCTTTGATTGATTTGCATAGTGGAAACGATTTGTTTCGCGTCCACGTGTATTTTACGTTAACTAATTTACAAACAACCGCTTAAGACCACGGGTATATTACGTGACTTTCAAATCTCGGACTCGACTGCGACCGAATGAGTTTGCGCGTTAGTTCCGTAAATTGTACGAGGAGATGCTTTTTTACAAATTAACGTATCCCACACTCGACAGCCGATTTTCTAAGCGGCTTTTCATCGAGATGCGAGTGTCAACTAATTGGCTAACATTGACGTCTCAAAAATTGCTCGTGGACTTCTCGTGGACTTATCGTTATTCATCGTTATTTTCGATGGCTCGAGCATAAGAATATAAGAAATATCGGCTTTAATTGCACGGCAGGTTCGGTCGGCTTGCAAATAATATTCTCCAACGGAGAATATTCATACCGAGAGAAAATATCGCGACTGGCTTCTTCTCTCGCGTTAACAGCCACCACTCAACAAAGTATATTTCCCAGCCTCGATGCATCGCTCCCGAGATATAATGTAGGTGATAAGGACGAGTGTCGATAAATTTAATTAACGGGTTCCTCTTACCGGAAACGCGTCTGATGCAATCGCTCATAGGTGAAAGTCTCGGGTTGTGTTTTGTTTTTTCTCCTCCTCCTATCGGCGCAGACACGCGCACCTATTGGGAATAAAGGTGTTACAAGTTGAGGCATATAATGGCTATTTTCCCCGGAGCCGGAGAGTTTATCTCGTTATTTGCGTTACGTGTGGCTCTGGGTCCGCGTATGTGCGCGCGCTCGCACCTCGCGGGCCTTTAATTCACCGGAGTATAAACTTATCGATAGGACCGACCTGCGAAGCGCTTCGTTTAAGCCGGATAGAAGTCAGGGGGCTGGGGGTACTGCCTTCGGTGAGCTGCTTCGAGCGATAGGATTGTTTATTTATTAGGAGTACCGTGGGAGGCTATTGGTTTTCGTCGTTTCCCAAGCCGGGATCCCACAGGATACTTGCAGTAACGAGATTTTAATGTTGCCTTGCCCCTGCGCCTCGATAAATATTGATTTATGCTCGATAACGCTTGTAAGAGGTGTTTGGAAATTATTTCCATTCGTTCTCCGGGACCGCGTCGGGTTTTCCGATTACGAATCGCCAAAAGCCACACTACCGATAGGGGCTGTACGCGTGCGCGCGTGCGCGCGTGTGCGTGTGCGTGTGCGTGCGCGCATTCGAGCCTTGAAACCTCAACTGCCCCTCGTGGCAGTCGGATTACCAACGATAGCGGCTCAAAGATCTTTTCGGCGATAATGTCCACCGTAATTATCAGATCAACCTGACCAGTATGTACCAACGTAAGAAACGCGGGGAATTTTTTTAACTTTTTGCAACGCGAGATGTTCGTTCTTTGTTCGTTGTATCGCGTTGCGTTACCGTTTAACACGCGTCATATTTAATCGCGTTAGGCTAACGAGGTAAAATAAATTACTTTCTTGTGAAATCTTCCATTACATCTAGTATCGCGTAGATTTTTGCAATGTTGGCGATTGCTCGCGATTCGTAACGATCCTGACCCTTGTATTCCTTGTATTTAAACATCGCGTTCTCGCATAGAATAACTATTATTTCCACGTTATCGACTGTGTAAGAAAGAGCGCCGTAATTTTCTTCTTTGTCAAAGCTGTCATTGTGCTCCTTAGACTTCCTGCAATTATTTTAATCGGCCTCTTTTCTTCAAAAACGGAAACTCCCCCTGCTTCTGCTTGCTCGAGTAAGTAAGTTATTTTTTAACCGAATGTCGAGCAAAAGAGGGGCGTTTCACGCGCGTGTCTCGATAACGGAAATATCATCGACCTATCGATACGACCAAACACCTGCCTTTTTTTCGTAGCCTCGGAAAATTCGTTCGCATGCAGATGCGTTTGGAAAATACGCTCTAATACGGTGTATTACGCGCGCATCCACGGTACAATTAATACAAGCGGTAAAAATTATTTTAACTTTACTCGAGCAATTTGTCGAAAGGAAATATGCATAACAAACGACTGCTCTACCGGAGCTTAGACCTCCCCTCCCTTTCAAGTCCAAAATAAATTATTACGCGTAATGTTGCGAGAGACAATGACTGATTACTGGTCTAAGGGCGACTGCCTCCTCGGGCAAGAAGAAGACTGCGCCATAGAGATGACCATTTGTCTCGCTCGTTAGATCCCACAGTTTATAACGTAGGAAATTTGATTAGACTCGATCATCGATAGCGGCTGGGAATCGGTCAATGTATCCGTGGTGGGCCGTTCGCAATTTCAATGCTACGTAGCCTTATTACCACGTGAACTCGCGCGAAGTTTCGCATCGCGTTCTCTCTCTCTCTCTCTCTCTCTCTCTCGCGGTGATTCGAGGGAATACGAAAGCCGCGCTCGAAGACTCTAACCTAGAAACGCAAATGCTCGCATGGGCCATGCGCGAGCAAAATCGCTCATCGGCGGCGCGTTGCGAGCGACACCGGGGAAAACGAGGGGAAAACGAGGGGAAAACGAGGGGAAAACGTGGGGAAAACGTGGGGAAAACGTGGGGAAAACGAGGGGAAAATTCGCGGGAGCGGCGGTCGCGCGACCGGTTTGGCATCGGCCGTGGAAATATCGTCACGCCCGGGGCCCGTCGAGATATCCAAGATATGCGGCGGCAACGGTGGAGTCGCGCTCTCCGCGAGGCCGCAAGGATTCGAGGAGCGGGTGAAAGGAAAACGCGCGCGGTCTCTTATTATTTGCCCTTTCTAAGCCAGGCTGTCGCGAAGAACGAGCGGCTCGCGTGCGGCCTTAGACACGCGGCCCCCGGACTCGTTTTTTTTTTTCGCGCGACTTTTTTCCTCTCCTCGCTCGAGTCGAGGAAAGCGCGCGGCCAATGGCTGCGCCTTACTCGGCCCAATGTCCTTTTCGTCGAGGCGATTTTTCCTTTCCTCGGACTCGGGCCGAAGTGGAACTCGGTCGAGGGGGAGCGACGAGAATCCCGGCGCTATTGTGTCCACTCGAAGCCGAAGCTCGAGGCGCGAGCATTACGCGATAAGCGACAATTTTTACGAATCCGCGAAGAGTCACGGTTCCCAGTTTCGACGCGCGTCGCTCCCTCTTTAAGAGTGATCGTAAAACGAGGGCATCCTCGTACGTCTAGTTTCAAGATTCAAGTTGTTGGTCTCCAGTCAAGATTCCGCTCAGTCGTTCGGTAGATAACTTTACTTTGACAACGTGACCTTTGACACGCAGTACTGCCTTGTGATTGGAATTGACCGAATAATCGACGAAATTATTCGGCGATGATCGATGTCGCGGCTTTTGAGCGGATTTCGAAGAGTAGCAGTTCTTAATAAGGTGTCGTTGAAGACGTCACACATTTTCCCGTCCGAGATCTCAACTTTGATCATTTATTTTTTTCCAGTATTTTAATTTTAAGCCGTCGGTATGAGTCATCGATTCCACTTTTGGGATTAAACGACGATACCATTTAAGTTTATTTACGATCTATTTATTCGTATCTATCGCTATTTCTCCGTGTTAATGTATTAAATAAACGTGTGTCGTGTGATATATTCTTTCCAAATGATTGGACTGTGAAGTCACAATGTGACGTTCCCTTGAGTTCTCTTCGTTTAGTTTTTCGAAAACGAGCTCATCCCTGATTGTAGAAATGAGAAATTCCAATATAAGATTCCTAAGATAAATGCAATGTTTCTTTCGATTGTTAAAAAGATTCGAATCTAAGAATTTTATTCTTGATGGTTTGATAAGCAATGAGCGAAAAGAAGCTTTGCTTTGCGGTATATCACTGAAAAAGTGATATATGATGACTCTTGGTCTAACTGAAATATCTCTCAACTTCTCTACAAACGTCGAATTCAACTAATTGAACATTACTATTGGTATTAGTTTGAGGATGGCTTAAACTAATAGCGGCTGATTTATGTCGCTGTCCCGTAGCGCGCAATTAAACCATCGTTGGAGCACAATCTGATTTGATAATGTAAGATTCGTCCTTGGACACCAAGGTAACTTAAAAAATACCATCGTATACCATCGTATACCATCGTATACCATCGTATACCATCGTATACCATCGTATACCATCGTATACCATCGTAGATACGTATGCGCGTGTGCGTATGAATGTACAAAAGGATTTTGCACAAAGTTTCGAGAAATACCAAAAGTGTACAACGTGCTGCAAACGTTCCGCTGTCGCATTTTGAAATGAAATTCAGAAATTGATCGATCCAATGCGATCGACTTCATAGATGACGCGTCTCCGACGATCGTTTAATACTTGCAGGCCGTTTTTTGGGGTAGAGAACCAGCGATACTCGTTCGAAGGTCTACCAGGTAAATCTGGAGGTTATTGGATTCATAATTTCAACGATAATTCGTTGATTTTTGCCATCGCGGTCCCATTCCTTGTCATCATCTTCTCAAAAGTAATAAATGTAAATTATCGGGCGTGCGTTTGAGGAACGGCCACCGCAACTTTATTAAAGGACAGAGTCATCCCTGTTTCGTCTCGCGATTGCAGCGATTGGCTCGAGCTTTATCGGCACTCGTTGATCGTGGCGTATCGTATATTCCGTTGGAATACGTATTCGGCGTGCGTTTTGTCGCTATTCCCCTAAGCTTCGATAAACCGACGACTTTTACTCGTCGATCTGCCAAAGGCATCTTATGCACTCTTTCCACGACTTCCGAGGTAGTAGTTTCACATTGGAAGGACGTTTGACTAATTCGCGTTCGACCGACTTTGATCTCTGCGAGGCTGCATTCAACTGTTGCGATCGACGGAGAAGTCGCTTTTCAGGTCGTATCGAGCTTCCTTTTCTAATTACGTCGTAATCAAGGCACTCGGTAAAGGTACTCAACGACCGTACGAATTTCACGTTAATCCATTTTTTAACACCGTCTTTAACAGCCGACAGCATTTAACGAACGATCGGATTGCGCAACTAGAAACTGCACATGGAAAAACTAAACATTGAAGCGTCATCTGTTTGCGAGGTTCGGAACTGTTCTCCCGAACCCTCGTTTAATTGCAAGTTTTGTGCTTGACTCTTTACGTGCGATAGAAGATTTCTAGGAACGAACAAATTTCATTTGTCATGAAAGAGATCCGTACAAGTACGTTCCCTCTATTCGGACGAAAACGTTAGACCTCGTTTAAAAATACAATACTATAATTATCGCCAAATTTTTCAATCACCGGAACTAATGGCTTCGTCGTGACTCGATAATTCCACGCGTTTGGTCACGACGCGGAATGTCTTCTTTCATATTCGATAACCAGCCCGAATTGAAGCACTAAACATTGGTTTGATTAGAGCGCATGTGCGGTAGATCAGAAGAAAGTCTTTTACGCGACGAAAATTACGTAAACCCGAGTGTTGAATTTCTTCTATCCATTTTAAATGCATCGTTAAGGGATTCAGCTTTACATTTGTTTCCGGTGTAAAATTATACCGATAAACTTGGGCTTGGCAATCGTGTCGAGCGGATCTTTTAAAGAGGGATTGCGGACGGAAACGAGAAATGTTTCCTCGGTACGTGCTTCCTAGGTGACACATTTGAGCGTTTTCTCGTTGAAGACCGTGGAAATGGCTCTTATGCGACACCTGCTAACAGCCCGTTATCATTAAGAATATTTTCACTCTCGCGTATTAAATAAATCATCGAGGGCTTACGACTTACTTAAAAAAAAGGAAGGATATTAATACCATTGACGTTCGTCGGGCGAAGGAATGTATTTTTTATTTCAAGTGCGGGTTATCGACAAAACGCTCGTTGTAAGAGAGAAATGTGTTTTCTTATCTATCAAAGTAAAGATAAAAGTAAGGTTATCGGTTGGTGAGCATTTGATGTTATAAATTTACAATTGTAAATAAGCGGGAAAAATGACAGATTCGCGATTTCTGATCGCTGTATTATGATAAAGTTCACATTTGTATTCTCATGGTTCTGAGGCAAAACTGGTTCTCGAGCGTTGAAGAGGAAACGGTAAAATAACTAGCAGGTGCTGCTTACACATTAACCTAATTCGCACGCATAAACTTACGCGTTTATTTTTGAGGAAACCAAGTTTCCAGTTGATCGCTTATTTTAATGCAATTTCATGCTTGAGGCTTTGCACGAGAAGCCTGTGATCCTTGACATTTTCATCGAATTTATATCATCTCCAGCCGACGCATACTCATAGGTCACACATCCTAGCTATACTTTTATACCTACGCTCGTGCACTTTGGTGACTCTGGTCTTGTGGTAATGTCGTTCCAACTTTGTACAGTATGGCAATATTTACCGAATGAAAATGGCGTTTTAACTTTACCGAAGGATTGCTCGAGCGTTTCTGTACGAAGATTATTCGTTTAAAGCCTTGAAAGAAATCGAGAGATTTAATTTGTCCAATTGTCAATTTGTCCAAGCAAATCGAATATTAGGCTATTTTGGTGCTTTACATAAACTTTCAGCGCCTCGTTTCAGCGCCTCACATTCTGTTAATTTAATTTTGTTCTTTGTGCTTTCCGTAATTGGATGAAAACAGTTTGAAAAAATAAAGCTCTACAACGTTGATAAAACTTGGCGGTACGAAGAGACGAGTGAAGAGTAAGAAGAAAATCATCTTGTATCGCCACATTTAATCAATAATTACTAACCTTAAATACCACTCATCGTACGTTTACCATAGCAAACTTATTAGATTGGATGATCTATTCGATCGATCGCTATTATAGGAATGGTATCTTTTTTTCCAGTTCGGTACGAGGTTCTCCTTATTTTATATTTCAATGGAACGCGTGCTCACTGACTTTTGTTACGAGAAGTTGAAAATGCGTGTGGATCGGTGTCGCTTCTCGAATAAAACAGTCGCTTAATTACATAATGCCTATTAAACGTATCGATGAGAAGCCTTAACTGCCGTTTTACGACGATTAATTAATTATGTCGCAACGTACTTAATTTTATCTCCAGACGCTGTAGTTGTGCTATTCGAAAACTTCTAAGCAGCTCGTTTGGAGCACAGTTGTCGTTTAAAAATATTATCGGACATTATTATTTGACCGTTGAGAGTGTGCGCGTATATTATATCGAGTAGCTTAGGCTGCGATTAAAGCTCGACGGGCCTTGCGAGACGACATGCGCTAGACACGCTAGATAAATTAAAACTAGGAATAATTTTGACTTTGAAAAAAAGGGAATAGCCATTCGGGAGGAACAGCGATGGTGAAAACGATTACCCGGACGCTACGTAATTCAAATATGCTGATGCGACAATTCGAGGCGCGGCATAGATTAGAGCTTAGTTAGTCGAACGCTGGTCGATGAAACTCTTTATTTTTTTAGTCTCTCTCTCTCTCTCTCTCTCTCTCTCTCTCTCTCTCTCTCTCTCTCTCTCTCTCTCTCTCTCTGTCGTGCTCGCATGCATGCGAGGCGCACAAGTCGGAGAGACCTCGCGCTGATGTAAGCCAGACTTGGAGGACGCAACAAATGATAGACGCAGAGTTCAAACGCTAAGAGAGAGCGAGAGAGCGAGAGAAGGTTGGATTGCAAGGCAGAGAAAATAAGAGAAGAGGGGACCCGCGTCCCCGACGCGGTCGTTCGACGACTCCGCAACGACGGCGCGCGATACCTTGTGTATGTGCCTGCGAATGCGTGCGCACGTGTAGGTGAGCATATATGTAACGGAAAGAGTACGTACAAATGCACGAGCACATACTGCTTTATATACTCAAAATAGTCTCTGTCTCTCTTTATCATCTTTCTCTCGTCGGTCGGTCGCTCTCTCGCTCGCTCGGTCGTCGATCCCTCGAAACCGCCACCTGCTGGATCTTCCGCCTCTCTCTCTCTCTCTCTCTCTCTCTCTGGGTAGAAAAATAAAAAAAAAAAAACCGTTGGAAATTGAGAGTTAACAATAAATGGAACCTGCCCCATTTCCTATAAATTTGATTATTTTTTCGACATTACCGTTGGGAACTCGGTGTACTTTAACCCAGATTTAATCTAATTATTTTCAATTAACCGACTGTACTTGAGGATCAATGGATGATGCGAAGCAAGGTCGACGTCAGGCTATTATTTATTATAAATCACTTTAGGTGCGATGTTATTCTAGATTTGGTGCGCCGCAACTTGGGCTCTTCCCCCCGACGATACTTTTATTTATACTCCTTCCTGCTTTTCAAAAGCCAGAAAAATCACAAGCGGCTGATGCGCGTGGAAGGCAAAAAGCCCGGATAATCGCGCGAGTACGATTGTCGAGAGAAGAGAATGAGTGAAAGAGAGAAAGAGAGAAAGAGAGGTCGACGAGTTACGTCTACGCCTGCATGAAAACACGCGTGAGCCGTTGACTTCTGTTGCTTGTCGTGCGATTTTCGAGCTCGACAAGCTATTTTGTACTTTGCTTGTAGTTTAGTGCGTCGCGCATTCGAACGGTTCTCGCTTTTTCTTTTATTTCGTTTTATTTTGTGTTTTATTTTGTGTTTTTTCACTTTTTGCCGATTAGCAAAAATCGCACGCAAAGCGTTTCGTCGTCGTCGTCGTCGTTTGTTGTTTGTTGTTGCTGCTCTTGTTATCGTTATTTTTCCCTCTTTTTCCTTCTTGACTGTGTACTTAGCGGATAAGTTCTCGATAGCCTACGCAACTAGAGGACTTTGGAGAAGTTTTGGAGGATTTTTTCAATCATTCGGTCGTCGCGACTTCGTTAATTCCGATTGAAAGTTCATGAAAGTACCCTCGGACTGAGCGAGGATTCGCGCGCGCGAAATTCTCTTGAAATATTGACGTTATATGTAACGGGAGCGTAAGTTGGAACGATCCGTAGAATATTTAAAAAACGGGGTCGTAAATAATTTTTAGTTCGCGCAACAGAGTAATCGCGTTACTTTACTTTCGCTTTGGAATTGAAGGAGAAAATTGAAAAACTTGAAAGAAAGAAATTGCATTAGCGAATGTTTCTCGGAGATGTTACTTGTAGGATATTGAGAACTTAAAGGTAAATGCCTTGTTTTGAAGATGCTAAGGTATTTTGGGATTTGAGGCGTATGTAAATATGTACCTTTTCCGAATGCAGAGTTGAAATTTAAAGAGATTCGTATGAAAGTGAATTGGACGTTAAGTGCCGAGAGAGAGAGAGAGAGAGAGAGAGAGAGAGAGAGAGAGAGAGAGAGTGAGCGAGAGAGAGGGAAGAGGAGAACGAGGAGAACGAGGAGAACGAGGAGAACGAGGAGAACGAGGAGAACGAGGAGAACGAGGAGAAAGAGGCAGACTTACAGAAAGAGTCTCAGGATCCCGTGCTCCTTGAGACTGAAATGCCTACGAGGTTGGCGGTAGTAGCCTATCATCGTTTCAGCTCGGATATCCTTACCCTAACTCTTTCTTCGTCTTCTTTCTTACTTTTCTCGATGAATCACCCTTTGTCACTCTGTCTCCCGTTTCTAAATTGACTTCACAATAGTCGCCGTATATACTTGAGCAGGTTCAAGGTGTACGTGACTCAACTCTGACTCACGCTGTCTTATTGTTTTAAATTAAGATGTGCCTTAATTTAATAATTTCTAGAAAGTTAGAGTTGGATTGTTCTCCGGTACTGCTTACGCGTATGTTTCGCTTGTTAATGAAACTCGGAAGAGAGAAGCGTGGTATTATCGTGGACTGATCCGAGTTTCGAATTTTAAAGATCGACTTTAATTGAAAAGGCCGCTGACACGCTGCAGTTTATACGATAACCACGCAAGATCTCGAATCGATCGTTGACCCTTTTAATTTTTGTTTTTTGTTTTTTTGTTTTTTTGTTTTTTTTCCCTCTTCCCCCCCCCCCACCCCCGCCGCCGCCGCCGCCCGACAATGTCTACCTGAGATTTCCCAGAGGTTTTGGAAAGCTTTGTTAACGAGGCCACGTTATTTAATTTTACTCGCTTATTCGAATAAACATTCGTAGGTTAATCATTATATTCGTAAATCATTATAAATGCCCCTGTGAAAGTGCGTTTTCTCGAAATATACTCACTTGTTGTATTTTATTTTTGTTTCAGGTGAGTTCCAAGTGCTTTTTCTGGATTAATATAAAAATGCCCGTGACGGTAAGTTGTGGAGGTAATTTATATTTGAATTTATCGCGTGCGTTAGGTATGATTTATTTGAAAGATATTTTCCTTTTGGGACAATGGGATAATGCGTACAGGCACATCGCTATCCGACAAAAGTAAATGTAAATTATCAAATGTGAAAATGTACCAGTCGACGATTCAAATAGGGGAATTAAGTCGCTTGGCGGTTCGAGCGTTACGCGCAGTCGGAGGAAAATAAAAGGAAAAAAGAAAAAGAAAAAAAAAAAAAACCCGAAAAGGTCTTTTGACGTATGCGTTAGCACGCGGTGCAACGACGTTCCACGCGTATTGAACGTGTACGCACATTGGAATGCGACGAATGAGAATAGAAATTTGCGCTCCGCTTAGAGTTTCGGCGTAATTAAGACGAAATCCGCCGTACGGATGATGCCTACGTTTACGGGTGAGTTGTAACGAGAATATTTTTCGTTTTTTGTTTTTTGTTTTTTGTCTTTTGTTGCAACGGTAATTGGCCGGCAATTATCGTTGCAACGCTGTATTGTAATGCGGAATAACGCAAACCTCGCTAGTTTATGGTTAATCGTCAAAAGTGCCGGTGGTCGTGGTTGTACAATGGCTAGCATGATAAGATGTATAACGGATAAAGCGAGAAATATAACGTTAGAGTCATATCGTTGGAAGCATTTGCTTCGGTAATTAGTTGAGCGCTTGGATGCGAGATGTACGAAGAAGGCTTATGGCATCGAATAACTCCTTCTCCTGTCCAAAAGAAAGAAAGAAATGAATTTTACGAAGGCTATATATACGTATGCCATTTTAAAACAAACTTCACCCCGATCCGTATGAGTACCAGTTTATTGCACGTACCGGCACCTAAAGTGGAAACTACTTGAAAGCCTCGCTAACGACTAGAAAAATCAGGCAAAATCAGGCAAAATCAGGCAAAATCAGGCAAAATCAGGCAAAATCAGGCACTTTGGAGTCGAGACGCCCCTTGAAGCCTCGGTGACTTCTCCGCTTCGTAATATTAGACAAACTGCATGAAAATTACACGTGTCCAAGACTCGTCGCAATAATATTCTTTATTACGCTATAGAAACGTGTTGTGCCCCATCAAAGCGTAAAGGCGTGCTAAGGAACATTATCCGATAGTCAACGTTTTTTTTCCTTTCTTTTTCTTTTTCAGAATTAATGCATCAGATCGCTATTATAGGTGCAGATAATGCGCGATAACTTTTTATTACAAGCTCCGTGTGGTTTTATGACTTCCGGTTTTAAGGATATCATGCCAAATAAATACCGCTGAAATACCTCGTAGACCTGCAATATGCGGAGACTTACGTAAGGAACAATCGGAACGTCTGTTGTCAATTCGAAGACGCGCTTTAAACATATTTTCCAATTGTTTCGAGATGTCGTTGAATTGGCGGCAGGGGGGTGGGGGACCGTTGCTGCTAACGCGATGACACCCAAACGATGCAAAAAATGCATACGTCATAAAGGAGTAAATCTTAGATTGGCCGCTATCGTGGCTATTAGAAATGATTGTGGAAGTAATTCGTGGAAGAATCGGGTGCTTAAATAAATTGCGAATATCCATGATCACGCTGAAAAGACAAGTGATCCCCTACCCGATTTATTCTGGCGACCTCCCTTTGTCGCTCCTTACGTCCGTCCTTCTTCCTCTCTCGCGCACTTTCCATCCGCTGCGAGATTCTCATCTTTTTCCTCGTATCTCATCCGCAGCGTCGTCCTCCTGGTACCGATGCATACAATCGATACACCACTGCTCCAAGATTTAGCGAGTGCTTGGACGAGGTGGAGCACTTATTCCTTGTAAACGGTGAAAATTGTAGTCCGCTACCCGTATCGTCTCATCCCGAAGTTCGGAACGAAAGTCGCAAATGCGCGAACAAAAAGTAACTCTTAAATGGAGAATTGGGGCAAATTCGAGAAGGTAACCACTGGTGGCAAATTAATGGTAAATTAATCCCGACGTTATGACATTTTGCACTTGCGCTATTTAGTTCTTACGTACTCGTCGCGCCTCTTACCGATATCGTGTCATTTAAATGAGAGGCGCGATGCACTTTGAGTCTCGCTGTCTTTTGCTACACTTCAAACGCGATAACAACGAGCGAATGTAACGAAAGCATCGATTTTTCGTACATTAGAACTCGAAGGGATTTGCTCCGAATGTGCTTTACGGCGGCAAGTACGTGACGGAAAGCGAACGATTACAGGGAATGTGCACGTATTCATAATGTCTTCATTCGCACGTAAATACCATTCGAATATGCGAAACAGTTGAGCGCGCAGCTCGAATAATAAGCGCGATAAAACGAACGGATACTCGATGTTTGCAACAAGTGAAGGGAGATGATTAAGGTGTGCGGAATTTAACGCCCTCGGGGAAACCAATGAAATCAATAGCGTTATTTAGAGCGCAAGGTGAGCTTACATTTACGTGGATATCGAGAGATCCATAACCGAAAGGATAATAATAAGGCGATCGATTGAATTTGACGCTATTGGTAATGCGAGGAGGCTTAAACGGAAATTACCGTAGCGACCGATTCCATGTCTATTAATTGCTTTTATCTTTTGACGATTTGTTACGTTTGAAAATCTTTTCTCGTTCCTTGCTCTAAGCTAGAATTTCGTAGAATCGATGCCGAGATAATAAGTTGCTCCTACATTTCTCTGCTAATTAATTGAGAAATTTGCATTGTTTTAAACGTCTAACCATCTGAAAATATGTATATGTATAATGAGAAAAGCGCCGAATATACGTACGGTAGAGTAGTGGCTCTTAAATTATCATTGCATCAAATTTCACGAGTGATCTTACGACTTTATTGCGTAAGACCTCATGAATAAACCATTGTACCTTCCGTAGAATACTTCAGCGACAATTTATTATAGCGTTTTGTCATAAACTTTAGAATGCAACATTTTGACGTTCGTTTCCAAATACTTTCATAAATCTTCGATCATTAAACGCGACAGTCGTTTCGTTTCCGCTTTACTCGATTATCGACGAAGATGAAACTACCACACTTTACCTTAACATCGTTTACAGAATACTAATTAATAAGCTTTTGTTACCTTCATTGTTCCACGATTACGCGGAAGAAACGATCGTTGAAAAACATTTCCCCGGTTTTCCCCAAATTAACGGGAGTACCGCAAACCAACGGAATAATTTTACAACGATCGTATCAAGGTATAAAAGAGGTATAAAAAGCCGAAACACGGCTTACGCCTGGAAAATTATTTAATTTTCGGTTGGCGCGTCTCTCGTTGCTTAAATATTGCCGCAACAAATCGCAAAGATCGAGAAATTCTATCGGAGTCTCGCACAATACGTAAATTCGATAAAAAATGAAGTCGTCGCTTTCAAACAGAGTTCACGTGCGATATAAGTAGCGACCTATCAACTACGTATGCCGACAGCGACATCCGAGACTTGTGTATCCTTACTAGGTGTTAAATATTTGGGCAGACGTCGGTGTCTCGTTCCATTAATCAAGCGCTGCGATTATTAATGTTTCTATGTGTTACCCGTGCGGTACCCGGGGAAGCTCAAAAGTACGAATCACGTTCTATCGACTTTTCCGCTCGGCCAACGCAAGAACACTGCAAGAACACTGGATTGTAACGACGAGTTAACGCAGAAAGATCCAGAGTAAAACGGAGAATGGCAATTCGTCCGAGTCCGGAGAGCGAAAATCGGTGTAGAGTCCCGTATCATCATCGGTGTAGTTCCTTTCTCGCGTTGAATTCGTTTTACGACGTCGTCATCACGGCGCGCGCGCACAAACGCACCCAGAGACAGAGACAGAGACAGAGACTGAGAGAGAGAGAGAGAGAGAGAGAGAGTGAGAGAGAGAGAGAGAGTGAGTGAGAGAGAGGTGGAAAGCGAGAAAACACGTCTGGCCTCTCGCAGTCGAATCTCCCGTCGTTCAACGCAATGGATCCAGTTGCTCGCAAGCGGCCGCAGAGGGGGACGGCGGAGTGGACAGGGGAGGGGTAACGCGAGCACGTACTCGCGCACGCACACGTTGCGCCCTAGGTATACGCGATGATAAAGAGTAAGTACCGTGGAAGAAGGGGATAAACGTCCGAGAGGGATTTGACGTTCTATTTTCTAATTTCGCGCGTAGCGGAGGGCATGGAAAATTCATTTTGCCCTTTTTGTCATCTTGCATTCCCTTGCCTTAAGCCGATTAGAGGGATATTTTATAATACTCTCGAGTCGGCCTTTGAACTCCGCTGTTAATATCTTTATTAGCTCGCTAGCGCGGGGCAGGGGTCGGGGGCGGTGGGGCGGATTTTCCCCACTGCCTCTCGCAATTAGCTGATTTTGTCCCTTTAAACGCCAGATAACGCGCCGCACCGGATAGAACGCAATGCGCAGCTTTGCATTTGTGCGCAACGAGCGCTACGCGCTGGAACTTCCTCTTGGCGTTTGGTCGGGAACTGTACCCGCGATTCGTTTGTCGAATTGGGCTTCGTCGTAAAATTCGACCGGGCCTTTCGTCCGCTTTATGCGAGCACGAATTAACGGCCTCTCGTTCTCCCAGCAGAAGCCAACTTACGAGCAAGTCGTAGTTGAAAACAAAAGTGGCACGAATCGCTGAGAAAATCCGGTTAGCCACGTATCGCGGTTAGATACGCGGGATCGGTTACGATCATATTTATCGAACAAAATCAAAAGCCAAATAACCCGATACGAGAACGTGACCTCGTTTCTTCCGTGCGACCGATCCCCATTGGGTTATCATCGTCGAGCGACGCTCATCGTGCACCCCCAGGGCGTCATAAGGAGCCTAAACGAGGAGAGGCCTCGACAACGGGCAACCCCCTGCCTCCCCCCGGGCTCGTCGTCGTCGTCGTGGTCGTCGTCGTCGTCGTGGTCGTCGTCGTCGTGGTCGTCGTCGTCGTGGTCGTCGTCGTCGTGGTCGTCGTCGTCGTGTCGTCGTCGTCGTGGTCGTCGTCGTCGTGGTCGTCGTCGTCGTCGTGGTCGTCGTCGTCGAGGCCGGCGGTGGGGATAGGAGACCTTGAGCCGCGTCACGTGAGCCCGAGGGGCAGGGCGCAGAGGGCCTTGACCTTACGGCTCTGCCCTGCGCGCGTCTGCCGCCCGTCTCTCTCACTCTCTCTCTCTCTCACTCTCTCTCTCTCTCTCTCTCTCTCTCTCTCTCTCTCTCTCTCTCTGTGTGTGCGCGCGCGCGCTGACTCCGGCCTGGGAAGAGCCGAGGCCGAGGCGACGGCAAGCCGTTGACGCCCCTCCCGCCACCATCTTTTTACATATTCTTTTTAACGCGTCGATGCTCGGGCGCGAGCTAATCGTGCCTCCCGTCCGCTCCGCGCCCATTTCCCTATCGAGACTCTTTTTTTTCCTCGCTGAGCCGAGGACATTGAAAAGGCGCGCGCCTTCCGAGGATCAGCCCTGGACGCGAGGTCGTGCAGCGCCTGTTTGCGCGGCTTTGCGCGGCTTTGCGCGGCTTTGCGCGGCTTTGCGCGGCTTTGCGCGGCTTTGCGCATTCGTCGAAAGTGATAAGCGGTGATGATAAGATTTCGAAACTTGAACGACGAGACCCGACAGAGTTGACGGAAATCGGGTGACCGCGATGACCGTCTCGATCCGACGAGCGTGGACTTTTTTTCCATCGAACGGCCCATATTTTTCTCTGTTTTGGAAAAATACGTTACGACCGTCCTCGAGTCTTCGAGTGCGGCCAACTTCGTATCGGCAACTTCGATATTTATTAACTCCGACAATTTACGGAAATGGTAAGTTCGCTAAATTCGGTAAATCCGCTCGTTGAGAAATCAGTAACGATAATAACATAAACGTACTGCTCTGCGAATACAAAAACTGTACAGTAGGTTTCATCGATATCTGGCCCCTTAACATCACCTCTAGATGCTTCAAGAATTATATTTGCTTGGACTACCGCGCGTATGCACAACGTGTTTTAAAATCATGTAATTATCGTTGTACGGTACGAGAATACCCCACGTAATGAATCATTCTATTTGCGCTTTTAAGATAAAGACTGTATTAATAACAAAATGCATTAATAACAAATGCATTTTCATAGGCTTTTTTTAGTCAATGAGTTGCGCAAAAATTGTCATAAATTATTCTACATGCATAGTCGTGCATCCTTGTCTCGCGTATGGCTATCGATTAATTGATGGCATACGGTGTGGGTGGGTGTGTGGGTGTGTGTGGGTTTATGTTTAATTGTGTTATGTTTAATTCATCGTCGATCAAGGATTTTACGGTGGATTTTGCATTCCAAATTATGCCAGTAGGCATAAAATAATCTTGCGGGCATGCAGAAGAATAAATAATCCGAACATAGTTGTTTTACGTAAATACCGATGTTGTGACTTTAAAGTAATACAGTCGTTTGGGTATTGATGTATGCTAGAAGGACCCTAACGAGCGCATTTACAAAAGGAACCGTATCGGTGGTTAGATTTGAATCGACCGAATCGTATTTAAATCGTCGTAACGCAAGGATGCGATATTTTCATATTAATAATCGTGACGTGATGATAACGAGGCCCAACGACTCGATTAATGTAATAATTTGTTTGAATTCTTTATTTATAAAATTTGAAGCGTCGTATTATTTTGATAAGTTATTTAAAAAGATTCAATAATGTCTTGTATGTTTTTGAAAATGAACATGGCGGCGTTTTAAATGAAAATGCAATATTCAACGCGCAACCCTCGTGTTTTAATAATTTCGTTAAGTTGACACGTAACGTACAAAACAAATGCTTGTCAAACGCAGTAGTAATAATCGGTCTCTTTATTTCGATCGCTCTTAGTTGCAAAGTCGAAGAATATCGTTAAAGATTCGAAAGTGGCCTATAAAAGGTTTAGCGGTAACGCTTCCCAGCCACAAGTAATCCAGTTTTATAACAATTGCGATTAAAATTAGCTTTTGAATCGAGGTGTAGTTGGAGGATACCTTAAGCCCGACGACGACTGTTATTTTCCTTCCAGCTTACGCATATTTAAATGCACTTCTTTTACTTGGCTTTTTATCGTTCATTCCTCTCCGAAAACGTCCGGAGTTCTCTCGTTCGTTCACTCATCCCGAGAGAGTCGCAATACGTTTATAAACACACGAGAGGGGGCGACACGAAGAAGAAAGAGAGCTATACACTTTTCGTTTCTTCTTTCTTTCTTTCCTCGGTACTCGAGTGCTTCGGTGTTGGACGATGCGTTTGGCAAAAAAAGAATGCCAAGTGGATTTCATTTGATTTGTTTTATTTTATTTATGTTTCGTAAAGTAACTGTCGGTGAAACTATAATAGTTTTAAGCCTTTAACGGATTTATAACTCGAATTAGAGTTAATCATTTTCTTCAATGTCAACGGTATCGTCGTCGTCGTCGTCGTCGTCGTCGTCGTCGTCGTAATTGTTATTATTATTGCAGCACTGAAAATTGCTTTATTATACTTTAAAGCCACGATAATAATCTGCATATTTGTAACAACTTTGGTTGCTCGTGTGTAATAATATCCAACTTTCTTTCCCGTTGTCTTTAGATAATTTCTGTTTTACCGACGCAGTCATTGCAATTACTGATTCTTACTAATGTAATTATCGAATGTTCTCGAAACTAACTGCATATGCCAGTTTGACACATTATTTGTGAACATTTGACAAAGTATATTGAATTTTGCGTGCAAAGAACTTTGACAATACGTTTAAAAACTACCATACATTTTAGATTCATACGGAATTGTTGAAAATGTTAAGTTGTTAAACCGCCAATAATCGTGTTCGAAACTGCATTCAAACGCCAATAGAGATTTCGAGTGAATAGTAAAAACGCTACAGGACAGGTATAGCAGAATTCGACGTTCCTTCGTATCTTGCGAAAAAGCTAGATAAGGAGAGAAATGCCATATACATGCACAGAGAGAGAGAGAGAGAGAGAGAGAGAGAGAGAGAGAGAGAGAGAGTGAGAGAGTAAACCGAAATGAGAAAGAGATGACGTTTTGTTTTTTTTGCCAACTTATCGCTAAGGGAATCCTGTTTATCGAACGTGGGTGTGTTGCGTCGGAAAAGTTCTTATCAGTGTTCGATTAGAGAATGCAGGGAGCGTTTTAGAAAATTAATTCGAAATTACGATTTCGAATTAAATATTTTTGCATTTTCGTAAATTCATATCTGGCAAATCTGTGTTCAATATTAATGTAAAATAAAAAATTTCTAATCCGGTCCCTTTATTAAAAATTAATTGAAATCTTCCGAGGGCACCTTTAATTGGGAAAAGCTAAAGCATATTCGTACGCGGTATGCGCACCTTTTGAAGAAATAAATATTAATCCGCTGCATAAGTTAACTGCATAAGTACTCAAAACTACGCTATACATAAAGTGTAATTTTACCCGGTTCCTACAGCTATGACATAATAATTTCACGATAATAATTCTGCAATTAATTTTTATAAATTTAATATTAACTTTAAAGATAATAGCACAATACTGGCTTTTAAATGCAACTTTTTCGTCTGGCTCCACGTATAGCGAACAAAGCGATCGGAAGTTGCAAGCGACGAGTAGCCGAACATTTGTTCAATTTTTATAGCAAGAAATTGTGCGACGTGATTAATCACGTCATTAATACTCGCCACACGATGTATCTTAACAATAATTATACATATCTTACAATAATGTATACTTACACGTGGAAATTGTGTACACTAGGAATGCCTAGTGCCTCTTTGTAAAATCATCGTATAAATAAGAAAGCTGACGTTATTAATAGCGTTGCAAACTTACGAATTGCGGCCTAAATATTTTACAAGTTAAAATTCAAATTGCAAACGACATTATTATAGCTTTGAAAAGGCTATTCGATTAGCTAATTCTATTTTCATCGCTGTTATCCTTCGCCTACGGTTACTTTCCGAGTGGTGCACTTACCGCGGGCAACTAATTGCTCATTTGAAGAAAAAAGAATCTTCCTCTCGCTTCTACGCGTTTCTGATATGCCTTTGACAGTTATCGTCGTGAGCTCTGTTCAAGATTAGTGCGCGAATAAACATCGGCCCTCTTGATTTTCACAACTGAGTTCTCCGCGAGCATTTAGTCGAGTCGCATATTGTAAACAATTTTTCCACGTAGAGCCGTTACTTTTGCCGCACTCGATCGTACTCGACCTACTCTTAATGCAATGCAATAAACTAGAAAAAATATTGAATCGCTGCACGATCGCAAAATTCGTGCGCAGGATTCCAAGTATAAAAATCTACTTGGCTTTATTGGCCAGACGTGAGAAGTAGCCAAATTATGAATTCTAAATACCGCTCAAAAAATTACGGTGTATTACATTGCGTATTACATTAAATCTAATGTTATAAACTTAGGAATTATGTTGTTGGTGGTTTGCGCGAAGGTAGGAATAAGTAACCAATTGGCGAATTCTTGTTTTAACCAATCGCTATGAATCTATTACAGCGACTACGAGCACGTGCAGTTTAAGTGTACTTTTCACTTCCTCGACGTATTCGTTAATTTTGTTATTCTATCGCTATGGATTTGGGTGATAAGTTTTCATTTAACTAAGCTTTCCATAAAAGAACAAAATGCTTTTCCGATGCTTAAGAAACTTTATGAATTATGAAGTCGAGCGTGGAACTGCTCGATGGTAAAATAATTATTACCTTGAAATCAAGTGTCTTTATTGCATGCATAATTTGAAATAAATACACTCGTGATATCAAAAGTTGCAGATGTACGTCATGTGCGTAATTTTTTAATCATTATGCTCTACTTCGTACGCGTTGAGGCTAGCGATTGATACGTCATCCTCTCGCCGTTCCGTCGATAAATTTTAATGCAGATTTCAAGCCATTTTTTAAAAAAGACGTCCACGACTCTTATTCTTACGTGTAATTTTAAATATGAGTATTTTTTATAATGCAAATTTCTGTCTGAATATTGGTGATTTGTCTTGAGTGTGCGTTGCTCTCCTAACACCGAATGTAAATGCTAAGGGGGACGAAGGAGGAGCGGAGGAAAAAAAAAAAAAAAAAAAAAAAAAAAAAAAAAAAAAAAAAAAAAAAGAATACTTAAAACTCTTTTAAGGCGATAAATATCAATGAAATAATCTTGACGTAAAGAAATTACGATGAGTTGTAGTTTTTTTGTTCACTCGTCGACATTAGCGAAGCTTGTATAAAATATATAAAATAGAGTTTAGACGAAGAGACACGTACGACCTTTACTATATTTATTATCTTATAGTTGTACATTGATACGGACATACATTCAGTTGTGTTTTCGCGCATATAAATAGCTAGAATAATGTTTGATGTTGACTTGGAAGTGAAATTAGAAAATACCGTTTGATGGTGTTAATAGGGGGCTTTTAAATTAGATTAATTTTTCCATTCGAAACAAACTTAAGTTTAGAAGTGTGAAATAATCGATGCACCTTTTACTTAGTAGTGCAAGTCGCTGGTGAAGAAAATATATTTTGAACGAAATATTCAGCAGATTATATATATCTAATCCTACTTTATAGATAAAATTGAGTTAATTGAGAACTCTTGCGTACTTTTTACACATTTCAGAGTTACTGCATACAACTTAGCAAATGTGCATGATCAAAATGTGGAAACAAGAGTGATTAAACATCGCGTAATGATGATCTAAAACGGTTATTTAATTATAGCAATATAATGTTCGAATCATGTTGCATGTTAAGTAGTTGTTACCTTTGTTAACCTTGTGTGCGTGTGTGGTTGAACGTGCATATGCGCGCGCACCTGTCAAAAATATAAATCGAACAGGAGGGTGAAAGCGAATTCAGATGTAGAGGGAAAGCTACGCTTCGTAGAATATTATTTGAAATAATGAAACGCTAAATGTTTTTGAAACTTTTGCAGTGGTTTATTTGTCATTCCAATTGATACTAAAAGAAATTCTTAGCGATGGAAAAACTCTTTATAGATGGCGTTACGGTACTAAGCTGCTGACGCTTTTGCGCCCGAAGGCACCCACACTGCCAATAAAGGAGGGAAAAAATTAAAAATTATTACCATTAGACCGGTAGTTTTTACTCTAAAAAGTGATTTCTGGAGAGCCGCATTTAAAGCTCGACGTATTACACTCGCTGGTAGCGCCATCAAAGGCAATTTTCGCGACGCGGATGCTATATTGTCCTTTTCTGGACAATTATACCGTTATTATAAGGTTCGATAGGAGTTCTATCGGCGCCGTATTACTGAGGAATTTCAAATAAATTGATCATTCGTTGATTAATAAATTAATCACACGTTGGAGGAACGTCATTCTTAAGTAGTTATATTACGAATGGGATTTAGCTGTAACATGCGTGGCTTGAAGGGGTTTTAGAACTCCTTCAAGCCTTTCGTTCTTTTGCTACGTAAATTTGACAAAATCACGTACTTAGCCTCAATTACAGTCTGACTTGATGTCGATGCTTAAACACCGGAAAACGGAGTCACTCAGCTGTGAATTTGTATCGAAAGGAGATTAATTAAAACGAGACACGTATTTTTAAATTCGGCCTTCAATCGAATGGAGTAAATATCAAATGATCACTGGTCGCAGCTTATCCTTGAACTTGGAGGAGTAGGTAATCGAAGGCATTCCGAAACAGCTGTCACCTAGCATTGGATTATTTAAGGTCGAAAGTGAGATCGACTTTGTAGTATCGGGAGCTTTCGTCTGAAAATTCATTACAAGTTCGTTATTAACGAAGCCGCAGCGATTACGCGCCGATGATCGAGTAATTTCTATGCATATGGTCGAAGGGCAGTAACTCAAGTCTTAATGGTTAAAAGTCTTGTAGTTGAGAGCGCAAGGCTTGCCAACTCCTTTATAGACTCCTGTAATCAACCTCCTTCTCATTCATTTTTCGAGGAGCGTAAACCGGTCGAATTCCTCCGAGGACACTTGACTATAACGCACCGCCAGGATACGCGCGTGTAAGAGAGAATGTCGCTTTGCCAACTTGCCTGTCCTCTCGATTTTTCCTCAAATACTACCTGATGTAGATCAGTGGGAGATTTACTTTCTTTTAGACTTGTTCCCCCATAGATAAAACAAATCACAAATGCACTTGTTTATTCGTGTTCTTCCGTCTTCGTCTTCGTCTTCGTCTTCGTCTTCGTCTTCGTCTTCGTCTTCGTCGTCTTCGTCGTCTTCTTATTTTTCCTCTCTGTTTCAATCGATTTTCCAGTCCCGGAATGCGGAAGTAAGCGCGTCAATGATTTGAGGGTGCCGCACTGACATTGCGTCGAACGAACTTATTCAATGGGAAGCTAAAAATCTACTTTCGCATACGAGTTTA